>CM062286.1:1651691-1661691 GCA_031216635.1 Dissostichus eleginoides
GCACACACAAACGCACACACACACACACACGCACACACACACACACACACACACACACACACACACACCAAACACGTGTCAGTAGCAGCAATAAAACTCAGGTTCCCATAATCCTTCAGTCAGAGGTCATGCAGAGTCGAAGCCACCGTCAGCGAAACAAATGTGTGTGTGTTCAAATGTCAGAGTGTGTAATGATGTTATTCTTGACGTACACACACACACACACAGACACACACACTTGCTGTCTCACTTACAGTGTGAACAGCTGAGACTCATATGGAGCAACAGTGTGTGTTTAATATGCAATAAATACTTTTATAACAAGCTAAAATATGTGATGCCTGCATTTCCAGAATGCTCTCCATCTGTCATCTTTACAATAAGCTCCTTCACTCCTTTGTTTACTTCTGGAACACAGTGACATCACTACGTAACACTTGCGCTCCGATTGGCCAGCGCTCCAACACGTTTTCCATGTTTAGTTTTCCGTGATGTCTCACCTGTTGTGCGAAGTGTCAGCGATGCATTCTGGGAGCGCCAGGGAACAGCCGAACAGCATGATGTGCCGATAACACGACAACCTGCTCAGGTAGCCGAAGAACCTGCAGCACAGTCCAATAAAAAACATTACAAATAATTCCTACAAATATTCTATTCTATAAAAAAGAAAATTCTTCCACAAATTTTTGGTGTATTTTTGGGTGTCAACAGGTGTATTTTGGGTGTGGTTACCGTAGCAACATGTCGACCTCGGAGCTCTTCACCACGGCGACGGAGGAGGACAGCCAGGTGAGGTTGTAAGGCAACATGTTGTTGCACTGAGGCTCATCGATCAGCTGACACACACCTGAGGACACGTTTATAACAGAAACACTTTAATCTTTAATGAAGTTACAAAGATTGTTAATGGAGAACACATAAGGTCTTTTTTGATAGAAAAAATGTAGTCACTTTTTTACAGTCAGATAATCTTTGAAAATGTTGTGATTCGGAAAAAAAAGGGGGAATTTATTTTAAAGGTGATGTCATTTTAAAAAAACGTATATTCCGCATTTGTTTAAAGGTACCATGATGTCATTTAAAACAACTGATTGTTACAAAGTACTGCAATTCAACGATAAGGTAATATTTGAAAAATAAATGAAGCAATATTTAAAACCACGTGAGATGAGACGTCAAATTCAAAATCAAGACATTTTTAAACAATAAGGTCATTTGTGTAAAGTGATAATATTGTCAAAATGTAATCGTTTTTACAAAATCTGAATAAATGTTTGAAAACGAGATAATTTAAGACCTAATACAGGTGTTCATAGTGCATATTGATCTGACTACTGCACCTAAAAGAGCTTGAGTAAACACAAAAGTACGCGAACTGAGACGCAGCACGAGTCAGGTGACCGCCCAGCGTCCAATCAGAGGACAGGACAGTCTGCAGCTCATTAGCATTCACCTCGACTTTTAATACAGAGAGAAAGAGACACAGAGGACAGACACAGAGACGAGGAGAATCTTTAAACACACACACACACACACACACACAATACACACACACACAGAGACACACACACACAGAGACACACACACACACACTCTGAGGACATTAGAGGACAGTAGATCTGGATTCAGCTCAGACTCGTCGTCTGTTCTGCAGTGATGGAGACGTTTTTTGACAGAAAAGGACACAAAGATAAGAGACCACAGAGGATTGTGGGATTTGTAGTTTTTCAAGGACATGAAAACTGCAGCCTCATCTATGTTGAATCCAAATATCTGTAGAAAAATTCTAATAAATGTGAGTTTAGCCTATAGATACTGGCTGTAAATCGAGTACGTGCGTTATTTTTTTATAAATTAACTACTGTGTCATCGAACAAAAAATATAAATAATGCCTCCATGAATCAGCAGAGATACCACTAAATAAATAATAATACTAAAATGTGAGAATTAAATTAAAAACAAATTCAAGTAAAAACTAAGAATGAAAAAAAAGGAAATAGAGGGAGAATAATAACTGAAAATGAAATAAAACATTAATAAAAAACCTATAATTAATACAAAAAACATTCTGTGTGGTGAAACAAAGCTTACAGCGCTATACTGGCGACACAAAAATCAAAACACTTTAGGACTACATTTCCCAGAACCTCCCGACATCAATTGTTTCCTGTTTATTATTATTTTTAAATATCACTATTTCATTGATTCCATTTGTGTGTGATACAAAAAAACTACATTTCCCATGCTTCCTGTACCTGAGTCCGTCGCTGCTGTGCTGCTGATTGGCCAGGCGGTGCTGAGTGATGTCACAGACGTCAGCCAATCAGGAGTCGTTGTGTAGGGCTGAGTGGGCGTGGCCTGAGAGGAGGAGGAGTAGGAAGTAGCGGTGGCGGCGGTGCTAACGCTAACATTGTACGCCGTGACGTTTCCTTCGCTAAAGTTTCGTAAAGTGTTCGTAACGTTTTCCGTCTCCAGGGAGGGGGAGGGGCTTGTGCTGTTGCCATGGTAGCCGGGGTCGCTGTCGGCGATGGGTTTCGGGGAGGGGAGGGGGACGCCGCCGCCAAATATACCTGAAGAAGAAAAAAAGAAGAATCCAGCCAATTACATCACAGCTCTCACAGCTCCGAGCCAATCACAGAGAGGTATGACAACAAGATGATCAGGCTAAGGGGCGGGACATCTCTGAGCGGTTGACCAATCACAACAGAGCAGAATGGGCTCTGGTTCCAGACAGAGGGTGAAACATGTTGTACATTAAATATATATAATATATATAAATATATTTAATATATTAAATCGTTATTTAATATATTAAATATATTTATATATATAAATATATTAAATATATTAAATCGTTATTTAATAAGGGAAAAAACTGAGAAACAAGACGGAGGAAAACTAAGAGATCTGAAGACTTCACACACCATCAGCTGCTTAATGGTGTGTGTGTGTGTGTGGTGTGTGTGTGTGTGTGTGTGTGTGTGTGTGTAATGAGTCGTGGAGGAAACAACAGAAAGCAGCTGCAGATGAAGCGAGGCTGAAAGAGAGAAAGCTCACGCTGAGAAACACAATAAATGTTTCTGTGTTTCGTCTCCCAAGAGTTTCAAAGGGACGTAGAAGGAGACGGATCGAAAACGCACTATAACATATTTAGAAAAGGAAAACACAAACAAAGACGACAACACATTATATAAACAAGAAAGAAGATAAAACAGACTGAAAAAGAAGTGTACAATAAATAAATAAAAATAGAATGCTAAATAATGTAGAAAATGTTTTACGACAAAAAGAGAAAGAAGACAGAAAGAAAAATAAAGAAGAAATAAATTACAGTAAATGGAGAAAGGAGGAATGAAGCGCAGAGGAAGATAAAGGAGAAGATGAAGAAGAGGGAAGTCCAGATGGAGGAAGAGGAAGGTGGAAATGAAGACAATTAAGAGGAATAATAACCCTAACCAGAATAAAGGAGAGACGTAAAGAGCTGCAGTTTTACTACCTACGTAAATATTTGAAATTCTTTCAGTGAATGTCTGTAACTCAGCCTCTGATTGGCCGAGGGGACGCTGTCATGGTGACCAGAGGACACATGGACACACACACACACACACACCCACACACACACACACACACGTGTCATCTCTCCTCCTACACACCATCAGTCCTAAAATCCTTCGCTCATGTTTATCCAGTTTAGTCACAGAAAATAACAACAAACTGAAGACATTTGAACGTTCTTTTCTACGACATAAAATGCGTCACCTGACAAAGTAACAACATTAAGTTAGGCGATGCTAAGGCACCTAAGTTTAGGAGATTTTCAGGTGATTCAGACTTTAAAGGTCTCCTATCCTGCAAAAGTCACTTTTTGATGTCTTCTCTACATCACCATGTGTCCCCAGTGTGTCCCCTGTGTGTCCCCGGTGTGTCAGGAGACTCACAAAGTGATGTCTTCTCTATATCACCATGTGTCCCCAGTGTGTCCCCGGTGTGTCAGGAGACTCACAAAGTGATGTCTTCTCTACATCACCATGTGTCCCCGGTGTGTCCCGGTGTGTCCCCGGTGTGTCAGGAGACTCACAAAGTGTCAGAAAATAAACCCCTCTCTCTTTTCCTCCGTACCCACATCTCTAAAAACGGGGGACCAACGGAGCTGATCCAGATTTGCTGCGTCATGACCACATTACTAAAATGTGGGCGGGCTTTACACCCACGGGCCAATCAGAAACGTTGCTGTCAGAAACAATGAGACGTGTTCTGGAAGTAATATGGTCTGTGTTGACATTAGCATGCTAACACTCAGAGCTAACCTGTACTGGAGAGAGTATGTGTGAAGAAGCAGGAAATCAAAAGGAACTCACCTTGTGGTAAACCTGAGAGAGAGAGAGAGTTTGAGCTCCATGCTGTTTCAGAGAGAATCCTTGATGTGGTTTGGAACATGATATGGAGTTTAATCACGGCAGCATTTAGCTGAGTTTCTGCTGGGAGAATTCTCCTCATGAGTTCTACTCTTTAAAGCTACGGACCCAGAATCAGCACTTTAGTAACAGGCTGAAATAGAGGGATATGAGGGGTGTCTAAAATGCATGATCTGCTTGGTATTTTGAGCAAACCACAACACAGACATGTTTTTTTATATATCTGAGACCTATAATATGTGCCTAAAAATAGTATAATAGGAGAGCTTTAGAAACGTACCTGTGAAGGCTCTGAAGAAGGTGAATCTGACTTTAAAACTCTAATATATCAGTGTTTCCGTACCTGTGAGTGCGAGGACCAGCAGCAGGCCAGCCAGCAGGCTGATGGTGGGGATCAGGATGAAGAGGAGGAGTCGCAGCTGATTGGTCGAGCCCAGCTTGTGAGGACACGCCTCCACGCCCATCCCGACATCCGGTCCACGAGTCTGCAGGAAACACACAGCTGGTTTAGCTGGAAAAATAGGAATAGTTTAAAGAAAAAGAGGAATATTTTAAAGAAAAATGGGAATATTTTAAAGAAAAAGAGGAATATTTTATAGAAAAATAGGAATATTTTATAGAAAAATAGGAATATTTTATAGAAAAATAGGAATATTTTATAGAAAAATAGGAATATTTTAAAGAAAAATGGGAATATTTTATAGAAAAATAGGAATATTTTAAAGAAAAATGGGAATATTTTATAGAAAAATAGGAATATTTTAAAGAAAAATAGGAATATTTTATAGAAAAATAGGAATATTTTATAGAAAAAAAGAAAAATAGGAACGCACACACGTTTTTTGTGCGCAATTCACAACGATGGTCAGGTATATAAGCCGCTAACATTTTAAAGCAAAAATAATTAGTCAAAAGTTACGACTTCAAATCTTACACCTAGCGCTTCGTTAGCAACGTTTTTAGCTGTAGGCTATCGTTGTGTTTCAACGTTTTATTGGCTTCTTTTGTTGTTCTTTCTAGTTTACGTATGTTTTTGTTGACGTTTGGTGATCAACGTTAGCTGTTTTTAGCCATTAGCTTCCTGGTAATTGTTATAGTTTACAAACTTTGTTATTTTTTGGGAGTTAACTTTAGCTTTTAAATACGTTAAAATGTTGGTTTCAACCAATCAGAGCGAAGCTAACAGTACTTTTAGTTGTTAGCGGTTTTCGGTTGAGAGCCTTATTGTTACTGGCACAACATATATTTTACACTTATCCCTCTATATGTACAAATTAAATTAACATTAACTTGGTTTGTTGTTGCAAGGTGATAAACGTTAGCCATTTTTGTTCTTTAAAACTAAGTATCGGTTTTCTAACCAAACATCGGGAAAGCTTTAGCATCAAACTGACTACATTTAGCATTGTTAAAATGTGTGTTTCTACCAATCAGAGCGAAGCTAACGGTGTACGTATGTTTTGTTGTTGCTGTCATGGGTTCGAGAGCTTCATAGCTTTTTGAGAAACGTAAATGATTAGCATTAGCATTAGCAAGGAAGCTAAATAACCCGAAATTACGTCCAAATGTAGATTTCTGTATGACGCTAACAGTGTTTACAGAATAAGAGGCTGAGTTCGGGGAATGCCACGCTGACCCTTTAAACCCCCGGTTATTTTTAATATGTGTGTGTGGGTGTGTGTGTGTGTGTGTGTTGGGGGGGGTTTCTGTCCTCTCAGAATTTCCGTTGAGTTATTTTTAAAAGCGACACTCGACACCACACAGCAACTCCCTGTAAATACACACACACACACACTCTGGCTTCTGTTCAATACAAAGATTTATTAATTTCCTGAACACACACACACACACACACACACACACACACACACAAATATTTTAAGCCGTTTAGAAACAAGGAACTGAATAATTTTCATATTTCATAAATCAAGTCGTTATTTGATAAATGAAACATGAAAAAAACTGTGAATACAAAATAAATAAATGCAAAATTCATCCCTTTATGATTAATAATTTGCTTCAGCTCGACTTTGAGAATTTTAAAATAAAGTAATTTAAGATTTAAGTTAGTCTGAATCAAGCTTCTTATATTTGATTATTTTATGCTTTTTCTTCGACTTATAAACTAAATATATTGTGTTTTTCTACGTTATCTTTTACTGTCGGATATTATAACAGCATTTTTCAATATTTTTGGACCTTTTATCGACAATAGCAAGGTATACAAACATATAAGTATATTGTGAAAATAATCTTTAGTTGCAGCAGTTTTTACTTTGTCTCCTTTCTTTTTATTTCATATTTTAATATTTGTTTGTATCTTTAACGTAAAAAACTGTATCTTAATAAATTCTACTCAGTTGTATGAAATGGTTTCTGATGATTATGGGATGTTTAGGATAAGCTGCAACGACTCGATGATCAACAGGAAAACATTTTAATACGATTTATCTTATTTTCATGAGATTCAAAACGTTGAGAAACTGGAACGGACGTTTATAGATCCAGCCATGAATATATTAATACAAATAATACAAAGAAATAATTATAAATAGAAATATGGACAATTTAGTGGAATAAATCCAGACAATAATCTGCATAATAATCAATAGATGCAACCCTGTAGTTTGGGATGAAGAGTCCTCATTATAAATGTGTTCTTGATGTTAATAATGCATCAGGTATTTAATGCATAAACAGCAGAACATGTCTGAATGTCTTATAGTTTATATTTATTACAAAAGATCCTAATGTTATTCTAGTCAATGAGGTTATAATGCAGTAATTGAAGTCATGTGTCACGCATGTAGTTAAAGGTTTCCATAGAAACCGGATGAGTAAAAACTAAACCAGCAAGCAGGTCAAATGACTAATAGGAATAAATTAAATGTTAAATGTTTTGCAGCTCTAGTTTGAAATAAAATACACGACTACATTAAATAAGAGTTTCCATTTCTGGGTTTTCTGCAGGATATTCAAAATAAGAGGTTTTATTGAGACTCTTAAATAAACAGAAATATACAGTATATATAAGTACAGATACAGAAAGAGGACGGAGAACCGGAGCAGTGAAGGACACACACTCACACACGGACAAACACACACACGCATACGGACACACACACTCACCGGTGCTGCAGCCGGTCCGCTGAAGGTGACACGCGGACAGGTCTCCCGGCTCGCGGACAACATGACCCGCCGCTGAGCGCGAGACCATCCTTCTGCCCGCTGCACATGAGCAGCCGCCGAACTAACCCAGCGCGAGACACTTGGCTCCGCCCAACTACCCCCCACCCCCCCCTCAGGTGGTCTGCACGTGACCAATTTACAGTCAAGTGCACGCTGGGACTTGAGCCTCGTGCATGTCTTAAATCCCCAATACACACTGTTTGGGTTACGCAACTTTACCTAAAAAATATGTTTGTTTTTATGGCTTTAAGAGGACCACGTTTTAAGACCATCACAATGAGGACATCCTGACATTTCCAGTTACTTAAAAAATATATTTATAAAACAAAACACTTTTTGGATGATTTACATTTTAGTTATGCAAAAAAAAAAAAAAAAAAATATGAGTTTAAAAATCATAAAAAGACAAAACTGAACTTGGTCGAGTTTTTCCAACGTGAAAAAAAACGAGTTTTTAAAATGTTTAACAAATAAATAAAACTAGACCATTTGTTTACTAAATATGCCTCTTAATCATTTTAATAATCCAAACAGGTGGTTTGGTCCCAATAAATGTCGTTAAAATACCTTTAATTCTTTACAGCTCTATAGAGAGACAGCGCCCCCTCTCTGTTGACGGCTGTAAACACATGCAGCTCAATTCCTGTTACACAACTTACAGAAAAAACTAAACATTATATATTAAAAAATAATAATAACAGTCGGTGTAAAATAATGCAACGGTGATATTTTTATACATTTTATTTTTCAGTATTAAAAAAAAAAAGGCAGAAAAAATGAAAAAGAACCATTTTAGGACCAAATTTAAATAACGTTTCTGTATCTGAAGGAAGCATCGTCATACATATGGTCATACGTCATACATATGGTCATACGTCACACATATGGTCATACGTCATACATATGGTCATACGTCACACATATAGTCATACGTCACACATATGGTCGTACGTCACACATATAGTCATACGTCACACATATGGTCGTACGTCACACATATAGTCATACGTCACACATATAGTCATACGTCACACATATGGTCGTACGTCACACATATGGTCATACGTCACACATATGGTCATACGTCACACATATGGTCATACGTCACACATATGGTCACACATATGGTCATACGTCACACATATGGTCATACGTCACACATATAGTCATACGTCACACATATAGTCATACGTCACACATATGGTCATACGTCATACATATAGTCATACGTCACACATATGGTCATACGTCACACATATGGTCATACGTCACACATATGGTCAAAATCCAACCAAATAATAGAAACATGACTAATTAATGAAAAGGTGAGAATTCATTACACTTTCGTCGATTTAACCTTAAAGTAAAGATTTCATTATTTATTCTTTGATGACTTTTAGAAGTTAATTGAAATAAAAGTGTTTAGATATCTTATAGGTTTTTGTTGTTGTGGTAAACAGTTTAAATCCACCTTTATCTAATTTCCCACCAAAAGAAACTACATTGAAAAAACAACATTTCACTACAAATAATAAAACTAAGAGATGGTTAGCGTGGTTTAAGTGGGACGTCCTTCTCTACCAGACTCCATTAAATAAAAACAATATCACAGTTTTATAATAACATCATAACTTATATGGTAAGATTTCAACTTAACTGAATATTTCTGTATTTCCTTAACTTTGTCTTATATTTAAATGTTCTTAAACGTAATATTTCGTCTGTTTCTTGTTGAATTAATTGCATCTTTATCTTTTAGATTGAGTTTTCTTTACGAGGGTAATTAAAGAATGCTAATAAGAAAAACTTATATTTTGCCATTATATGACATTAAAGGCAACGTTAAGTTTTCGTTTTTTTAAGAATAATGGGAAAAAAGTCTTATATATCTTATATTATGAAAAATGTCTATTTTTAACAAATGTATAAATCCAAATTAACCCTTAAAAGTCTGACATTAAGACACAAAACAACATTTGATTTAGGCAGCGATACACAAGGTACAATATTGTTATGGATGGAGTCTGGTGGATTTAAAGAGTGTAAGATAACGGCTTTAAGTCCCCGATCTTTATCATTTGAAGTCTGAAAAAGGAAGATAAACTATTCAATATTTGGTGATTCTTGACTCATTGAGGCAACGAAGAGCAGCTTAAATGACTGACTTACGTTCCTCTGACAACTTCCAAATAACCCAAATTATCCCTTTGACTTCACCTTAATATTAAACATTTAGTGTTTTCAACATATTTGAAAAGTTACAAAAGAAATTGAGCTAAAATTAAAAAACTGTTTAATGAAGTCTCATGGATCTGCTTTAGCTCCCCGACCGCTATCACTTCTTTTAACCAAAAACAAAACGTCTGAAACAGGAAGACTCGCCAAAATAAAAGCA
>CM062286.1:1674191-1706691 GCA_031216635.1 Dissostichus eleginoides
GGTACATGATTGCTAACTGAGAATATAAATGAGTATTTGTGTGTGTGTGTGTGTGTGTGTGTGTGTGTGGTTACCTGTGTGGCAGGTGTGTGTACAGGTGTGTTGTCTGCAGGGCAGCAGTTTGTTGCACTGCTTCTGACACGACCACGCCTACAGATACACACAAACAGAAATAAAAACATTTTTACATTTCATTATTTGTTGTATTTTTTTGTTTGTTTATTTTAATATATGCGTAAAAGTCGTACCTTGTTGCTACAGCGACGGGGGAGGGGCTTAGCTTTGCCGCACAAACAGGAAACAGAAACCATCTTCGGACACGGAGGACAGGGACCTGGAAACACACACACACACACACAAGTTACCACTACACAACTGCAACTTGTATGAAATATTAAATTAATGCATTAGGAAAAGCGCTATAAAAATCCCATGTATTATTATTATAATGAACGTGTGTGTGTGTGTGTGTGTGTGTGTGTGTTACCTGGGTGACAGAGCAGCAGACAGGTGTGTCCACAGGAAGGTTTGATGTCTTTCTGACACACGGAGCCACAAGAGTGAGGAGCCAACCAGGGGTCAGGAGGCGGGTCCTGCTGTTTCCCACAGTAACACATGTACCTGAACACAACACACATTAATAAACCAGGGGTCGGGGGGGGGGGGGGGTCCTGCTGTTTCCCACAGTAACACATGTACCTGAACACAACACACACCCTGGATTAAATGTCCCCATCTCTGCATGTTCAGTTTGACTCTGAAAAAACCCAGCTGTGTTTGTTAATGCGTTTTTAGAGAAAGTGGAGTGTGGCGCCCCCTGCTGGCAGCCTGCAGTACGGACCGCTCTAAACAACCTATAGTATTACTCGTACAGGGTAGTAACAGGTGTTTCTGTGTACTCGTACAGTGTAGTAACAGGTGTTTCTGTGTAGTAACAGGTGTCTCTGTGTACTTGTACAGGGTAGTAACAGGTGTTTCTGTGTACTTGTACGTATAGTAACAGGTGTTTCTGTGTACTTGTACAGTGTAGTAACAGGTGTTTCTGTGTACTTGTACAGTGTAGTAACAGGTGTTTCTGTGTAGTAACAGGTGTTTCTGTGTAGTAACAGGTGTCTCTGTGTACTTTACTTGTACAGGGTATTAACAGGTGTTTCTGTGTACTTGTACAGGGTAGTAACAGGTGTCTCTGTGTACTTGTACAGGGTAGTAACAGGTGTCTCTGTGTACTTGTACAGGGTAGTAACAGGTGTTTCTGTGTACTTGTACAGTGTAGTAACAGGTGTTTCTGTGTAGTAACAGGTGTTTCTGTGTAGTAACAGGTGTCTCTGTGTACTTTACTTGTACAGGGTATTAACAGGTGTTTCTGTGTACTTGTACAGTGTGGTAACAGGTGTCTCTGTGTACTTGTACAGGGTAGTAACGGTGTCTCTGTGTACTTGTACAGGGTAGTAACAGGTTTCTGTGTACTTGTACAGTGTAGTAAAGGTGTCTCTGTGTACTTGTACAGGGTAGTAAAAGGTGTTCTGTGTACTTGTACAGGGTAGTAACAGGTGTTTCTGTGTACTTGTACAGGTAGTAAAAGGTGTTTCTGTGTACTTGTACAGGGTAGTAACAGGTGTTTCTGTGTACTTGTACAGGGTAGTAAAGGTGTTCTGTGTACTTGTACAGGGTAGTAACAGGTGTTTTCTGTGTACTTGTACAGGGTAGTAAAAGGTGTTTCTGTGTACTTGTACAGGGTAGTAACAGGTGTTTCTGTGTACTGTTGGGCGTCCTCGCTCGGCTGATACTCTGCTCGACACTTTGGGCTGCGGAGAGGAAATTAACCATCATGATTATTTACTAAATAAAGTATATATTATGGGATTTATATTTTATTTAAAAAAAGGTACGCTTGTTTTCCTCACCAGGGCCAGGGGTGCTGCTTCTGCCCGAAGTCTTCGTCGGTGACGGAGGAGACGAGGAAGACGGAGTCTCTCGCCCACTTCTGGATGCACGGCAGGTGGAAGAGAGAGAAACAGCTGCTGCAGCTCCACACCTGCACACACACACACACAGGTAATTATGAATAAAGATTAGCATGAGTGTGTGTGTGTGTGTGTGTGTACGTGTGAGTGCGTGTGAGTGTGAGTGTGAGTGTGTGTGTGTGTGTGTGTGTGTGTGTGTGTGTGTGTGTGTGTGTGTCTCACAGCTTGGACCCTCTTCACAGAGGCGATGCAGATCAAACAGGTCAGAGCTCCTGATTGAAACAGATCGTTGACGTATTGCCCGGTCCGGAGGAGAGCCGACGCATCGCCTCCTGTAGAGATTTATAGAAAAGAGAAGAAGAATATTGGTATTAAAATAAAAAATACGCACAAAAAAAACATATTTATATAAAATCATTTAATTATAAATATGGTCAAGGTATTACAATTAATAAATAAAAAGTATTATTGAAGACATATAAATAAAAATAAAAAGTACTAGTGGTATTCAAACTAAAAATGTGTGTGGTGTAAAAAATAATTCATAAAATAACAGTTTATTTAAATGAACAATCTTCAGGGTATGAAGTAACTAATACACTGTGTTCAGTAGCCTCCAGGTGTGTGTCTCACCTGTCTGGTCGGTGTAGGTGGTGAAGTAACTAATACACTGTGTTCAGTAGCCTCCAGGTGTGTCTCACCTGTCTGGTCGGTGTAGGTGGTGAAGTAACTAATACACTGTGTTCAGTAGCCTCCAGGTGTGTGTCTCACCTGTCTGGTCGGTGTAGGTGGTGAAGTAACTAATACACTGTGTTCAGTAGCCTCCAGGTGTGTCTCACCTGTCTGGTCGGTGTAGGCGGTGAAGTAACTAATACACTGTGTTCAGTAGCCTCCAGGTGTGTCTCACCTGTCTGGTCGGTGTAGGTGGTGAAGTAACTAATACACTGTGTTCAGTAGCCTCCAGGTGTGTCTCACCTGTCTGGTCGGTGTAGGTGGTGAAGTAACTAATACACTGTGTTCAGTAGCCTCCAGGTGAGTCTCACCTGTCTGGTCGGTGTAGGTGGTGAAGTAACTAATACACTGTGTTCAGTAGCCTCCAGGTGTGTCTCACCTGTCTGGTCGGTGTAGGCGGTGAAGTAACTAATACACTGTGTTCAGTAGCCTCCAGGTGTGTGTCTCACCTGTCTGGTCGGTGTAGGTGGTGAAGTAACTAATACACTGTGTTCAGTAGCCTCCAGGTGTGTGTCTCACCTGTCTGGTCGGTGTAGGCGGTGAAGTAACTAATACACTGTGTTCAGTAGCCTCCAGGTGTGTGTCTCACCTGTCTGGTCGGTGTAGGTGGTGAAGGTCGAGGCCAGGATCTTCCCTCTCTTTCCATCTTTATTATCCACCTCCACACCTTCATCATCATCATCTTCATCATCAGAGGAGGAACTGAGCTCCACCAATCGCTGAGCAGCAGCCTGGTTGGCCTTCTTGATCTCCTCGAACTTTGATTGGACCGTCGCACCTGTCAATCAAACACAGGGAGCGTGTGTCAGCCAATAGGAACGATTCTTTAAATTTGTTTGTATTTATATAGTTTTCTCACTTTGTGGAGGTTCAGGTGTCGCAGTGTTCTTCATCTTCCCTCCTCCTCCTCCTCTTCCTCCTCCTGCTCCTCCTCCGCCTCCTCCTCTTCCCACCCCCGGCCTCTCCCTCTCTTTTTCGGGGGGGCGGGGCCTATCTCCCTCCTGACCGCGGCCACGCCCCCTTCCCTGCTGTCGCCACGCAGGCTCCATGGCAACCGCCTCCAAACTCTACAGGTGAGGAAGGAGACACAGACAGGAAGTAGGTATTAAAGCTCGTCAGGTGTTCAAGAGCAGATGATGACGTGTTGTTTCAAATTAGTCGATTTCTGAATGAAGTCTGGTTTACAAAAGCGGAGGAAGATCTTTTAGTTATCTGTTAGTTATTGAAGCACAGCAGCTAAATTTAGGAGGATATGTTGTAGTAAAAGTAGCAGAGCAACGGCAAATAAGCATATTTTATGAATGGAGTCTGGTGTGCATGAAGGAGAGCCGTTAGTGTTTTAAAAAAGAAAGTAAATCAGATGATTTTTGACTTGAATAATAGCACATTTCTGACGGATATTCATGTTTACTGACAGGAGGCAATGACATCATTCTAGGAGAAGATTGTTCAGAAACATTGAACTAAAGTCTGCAGACAGCAATTCAATGAGCAGTTCTTATGAATGCAGTCTGGCGTGCATTAAGACATGGTTTCACCCAGGAGATCTGTTAGCTTTCTACAGCACAGATCAGTTAATGAGCAGATATTCGACTGGTGTAGAAATCAGGAGACAATCACATGTTTTGTAGACAGGAGGAGATCTGTTAGTACGCAGATGTGTAACTGAAGTCAGGTTAGCAGCCCGTAGCTAACCTGGAGATTGGTGTCGGATCAGGAGGAGCTACTACAGCACAACATATGCAGATTTATGAATGCAGTTTGCAGGTAAATATGTTTGTTATTGTAGCACCGACTCACTAAATCATCAGCTTTTTGACTGCATAATGCTTTGTGTTTGAATGTCCCTCTAAACTCTCTTCACATGCCTGGAAATATACAATTACTGCTTTAAAAGATGCTGAAATAAGAGGAACTGATTGACGCAAAACACGTTTACAGACGTTATGTGTGTGTGTGTGTGTGTGTGTGTGTGTAGCCTATCACAAACTGTACTTCCACTTTGTAAAGATGGTGAAAAGAATAATAGTATTGAAACAGAAGTATGTAGATGTTCAGCTGCAGAAACATGTTTGTTTTGGCTCGTTACAGTGGCACAGCAGCCTTCAGATGATCGTGTTTCAGCCTGCAGTGTGTTCATATATGGACTCTGAGCCACACACTGTATATAAAGATCTGTGCATGTACAGAAGGGCATGATTTTAACCCTTTAACACACGCTTTAAAAGGTCACTTTGAGGCTTTAATGCTGATGTAGCAGCTCAACACACATCAGTAACACACAGTAATACACAGCCGTATTCTGTGCATGATCATCGAACACAGGACATTCACTTTTAACCCTTTTTCAGGCAGAAATAAGCGATATCTGCAGAGCTAGCTGTTAGCCGGTTAGCTCCTGTAAGCTAACTGTCATTACATTAGCAGTAAAAAGAGGCGTGAACAGACGTCACATCCGGTCAATAACACTTATTAGAATACAAACCATCACCTCAGTTGCTGTTAGTATAAGTTTTATAATGAAGTTCATACAGGAAAGTAATTTAAGAAGCTTTTATGTGTGAAACAAACCTCAGTAGTGTGAAGCTGCAGCAGTGGAGTCTGTTGCCTGGTTGTCATGCGCAGAGCAACCGCGGTGCATGCCGGTAATTGTAGTCTTTGATACGAATGTGTCTAAAGGCGGCTGAGGGGATGAGAACTACAAATCCCAGAAAGAATGGGAGAGGCGCAGCAGTGCGACGTGTCAACGACAACAGCTGGACGTTTCATTCAAATTCTGGACTGAAAATAGAAGAATATTATTTATTTTTACTCTACTTTTTATATTTTTTAAATTGACAGGAAAATATTTATCACAAACTATAAAAATTAAGAAAAAAGTGTTGTATTTTACAGCTTATTGATTTAATGTAGTAAATGTTATATTTGTATTTAAAAATAATTGTGGGGATAAAATATATACAATTAAATAAATATATAAATACAATTAAATTCAAGTTAAATGAAAAATAGGTATTAAAATAAAAAAGGTTAAATTAGCAAAAACTCCTAGTATATATAAAAAAAAAATAGATAAATCTCAAGTAGTTATTTAAATTAGAAATACTTAATGAATTAAACATAGTAAATTAATGAAAGTAAAGTAGTTTTTCATAGCTTTAATTTTGCAGCTAAAAATGTAGCTATTCTTATTTCTTTGATGCTAACTTGTGATTCCCCCCTAACTTATTATTGTATCTAATAATAAACAATGCATTGTTTTTTGGATGATTTGAAATAAAAGAAGCCTTTTTGCGTTTTACTTTATAAAATATCTTTATTTCAGCGCAGTGCTTCCAGAATTAATGCTTTCTAATGTCTGGCTTTAATTACTTTTTACACAAAATATACATCTAATTTCTTTTGGAACATTTGATTTTCTTCTTCGGTTCTTTAGGCGGTTCCAGCTCCTTCTTCTTCTGTGGTTCTCTCGGTTGTCACCAGCTTGCTCTCCAGGCGGTGGACTCGGTGCTTCAGTTTGCTCTGCATGGCTTCGTGTTCGGCTAGCAGTCGAGCGTATCGAGTCTGCAGGGCGTCCAGCGAGGTCGTCATCCTCTCCACCTTCTCCTCCATCTCCTTGGGGTCCGGACCCTGTGCCGCCACCTGCAGGACAACAACAGGTATTACACCTTTGTGGTTTTATTTTTAAAGATCTCCTATCATGCTATTTTTAGGCATATATTATGGGTCTCAGATATATACAAATATATAATTTTTCATGTTGGTGATCATCGAACTAACGTTACTGACGATGGTGGCAAAGATCAACACACCCACCTGGAGGACAATAAAACAACAAGTTCATCCATCAAAAATATCTAAATATCTCTCCAACCCTGGGACTCTAACTTGGTAGTCCGTTGAATCCTTTAAAGGTCTCCTATTATACTATTTTTAGGCTTATATTATAGGTCTCAGATATATAAAAAAGATGTCTATGATGTGTTTTCCTCAAAATACCAAACAGATCATGCATTTTGGACATCCCTCATATCCCTCTATTTCAGCCCTGTTAGAGGAGTGCTGATTCTGGGTCTAAAGCTTTACAAAAAAGAGTTTCTGATAGGCCCGTGGGTGTACAGCCCGCCCACTTTTCCGATATAACTTCATATCGGCAGCAAATCGGGATCAGCTCCGTTGTTCCCCCGTTTTTAGAGATGTGGGTACGGAGGAAAAGAAAGAGGGGTTTATTTTCACTTTGTGAGTCTCCTGACACACCGGGGGTATTTATATATAAAATCATCAAAAAGTGCATTTTTCACGATAGGAGACCTTTAATATTTATGTTGTATTACCTCCAGGTCCAGCAGCCCGTCCTTCATCAGGATCTGCCGTCCCTTCTCCTCCAGTAGAGCTTTAGCGTCGGGGTACTCTGTTAGCGCCTCCATCAGGTCGTCTTTGGAGAGGCAGAAGAGGTCCGAGTACCCGATGCTCCGGATGTTCGCCGTCCTACGATTTCCTGCCTTACTGCCTGTGGAAGAACAACACTCAGGAATAAAAACGATCTATATATCTATATACAATGTCAAAGAGCATTGTTCTTAGTTTTAGAGTTGTAGAGTTGACCTACGTTTTTCATTGCCATATCTACACTGTAGCTAATGTGCTAATGACAATAAAGCCTTGAAACTTAAAACTTGAAACTAGATGCTGTCTCTATTTGTACGTTTATTTACATTTTAATAGTTGAGAATAAAGTCAAAAGTTTGAATAAAGTCGACCTTTTGAGTATATCATCTTTGTGGTGGGAATACAATTGTAAGGTCAAGAACATGACCAAAAGGTCGAGAATAAAGTAAGACATTTGGGGAAAAAAGGCAAATGTCTTCCTCTCACTTTTCCCTAAACTCGGTACAGTTAAACCATTACTCTTTTACCTTTAATAGCCAGGATGCTGATCTCTCCGAAGTAGCTCCCATCGCTCAGAACCACAAACTGCTTGATGCCGTCGTCAGCGACCACAGCCAGCTTCCCCTCCTTGATGATGTACATCTCCCTCCCGATGTCGCCCTTCTTACAGATGTAATCTCCGGGACTGTAGACCTGAGGCTGCAGCTTCAGCACCAGCTCCACCAGCAGACCTGCTTCGCAGTCCGCAAAGATACGAACCTGACCAAAGAAACACAAGAAAATTAAGTTTTTTTAGACACTTTGAGGGTTTTTAAGGTGCTGTTTGATGTGCACACCTTCTTCAGGGTGTCCAGGTGGACGTTGATGGCGATTTCAGCTCTCAGTTTGTCTGGCAGGTACTTCAACACCTCCCTCTCATCCACTGCTTTCTTATTGGTCCACAGGAAATCAAACCATTTGATCACTCGCTTCTCCAGCTCCTTAGTTACCTGGAAGACAAGTCAAAGATAAGACCCAAACTTACAACCAACCAACCAACCACCAAACCAACCAACCACCAACCAACCAACCAACCAAACCAACCAACCACCAACCAACAACCACCAACCACCAACCAACCAACCAACCATCTACCCAACAAACAGTAGAACCAAGCATACAACTACACAACCAACTACCAAACCATTCAACCAAATTACAGACCAACCAACCGATCAAACAACCAACTACCCAACAAACCAACGTACATACTAACCTTTCTGAAGGTCATGTACTGTTTGATTGCGTCAATGCGAGCCTGGAAGTTGGCTCTGGCAGCGTTCATGTTGGTGATCATCGAACCAACGTTACCGACGATGGTGGCAAAGATCAACACACCCACCTGGAGGACAATAAAATAACAAGTTCATCCATCAAAATATCAAAATATCTCTCCAACCCTGGGACACAAACTTGGTGGTCCATTGAACCCTTTAAGCCACATTTACCAGGAAGTCAGTGACGACGAAAAAGTACTCCGAGTTCTCCACAGGGGGCGGGGTCTCTCCAATGGTGGTGAGCGTCAGTGTGGACCAGTACATACTGTATGCGTACTTCCTTATCAGGCGACCAAACTCTGGATTTGCCGGGTCGGGATACACAAACCTGTCGGCCCCGAAACCTGAAGGGAAAAAGAGGATGAGTCAGATGTTTCTATATGAACAACACCAAACAAACAACCACTGGAGATTCAAACCAGCAACCGTACCGATAGCCTTGGAGAAGGAGTAGTAGAGGCAGGCGTTCCAGTGGATGATGATGACGATGTACATGACGAGGTTGGAGATTCGGAGAGCGTTCGGGTAGTTAGTCCTCGTCTCCGTCCTCTGGAAGAACTCTAGCATCCTGAAACAAAGAAAAACATTTTAATCTAACTTGCAGAAATCAGGAAATTGTCAGCATTGATGTTTAAAGAAATACTTAACTTTTGATACACAAATATAATTTGTGTATCAAAAGTCACCTTGTGTTAACTTGAATTTGTGAGAAAATAATTTTTGAAGTACTTTTATGCTGCCTTTTACTTAAACTTCTACTCTACTTCTACAATATTATCCAACCAACTCACTAACTTAACAACTAACAAACCATTCAACCAACCAACCAACCAACTACCCAACCAACCAACCTACCATCCAACCAACCAACCAACCAACCAACCAACTACCAATGTTGTGTGTACCTGTTGAATCGTAACAGCTTGTTGAGGCGTATCTCAGGGTATTTCAGTCCAAAGATGAAGTACAGGAAGTCGGTGGGGATCATGGAGACCATGTCCAGTTTGAACTGTAAGCTAACCATGTAGCGCTCACGCAACTTCGGAACGTCCTTCACCAGCAGACCTTGCTCCAGGTAACCTGCAGGAACATGTCGTATCAAAGTTTAGTGTCATATTTCAGTGTGTGTGTGCATGTGTTTGTGTGTGTGTGTGTGTGTGTTCGTGTGTGTGTGTGTGATCTGACCGGTCCTTGTTCTGAATATCATGTCAGCGATGTACAGGAGGTCGCATAGAAAATCCACGAAGAACCAAAAATACAAATAATCAGACTGTAGCTCCTCTAAGCACGCCCTGAAACACACAACGTTGAGGTTAGTCACTTTTAAACATCGTAAAATCAGTGTGTGTGTGTGTGTGTGTGTGTGTGTGCGTGCGTGCGTGTATGTGTGTGTGTGTGTGTGTGTGTGTATGTTTGTGTGTGTGGTTACCTGGCTATGATCAAGGTCCAGTTGTACATGACAGGGATGGTGATAAGACCCAGCCAGTGGTAGTAGAGGTTACTCGCCGGGTCAACTATTGTGACCTCTTTCGGACTGAAACATACAGGAATGATTAGAATAACTCTGGTGCCACATTTTAAGATCAATGCTAAGTTTTTTCAGAAAAATCAAAGCCTTGTATTTTGTGATTCAGTGGATAATAAACAACCAAACCTACGCCTCGTCTTTGGCCTTCTTCTCTTTCTCCTTTTCCTCTTTCTCCTTCTTCTCTTTCTCCTTTTCCTCTTTCTCCTTTAGTTTTTTCTCCTTCCTCTCCTTTTTCTCCTGCTTCTCCTTCCTGAGAATAAAGACCAACGTCACATTAAGGAAAACTCATAATATAGTTGGTTACATATATCTTGGTTGTTTAAGGCCTCAGAAGGCTTTTAACGTACGCCTTCGTCTCCTTCCTCTCCTTCTTCTCTTTCTTCTTCTTTGTCTTTTCCTTCCTAGAAGACAAAAGGGAACCCATCAGAAAACACCTTGTGAGTAATTATTTTGATGTTCTATGTGTTAAATAAAAATCAAACATACTCTTCTTCTTCTTCGTTGTTGTTGCTGTTGTTGGCATTAAACAGAACTCCTGGTCCGGCTTGTTGATCGGTTCTGAAATGACGACAGGACTGGTTTACCAAGATCATCAGTTCTAGTTGGGAACTCTCTAAAGGATCCCAAACATCTTAAAGGATCCTGAGAACATCTTCATAGGGCCCTTAGATCTCTTTACGGACTCCTAGATCCTTGAGAAAAACCGGGACCAGTGAAATCTCTTTAAGTAACTCAAGAAATGGACCTTCTTGCGGATCGGTTGAACCTGCCCATGGACACCAGGAACCTTTTAAAGTCCATTAGAACATATGTAAGGCTCTATATAACATCCTTAAGGAAGCTTAGAGTCTTTAGACTGCCTCAAAACCACATTAAACCTTGTCAAGCAACTTTGAGACCTCTAAAAGGACCTCAAGAACTTCCTAAAGAGACCATCGATCCTTAAGAAGACCCCTATAACCTGCAAGAACCTTTTAAAGGACCAGTAGAACATATTTAAGATTCTTTAGAACTGCCATAAACCCCAGTAAACTTCATCAAGCAGCTTTGAGACCTCCTAAAGGACCTCTAGAACTTCCTCAAAGACCCATTGAAGTTCCTCCTGGATTGTTGGACTCATTCAATCATAATTTGCATTGATAGTTTGTTAGCCATTGAGTGTTGGACCTCTCACCTGTCCCTCTCCATCTTCACCTGGATCGTCCTGGAGAGCGATGGTGGGTGATGTCGACCTGTTTAGAGACCGGACTGACGGAGCTACTTTGGCCATGCAGGTATCCTTTCCTAATAGTCCTGAAGTTTTGGTTTTACTAAACTCAACTCTAAATATTAAAACTTTACCCCACTCCCCCGTTTAAATCCTTTACAGTTTGCAGAGAGAGAGAGAGAGTAATAAACGCAGAAGAGGTGAGGTGTGTGTAGACGGAGAGATTGACCCTGATGAGGATTAAGAGATTACAGGAGATGATACTGCCTCACACACACACACACACACACACACACACACACACACACACACACACACACACACACACACACACACACACACTCATACGATATTAGGAATTACACGTCTGTGTGTGTGTGTGTGTGTGTGTGTGTGTGTGTGTGTGTGTGTGTGTGTGTGTGTGTGTGTGGTATAGCTTTATACATTTGAGAAACACGGTTGCATTTAACTTGATCTTCAAAATTATTTTATATATTTATTTAAATATTTGAGCTAAAACAGAAAAAATAAACTACATTAAAAAAAATGTATTTTTGAAAAATGTAGAAAACTCAAAGCGGTATGCGTTGGATATTCTTCTTAAATATATAAGAGAAAAACAAATAAACAATAATTTCCTCCATTTATTCTGGGCTAGAATTATTTAATGAATTACTTATTTATATTTTTCAAATTGCTTTATTATTTAATTAATAATATTATTTATTTACTTATTTGTTTAACTACTTATTTCTGTTTTTATTTTCAATGAATGAATAATATGATTTAAATATATTTTTTTGAAAGTATTATTTTCTTTATTCATTTAATCATTCATTTTTTTTAAATATAATTTAACTTACTTTATTGTTCATTTGTCAAGTATTAATTGACATAGCACTATTTCATATTTACTTTATATTTAAAAATATTTAAAAAATATATTTTAAATCCTCGCTTCTCTCCTAAGAATAATATGGTTTTTATGCATAATTCTTATTTAATAAACACTCATTGATTTAAAGATATAAATCTTGAATTGGAAATACATTGGGCTAATAAATCTACAAGTGGATCCATCATAGCCCTCTCTGACAGGCTCATAAATCCCATAAACAACATGTAAACGAATAGAAAGATGTATAAAATGAGGCCTATATTTGAAGGCAATCCCTCGTGAGTTATGTCAATATAACATGTGGGGGTTAAAAGTGTGGAAACCCAGATTTACAGCATTACAGCAGCTGTTGTAATAAAATAAATAAATAATCCCTCTTGTTGCTAGGAGCGGCAGCCTCCCGCAGCGCGCCCTCTGATTGGCCCGCAGCTCGTCCCCGCGGGCCAATCAGAAGCGAGTGCGTCCGCCATGAGAATCCATAATCCCCCTTCTTCTTTATTATCATCAATACTACGATTTATAACCGACAGGACGTCAAAACAAACGCCTCTGTGTCACTAAGTCTTCCTTTTGTCGATCTTTCCACGCAGGAATGTGGAGATAAATGAGTGTTTTTGTCACATTTGCTAAATAAACATGTTTTTTTTTTACAAAATGGATGTAAAATTGGAAAAAATATGAGATGTTGTGTTGTTTTGTGGTTTAGTGTGTTTCTCCCCTGGTTTCTCCACACACAGATGACCCTAAACCGCTGCTGCTGTTACCGGCTGCTGCTGTAATGGCGGGGCTGTCAAAGGTACCAAAACAAGTACACACTCTTTTCCGGTTTGAGTACAGGCCTACAAAATAAAAGCTTTGCAATCTGCTAATTATTTTTTCTATATTTCTATATCAGTTGTATGCTTTGTATAAAAACGAACCTATGCTGTATTTTATATAATTTTAGATTAACTTCTGGTCTATTTCATTGTTTAGATTATTAAAGTGCATTTAGGTTGTTTTGTTTAAACATATGTATTACATCTATACACATAACTACATCGAAAGTTTTGCATGGGGGAAATAGCACCCATCTTTCACATCGATCCTGCTTTTATTTTGAATTCCCCCCCTCTCGCCAGGGCGGAAGTGAGTGCTGCAGCTTTGCTTGCTTCACGAGCCGCTGGAGCTGATGGCGGCTGGCGGAGGGAGAGGAGGGAGAAAGAGAGAAAGAGAGAGAGGAGAACCGAGAGGAGAGAGAGAGGAGGCCGAGCACCGAGCACTGAACACCGACCCCTGCTCCCTCACCAGGCCGACCACCGAGCACCGCAGCCCGGCACACAGACGCGCAACACCCCGGTGCAGCGGTGCGTTGTTTTTGTTTATTATCGGTACCAAAAAGGGGGTGGGATTTCACCGGAGGGTCGGTGTGCAGGTTGTGCATGTACACAATGTTAATATATACTGCATCCAGGGTGCTGCAATGTGTGTATTTGTATCATAATGTGTGTTATTATACATGTGCAGTGTACATATATGTGTTTTTTTGTTATCAGAAGCGTGTATTTTGGGGGGTTTGAGGGGGGCTAGGGCCCGGATTCAACAACAGTCCTTATTAGGATTGCACCGTACTTCCTACTATAATTAAATACCACTGTATGTATCTGACTGCTGTGATGGCGTTTTAGGGCCAATCGAGAGTTAACAAATGAAGTAGAATTGGAGCCACGTTGTAATATCATGAGAAAAAACTACATAGAGTGCAGTTGTGATTTTATTGAATTATTTTCAGATATAAAATCTATAATTCATCGGGATTATAGTCGTAAATTCACGTGAAAAAAAGGGATATTCTTGTATACTTAAATGGTAAATCAACGATAAAAAAACATCAAAAAAATATTCTATATGTATGTATTTATATCTGAGATGACAAAATATTACACGTACCATCGACAAACACAATCTGATATATTTTAGTATTAAACTCATAATTTATTTTTAAAAAACGATTTGAAATTTGCAAGAAATAACAGCAAAAATGAACAAATTCAAGATTTACAAAAAATATGGTCTGAGATTACAAAATAATACATTTGCAAGAAAAAACCTGACATTTCTCCGTATTAAAGCCGTAATTTACAAGAAAAAGTCTGGATATTTACAGAAATAAAACACATATTCCCTCAAGATTATGAGTTGATTCATTTGAGAGTAAAACAAGGAAAATCCAACGTTATTAAACTCTGATATTATCTGAAAAGTGGCAAATTCTTGCCTGTTTTGGACTCACTTTTGGATATTCTTTGAGGTTGAAATAATACATTTTCAAATGAAAACAAATTCTCCAAGATTAGGAATTTAATTAGCGAGAATGAAATATCTTCAGAGATTAAAGTGGAAAATTCGCAAACATTTGCTCGAAAAATCTCAAAATATTTTGAATTAATGTCACTCATTTACTAGATATCTTTTCTTAAGTTGGATCAACGACACCACGTGCTGTGCATTCAGATAATAGTTGATAAACTAATCAAATAATACTTTCTAAAGGGTTTTTCAATTAGGAAATCCTGGTCATTTTAGCCTAAAATCACAACGATCCATTACATATAAGCTACTAAGATGCAAAGGGGTATAATAGGAATATTGTAGGTACCGTTATTTCTATTATATGTATATTTGAGGTATTAGTGTTATATATTTAAGTGTGTGTTGTGTTTACTGACCCTCACACTGTCCTTTAATAGTGTTTCCCCAGTTCCTGCAGTGTGGTGTGTGTGTGTGTGTGTGTGTGGTGTGTGTTGTGTGTGTGTGTGTGTGTGTGTGTGTGTGTGTGTGTGTGTGTGTGTGTGTGTGTGTGTGTGTGTGTGTGTGTGTGTGTAAAGCCTTGGGATTAAGGACATCTCTGCAAAGTGAGGGTCGTTCCTCTTGTTGGTTTAATGTTCAGGGTTTCCCTTACTAGTCAATACTGGCTTTAGAAATAACATGTTTTTTTAAACAGGTAATTATTTGTATTTAAAGAACTGCACTGATTTAATGGTGAATTTGGCAAAAAGCTAACATAACAAAGGTATTTGAGTTATTTATTTGTTGAGTAATTCTCTCTATGTGGATGCAGATGATGCCAATCTTTGAATATTTCTTTAATTTCAAAAAATATTTCAAACCTTTTCCTGACAAACAGCTGTGTGCAATTCAAATGCAAATTAATAAATATAAATTAAAGAATTCCAGAAGAAGGATCTCTCTTTCTGACAGGATCTTCAGTGTACACAAGGACAGGGAAGTGTTGTTTTTTTATGTCGGACTTGAATTTGTTTTTGACCCTCTTTAAGGTCAGGGTCCTTGGATTGCACCCTGTCGTTAACGGTTCTCAGAAGTACAAAAAACAAGCGTGTGCGTGTGTGTGTGTGGATAGAGAGGCAGCTTTGTGTCGGGTTGTGGTTTGAGTTCTGCAGGGATGAATATCAAACAGGCCTGTAGTAGTGTGTGTGTGACGTGCTGTCTTGTTGTCTGTCAATAAACTATTGTCTTTTCTCTCTCTCTCCGGTGCAGGACCTCGTATCGGCCGTCATCCTGTCTCGCTCAGAAACTACAGCTGCAGTTCTTGTAGTATTTAGTTGCAGTAGTCAGCACTTCTACCTGTGAAACATCAGAGGGGTTTTAGTCAGAGAGGTGACCTCTAAAGTGGATTACAGCAGCTTTAAAGTCTTTTAATTGAAGCATTTTGATGCTAACGAGCCTGGAAAGACTAGCTTAGCTTGTTAGCTTGCAGGGGGTTCTACATCCCTTCATGTTTGTTGTCTGAAATCTGACAAAACTGGCAGGGTAGCAGCTCCTTCACTGTGAAAATCTCAAAAAAAGGCTCTTAAAAATGTAGATTATCTTAATTATTAAGCTACTTGCAGTTATCAGATAACAGCTAGTGCAGCAGTTCCAAACCAAACACTCTTCAGAAAACAAATTCAGATTTTGAAAGGAAAATGTAGTTGGGACTTGGACCACAGTGAAGTGTTTGGCAAGCTAACGGCTTGTTAGCGGCTAGTGGTGAGCGGGCGGCAGCGGTGGCGCGGGGCTAGCTCCGGGCAGAGCGGGGGTGCGATGGAGTACCACTCTAGTGGCAGCCTGCCCCTGCTGGGGAGACCGCGGTACTGCCCCGGAGCTAACGCTAACGGAGGCTACCTGTGTGAGACGGGACACTGCTGCGGGGAGACCGGATGCTGCACCTACTACTACGAACTCTGGTGTAAGTGGGTTTTACTGTGTTTCAAGTAAAGTAAAGGAACTACATTAAAGTAATAAGCTAATGTTGGGCTATAAAGGAACTACAGCAAGGTCACATGACTTCACGTCACCACCGCTAAGCTAAAGGTGGCTAATGTTGGGCTAAAAAGGAACTACAGCACGTTCACATGACTTCACGACACCACCGCTAAGCTAAAGGTGGCTAATGTTGGGCTATAAAGGAACTACAGCACGGTCACATGACTTCACGTCACCACCGCTAAGCTAAAGGTGGCTAATGTTGGGCTATAAAGGAACTACAGCACGTTCACATAACTTCACGTCACCACCGCTAAGCTAAAGGTGGCTAATGTTGGGCTATAAAGGAACTACAGCACGGTCACATGACTTCACGTCACCACCGCTAAGCTAAAGGTGGCTAATGTTGGGCTATAAAGGAACTACAGCACGTTCACATAACTTCACGTCACCACCGCTAAGCTAAAGGCGGCTAATGTTGGGCTATAAAGGAACTACAGCATGGTCACATGACTTCACGTCACCACCTCTAAGCTAAAGGAGGCTAATGTTGGGCTATAAAGGAACTACAGCATGGTCACATGACTTCACGTCACCACCGCTAAGCTAAAGGTGGCTAATGTTGGGCTATAAAGGAACTACAGAACGTTCACATAACTTCACGTCACCACCGCTAAGCTAAAGGCGGCTAATGTTGGGCTATAAAGGAACTACTGCACGGTCACATGACTTCACGTCACCACCGCTAAGCTAAAGGTGGCTAATGTTGGGCTATAAAGGAACTACAGCACGGTCACATGACTTCACGTCACCACCGCTAAGCTAAAGGAGGCTAATGTTGGGCTATAAAGGAACTACAGCATGGTCACATGACTTCACGTCACCACTGCTAAGCTAAAGTGGCTAATGTTGGGCTATAAAGGAACTACTGCACAGTCACATGACTTCACGTCACCACCGCTAAGCTAAAGGAGGCTAATGTTGGGCTATAAAGGAACTACAGCATGGTCACATGACTTCACGTCACCACCGCTAAGCTAAAGGTGGCTAATGTTGGGTGTGATGACGTTTAGTAATTTCATTTGCATTGATGGAAAGTAACTAACTAAATGTATTCAAGTACTGTACTTAAGTACACATTTGAGGTACTTGTACTTTACCTTAGATTTTTCATATATATACTTCTACTCTACTAATTTTATTTTACAGATTTATTGCAATTTACTTTATAAATTCAGATTTTGACACAAAAAACCTTTAAAATATGATGATTTGGTATTGATTGAACCATCCAGCATTATATTTAAGTAACTGAAACCATGAGTGGGTTAACAGATAATAAGTTGGAAACATTTTTGCTAATAACTGTTTTGTTCAAAAATATTTAACAGTTCCAGCTTCTTAAATGTTTTTGAAAGATTTGCTGCTTTTGCTTTTAAATATAAAACAATATATATATTTTTTTTGAGTTTTTCCTGAGTACGTTTTCTTTTTTAACATTATATTTATTGGGTTTTTTAACATAGAAAGAACATACAGTCACACATACATACATCAACACATTGGAAAAATAACACTCCCCTCCCTCAACATCTAACATTCAGGGAAACCTCACAGATTGAAATGAAACACAATAAATACACATCAGATAAAGTAAAGGATGTGAAACAACAATACAAAAAATAAATATGAAAAGAATAACTTGTTTCTATATTTAGAGATAGTTATTACTATTATTATTATTATAATCAGCATTATTATTATTCCTTATTTTTGTATCAGTGTTTGATAGCGATATTCATCAATTTCACTCATCAATTTCCACTTGATCACTCTCAAGGAAATGCATGAATTCCTGAGTAATTTTATTCCTTATACTCAGTACCTCTGTATTGTTGTGTTCAGGGTTCTGGCTGCTGTGGACGTTCCTCATCCTGTTCAGCTGCTGCTGTGCGTATCGACACCGAAGAGCCAAACAGAGAGTCCAGCAGCAGCAGAGACAGCGAGAGATCAGCCTGCTGGCGTATCATGGAGCTAACTCATACCCATCCTCCATGCTGGACCTCAGTAAGACCCCGTCAACCTGTGATGACTGCACTTTAGTTAAAACACAGAGAAGTTATCGCAGATTTAAATAAAAAAAATTCAAGATTTAAGGCTAATCTGAGGTCACAGGCTCCTCCAACAGAGCAACACAATAAAACAGATCAAATAGTGCAAGTAAATACAAATAAAATAGAATAGAAATAGTGCAAGGAGAGTCTATATACAAGTAATTGGGATATAATATATTAGATAAATAATTTGTAAGTTGCAAACAGATGAATGTTAAGTTATGGATGTTCTTTTCAAAAGTTCAGGTGTTTAACAGTCTTATGGCCAAATAGATAAGATAAGATAAAAAGTACTTTTTTGATCCCTATTTGGGAAATGTTTGCGTTGCAGCAGCATAACAAGACAAGGCATTGTGCATGAGAGAAGTTAAAAGACTAGAAATAAACAATCCAAAATGTAAACATCTCAAATAGAAATAAAATAGCATTAAAAAAGTAAAGAATATTCATGTGGAAATACTAATTTACAGTAACAAAATATAAGGCAGGATATTATAAATACATGAATTGTGCAAGGAATGGATTATTAAATAGATTGAATATAAATGTAAAAGTCCAGTTGGAGCAGAGAGTTCTCTTCCAGCCAGAGGAGATTTGTTAAACAGAGTTATTGCAGTCGGCAGGAATGTTTTCCTGTATCGGTCCTTGTTGATAGATACATTTCAAACTCTAACTTGTACCCATCTTGATACTTAAACTGTCTGTTATGTGTGATTGCACCATCGGGAATGCTTGGAATTTCGCTGTACTCTGTGCAGGAATCTAATCTTATCTTGGTTCCAGAGAGGGCAAAAGTACACACATCCTTTACTCAAGTAGAAGTACAGATTCTCCTGTTTAAAAATACTCTGGTAAAAGTAGAAGTACTGACTAAACTTCTTTACTCAAGTTAAAGTAAAGAGGGCTTTGAAATGTACTTCAGTAAAAAGTACCCATAACTAGCAGCTGTTTTAAAGAGTACCTGACCCCCTTTATATTAATAGAACAATAATGTCATTGTTAGCTAATGAATGTTTCCATGCTGAACAACGGCAACATGACAAACGTTCCATTGGTCCTCTTCTTTAGAGAAGACCAGGAAATGAGGATACATGGATCGTGTTCAAATCAATAGGCACGCAATGACTCTAAAATAATAATGATCACACCACCAAACACACATTCAAACTAAAGGAACCAGCCTGTTTGGAACATGGAAGAAGTAGAAAGTACAGGTATTTGGGTTCAACATGTAAGATGTAGAAAGTACAGGTATTTGGGTTCAACATGGAAGATGTAGAAAGTTCAGGTATTTGGGTTCAAAATGTAAGAAGTAGAAAGTACAGGTATTTGGGTTCAACATGTAAGAAGTAGAAAGTACAGGTATTTGGGTTCAACATGTAAGAAGTAGAAAGTACAGGTATTTGTGTTCAACATGTAAGAAGTCAAAGTAAAAAGTCGTCAGAAAAATAAGTAGTGGAGTAAAGTACTGATACCAGAAAACATGTACTTAAGTACAGTAACAAAGTATTTGTACTCCACTTGTTCCAGGTTTCTTGGCGTCTCTGAAGCTGCCGTCCTACGAGGAGGTTGCAGCTCAACCCTCCACTCCTCCCCCTCCATACAGCTCGGTGTTCACCACCCCTCGTTACCCTCAACCCCCCAGAACCAGCGACCCCCATCTGCTCACACAACACGACCCACTCCTTCATCGCCCGCTCAGCGACGGACCCTCCTCCCTCAGCTCAGACAACAGGTAACAACGATGCTAACTGTGATGGAAACTTCTGAAGCAATGGAGACGAGACTCAGAGAGACTCAGAGAGACACAGGGAGACACAGGGAGACACAGAGAGACACAGGGAGACACAGGGAGAGCAGGAACTTTGATGGCAAACACTGATAGTTTATTATAGAGTTACAGCCGGAGAATTTGACATGTTCTGCCGCCACGAGGGGACACAGCTACTGCCAAACCAATTCTGAAGATCTCGTCTGCAGTTCTAGGTTTGAACTAGTTTGGAGTGTAATAATCAACATTCCTCATCAGCGAGACTAAACAAGGGAACCTACGTTTATGAACAATAAACTACCTCATGGCGGCTTGTGCTCGGTCATAAACAACAACAATGATCCCAAGCTCTTCCTCCTTAAGAGAGATAGCAGCAAAACCCAAGGCCGTAGACCTATGCCGTGGGAAAAGAGAAAGTGAAAGGAGAAAACGATGAACTGTGTCAAAGGTTTAAATACATAAGCAAATGATTCCCCAACACTAACGATAACTTAGACAATGTTAAAACTTACATTGTTGTTGTTGGGGACATTTTCCCATCAAATTGGCACCCTGATATTGGTTGTAACGGCTAGTGTTATATCCTCTCAAGATAAATAATTGCATAATTTCTGGATTACTCAAACCATGGTCGTCGTGGGGGAATTTTCCCATCAAATTGGCACCCTGATATCGGGTTTTTCACGCTCACTTGCATAGTTTGTTTTGGGATCTAATAACCCCCATAGATGGTGTATGTCTTATATCCTTCTGAGTGGTGTTTTAGTAAACCAGACAACAGAGCAAGATGACCCGACTGCACGGAGCAAAAGAGGACGAATATATAACATAAATAAACGAATTAAGAGACATACAGAGTCAGCAAGTGAATGATGTAAGGTGCAATATCTGTAACTATATAAAAAGATTGTATTAGATATCGGCTGCCTTTTTCTTCAATGAAAACACTCAATCATACGCTCCTCTCTCCAGTCTATTTCTTGAGATATTTACATTATTTTTACACAACACAAGCTATTGCTACCTCATCATTTCATACATCTCAATGAATAATAAATGTATATCTTCCCTTCAGCTCCAGTTGTTCCTGCGACTCCTGCTGCCCGTCCTCTCCATGTAGCTCCTCTTTATCGGCGGCCGTCACGTATGAAACCGACACCAGTCACGCCACGACGCCCAGTGAAGCCCCGCCCCTAACGCTCGACGTCACCATGGAGACCATCACAGCCGCAGCATCTCGTTTGGAGATCAACGAGACACGAAGTCTGGTTTCTGAGAGGATGTTGGGCTCAGTGGCCGTTGAGATCGGAGATGAAGACGCTTCCGGAGAACGGGAAACTGTTGTTGACTCATCGGTTCCCAACCAGGATGTTACGGTGGCGGTTGTTACCATGGCGGCCTCCCCTCTGACCTCCCCCTGCTTAGAGGTGGTTCTTCCTGTTGGAGCTACATCTCCCATCATGCAACAGCTTGACCTTGCACCATGTACCCCGACACTCAGCACCAGTAGTACTTTCCCTAGTCCAAGTGAAGTCCAAATAATAAGCATTGATGGTCCAACTGATGAAAATATCCTTACCCCAAAAACCACCTCATTGTCGGGCCCTTCTACCCCAACAGCTAGCACTTCTGACCACAACCCTGACCCAACGAGAACTTTTGATACAGCCAACGTTCCCAGTAGCCCAACCTCAGCACCAGGATCAGATGTTGGAATGACTTTGGCCTTGATAAGTGAAGCGTCTAATCTCCCAAGCCAGGACCCAAATCCTAGCCTTGTGCCAATCCCAGCACCTTCAAACCTTCCCCAAGCCAGAGTACCTTCAAACCAAACCCAAGCTCCAGAACCAGTTCCCACAAACCTAAGCCCCTTTACAGAACCATTACCCATAAGCCTTCCCCAAACTCCAGACCCTTCACCTTCAAACCTTAACCTAGTTTCAAACCTACAACCTAAAACCACCATAGTCCACGACTGTGAATCTAACCCTATCCTAAAACCAGTACCTGCAAACCTTACCCTTGCGAACCAAACCCCGGATCTAACAAGAACTTTTGATACAGCCAACGTTCCCAGTAGCCCAACCTCAGTACCAGCATCAGATGTTGAAATGACTTTGGCCTTGATGAAAGACGCAACTAAATCTCCAAATCCAGACCTAAATCCTAGCCTTGTGCCAATCCCAGCGACTTCAAACCTTACCCAGGCTCCAGAACCAGTACCCACAAACCTAAACGCCTTTCCAGACCCAATGCCCACAAGCCTTCCCAAAACTCCAGACTCTTTGCCTTTAATCCATACCGCAAATCCAAATCTACGACCTAAAATCAACATAGCTCCAGACTGTGAATCCAACCCTATTCTAAAACCAGTACCCCAAAACCTTCTCCTTCCTACAGAAGCACCTAAATTAGCACATTTCCAGATACAAGAACCGTCACCTGGGTCACCTGGGTCCGGTCGAGCCTCGGTTCCTCCCAACCCGACCTCAGACAAGAACCCAAACCACGGTTCTGTTGCTATTCTGGTTTCTTGTCAAGATCCAGCCCTAGAATCCGCAAATGTAACGGCTCAATCGACAGAAAAGACCTTATCAGTCCGTTGCCATTAAATATCCAGGCTGGATTTAGTTCTGGATCTTGTACAAGTGTTGGTTCTAGAACAAGTCCAATATCGGTTCCTGCTCCAGTGCTTACGTTGACAACACCTGCATCCTCCCCTTCCTCTTGCCCAGCAATAACTATAGAATCATCTTGTACACCTGTAGCCCTCTCCCCATCCTCACCCCTTTCCTTGTCTTCAACCTTTCTCCCGGCCCCAGCTTTACTCCTGGACCCCCTCACTGCAATGCACCAGTCCAACAAAAGTGGATCTTCTTCTGGCCACGCCTCCTCTCTTTCCCCCTCGCCTCGTGCTACCCAGTCGCCGCCGAAACAGACCTTATTTTCCCCCTGTGTGGATATCTTTGAACCGGGACCTCCAAACTGGGAAGACGGGGAGGACGACCAGGAAACCGAGGACAACGACGATGAGGAGGATGAGGACATGGGAGCGGATGAAAGCCAGTATAGACACCGGCGACTTACCGGCGACTCTGGCATCGAGGTGTGTAGGTGTCGGGTGGAGGATGAGGATGAGGAAGAGGAGGAAACGAAGGAGGATGGGATTCGAGAAGGAGGTGGAGAAAGGGATAAAAAAGGAGGAGGAAATGGTGATCTTCATGACAGTGTGGACTGCCCGGCACGAGGTCAGATCACCACAGGGGAAGGACTTGTACTGTGCACCTCCACCTCCACCGATACTCCAATATCTGAGGAAGGCGCCTCCGAAGTCGTCATTGTCGTGGAGTCCGTGTGATTGACAGGAAGTGGGCGGAACAAACCATTCATCATCCAGGCAAGGGTTGAAGTTAATGATGGCCTTCACCCCTTAGAACTGTTATTTGAGATTGTCCTGATAGATGATTGTGATTGCGGTTACGTCATATGATGTTTGTTCGGCAATTGTTTGTCAGATCAGCAAAAGGTGTCGGACTTTAGGAGGAGATTCAACAGGATGCTCACGAGGAAAGGTTTGAGTCCGATGTGGTTTGGAGGTTTCTGCATGGAGAGGCATTTTCTTAAATTGCATCCAGGGTTGATCAAATTTTTACAAATACTGCACTACAGCATTCACGACGTACTGGGGTCGAGGTTAGGCCACAATCTAAGTCGTATTTACAAATGAAAGATAGCAATTCTTCTGAAATTCAAAATTACCCTAGGTGCAATTTTATTGGAGATAACCCAATCTGTCCACCCATAGTATTTTACCCTAACAACCATTTCTAATATTATACTTGCGTGGTCCGATGACGCTTGCTAGATGTAAACATCATTCCCCTTATCTACGTCTGTCCAAATGAAACATGTTCCCCAGAAATGACGTTTTCTTTCTTGCGTTTGTCACCAATGATAAAAACTTAAATAGTTTAGCAGTAGACACCTGGTTTGTCTTGGGCGATGACGTCTGGTTTTGAAACAAGTCAAACTGTCCGCTTTGGACACGAAAACCGACTAATGTGGGAGGATGATTCACTCTGACTGACAGAGGGACGACTGATTCATCAGAAAGCTTACTTTTGATGTACAAGTCAGTCAAGGGAAGGGAAATTAGGGAAACAGTTTCTCAGATTTGATGTTTTCATGACAACTTGATCCTGTATGGAAGATTTCTGGGTTTTTTCCTGTGCGTCAGTGGACAAAAGCTTTTTGCATAAATAGGAACAAACAATAGACACTTTTAGACAGAAACAAAGCCCCAAACAAAAGGGATGTGAACACGTCATCGCTATCGTCTTTGTCTCTGAATTTGAGGACGGATACAACAAAACGTTGTAGAAACCAAACAATCTAGTCTTATTTCTAAAAGATTCCCTTTCTGCATCCCTCCATTCATAGCCATCTTCCTTTTTATCATTCAGAACCCTCTATTATATTTTATTCTGATGGATAAATCAACAAAGTCAAGCTATTTCAGGACCCAAAATGACGGTAATCTGAATCGTGTTAAAGAATTGGAGAATATATAATTTATTTTAAGGACTTATGGACGTGTGGATATCGATATTTTGTGACAGAAAGGCATAAAGGTAGAGTATATTTTGTCAATGATAGAAAAAACATTTTTGTTGTACATGCTGGTGTATGTCCAATTAGTGAAGAGCAATATTTTTCATCAGCAAGAGTCTGTATTTAAATGACGCCCCCTTAAGAAAAAAAGGATGAAGCTAAATCAATGTATTGACAAGTTTTGGTAAAAACTTACCCCAGATATAAGTGGACTTTCATTTTAAATATAACTCACTGGTTCCAATGAATATCTCCCCAAATCGCTCTGGAAGAACTAAAAATGCATCTAGAAATCAAAGTTTTCAACAAAATGTGAGACTTTCACCCAACAGCAGTGCAATGACTGTAAGTCATTTCCAACACACTTTACGGAGGTATGCCAACACACATTTGTTAAGCTCTATAAGTAGTAGAAGTCAAAATGAATGTGATGATAATACACCGATAGTTGGTTGTACATTTTGGTTAAAAAGTAAATATAAATGTACAACAAAAAAGGCAGGAAAACAAGGTGAGGAAAAGGCGGTAAAAAGTTTCCCGAAATACACTGCATTGTTGTAGCAGGAAGTATTCTCAAATCTTTAAGACTAAAAATATCCCTACAAGTTAAATGGAGTGCGAAAATGTGATGTTTTTACCCATTTCACGTCACCTTCCTTACATCTGCTCCCACAAAGTGCACTTTTTACAGCCGTTAATGTAAGCTCTTTCAGTTTCAAGTTTACCAAATGTGTGTTGGTCCAAACCAGACGTCAGACTGTGTTGGAAGAGTCACCAGAGAGTGAAGTCTGACCTTTAGCTAATGAGAGACTGAGTGTACCGAAACTGAAGTGATCAAAGAAACAGGAAAATAATATTGGAGGTGGTCACCTGACAATTGTCACAGATATCTTTAACTCAACCTTCTCCGATGTAAACACCTTCAAAGTCTGACCCACAAACCCTGTTTCCATGCTGCATCACAACCGGACTTCTCTACCCATTTCTTGCAAAAGGACGATGGGTTTACCTTTGCAGACAATGCTATGTTGGACCTCCTTACGACAAAAGCAATGTCCTGCCATGGAAAAGGACTCGAGTGGACTTCAAATGGCAGCCACAGAGCGCACAGTTTCTACGTCTAAATCTGGGTGTTTTGGTAGTCAGATTGGAAACCAACGTGCACAAGATTGGATTCACACGTGGATGGATTCATTAATCCAATCTTTTGTTTTTTAAACCTATTGCGGAGCTGAATTCACAGAAATATGGTTCTGAGCAAACGTGGATGTCCAAGAGAGCTCAAGCAGATTCCTACGATGGCGGATCGGAGTCGAAAACGACACCTTCGATTGAGTCTAGGCCGACTAATCGCCTGTTGACCGTAAGAGTTCGTAGAGGCTTAAAGGACCTTTTCTCAAGGGTCATACCTAGCCGTTGATGTTGTGGTTGATGGTGTTTTTTGTTTACCTGAACTAATAAGGTTATATATCTCCATGGTTAAAAGAGTGCCATTTCTACTTGACCACTGTTACTACTTAGCGTTAGATGGAGCGGCTCTCGCTCTGCGTGGGTGTGGACTTTCGACCTGAGTGACTGGGAAAATGTTCGGTCCAAAATCTGTCAGTTGTAGCTCGAGTTCCCAAAGGCTCTGCAGCTCTGAAATCAGCCTTGTGAAAAAAAGGAAATTTCCGCCAAATAATGTGGGATTTTACCCAAATTTCCTTACAGAGATAGGAGGTAACTTACAGATAAAACCTTGCAAAATTACCCTGAAAACGAGGCTGATGTTAGGGCGTTTAAAGCATTTGGAAAACTCCTATTTATCCTTTTTTGTTGAGTCAAACCGGGGTGGACAAAAAATCTCTGATAGATCGTTTCACACTGACTGGATTCACATTGACAAGATGAGACTCCTGTGTGTTTGGTAAATCATTTACTGCATTTCATTCAAGATTGGTAAAGTCCCCAAATGACCCAAAAAAGTAAAAGGTTTAAGACTTATTTGGGGAAATCTCTTACGGTAGCTTTGGAAAACTGGCTAAAAATGTAAAAACACAGATCAAACCAACATTTTTTATTTTTTTTTACATAAATCATCATTTGGGAACGTTTTGAACCTTCAACTGATACTTAAAAACACATTTCTTGAGACACAACTGGTCCTGATGTAATGTGAACCCGGTCACACAATTCTGGCCTCATTAAATGTCTTTAAACAACTTCCACTTGTTCCACGAGGATATTGGATTTAGCTTCACCTGTGGTGTTTGACAAATGATTTAATTTACTAAAAGCGTCCGTATGTTCCTCCGTCTAAATAATGTTTTTATCTCGTTTTTTCTTGTCTGCTGTCCTTCCTGTTTGCATGAGGTTTCCGTCGGAGGAGTGGAAGGAAGCAGAGGAGAGACTGGTCTTTAAAATCCCTTAATATTACGATGATAACGATGCTAATTATTAGAAATACTAAATTATTAGTGAGTGTGTATGTGTGGATGTATGTGTGTGACCTAACTAAACCAGCCTGTTCTAAAAGTGTGTGAAGATATACTGAATAAAAACTGTCAAATCTACTAAAAGTCTGTCTTTATTCACTGGTACTAATAATTACAACAAAACTGGAGATTAATCATTATTTATTGATTAAAACATTATTAATGTCAAGTTACACTCAAAAAACAATAGGAGGATAATCATCTTATCAGCCTAGCATTAGCTTATATTTATACTTTTTTTATTGCAAGATGTTTTTATTTTTGGTGATTATTAAATGCATAAAAATAGTTTACAAGTAGAGGTTACTCTGCAGACATTTCGCTCTTTCTATCGTTCCGTTGAACTCTTATTAGATAACATTTTGTAGAAAAAATCAAGCTAACTTTCTCTAATTTTACTGTAAATGTAAATATTTTGAAAATCAAGGTCGACAAATAACATAATGTCCTAATCTAAAAACGCTACTTTTTGAATAAATGGAGTTATAATAAAACAAAATGTGCCGTTTTCATGACCTATTTCAAATTATATTTTATTATAATCAGAATAATAAAGGAGTATTAGTGTGCATATTAACACAGTCATAGTTTAAAGTTAGTTTTCATGGCAGCATTTGAATGTTAAATCATGTCAAATTTGATCTTAATCGCAAAATTATAGTTTTATGATTGTAAACCCCGCCCCTTTCAATTGGCCCCGCCTCCTTCCACTAAGCCCCACCCTCCCAGCCCTCCCTGGGAGTGACCACGACCTTATAACGCAGCGGCTGCAGGACAACGCCCAGCCGCCCCTGCAGGTTGGGCGGGGAAGCCCCGTCCGGCAGCTTGAAGCTCATTCGCTGGAGCAGAGAAGACAGGAAGAGGAACAGCTCCAGCCTGGCCAGTGATTCGCCGACGCAGACTCGAGGCCCCGCCCCAAACGGCATGAAGCAGGGGGGCGTCACCCGGTGGCCCCGGTCGTCAAGGAAACGGTCTGGAAAGGCGGGAAAACGAAGGTGAGGAAAAGGCGGAAGGAGGTGTGTTCAGGTGCATTTTTTTAAGTAGGATCTTTCCGATTAGGTAGTTGTTTTTTGTGTTTTACCTGGGTTAAAGAGGTCCGGTTTGTCCCAGTGTTCGGGGTCGTGGTGAATCGCCCACATGTTCACCAAAACTCGAGTCCCACGACGGACCGGGTGACCTCCAATACTACGAGAGAGAGAGTTTTAAACTGTTCTGCAGCTTATAGCTATTTCCATTATTGTTAAAACTGACACATTTTCACAAAAAATGGCTGTTCTTCTGAGAAACTCATGAAAAGTTGACTGTAGTTAAAGAAGTTCAAAAGAAAACAAGTGGCGTAAAATGCTTAAAAGATACATTTAAAAAGTCTGAAAAAAAGTGAGAAAAAGTGAAACATTCCGATTTTTCTGTGCAAAATGTACAGTATTTGAGGTGTAGTATTTACGGTGCAGTATTTGAGGTCTAGTATTTACGGTGCAGTATTTGAGGTCTAGTATTTACGGTGCAGTATTTGAGGTGTAGTATTTATGGTGCTGTATTTAAGGTGCACTATTTCAGGTGCTGTATTTAAGGTGCAGTATTTAAGGTGTAGGATTTAAGGTGCAGTATTCAAGGTGTAGGATTTAAGGTGCAGTATTCAAGGTGTAGGATTTACCTGCTGTCCGTCATGGCGGTGTGTGGGATCAGCACTGGACTGACCGGTCTGATCCTCATGCCCTCGTTGATCACACACTCCAGGTACGGCAGCCGGACTCGGTCCGACACACACACCGGACGCTCGCCCACCTGCTCGTCCAGCTCCGCTTGTACCCTGCGCTGCACCTGCACCACAAGTACCTTTACTACACCGAGAATACACACACACTACACCGAGAATACACACACACTACACCGAGAATACACACACACTACACTGAGAATACACACACACTACACCGAGAATACAAACATACTACACTGAGAATACACACACACTACACTGAGAATACACACACACTACACTGAGAATACACACACACTACACCGAGAATACACACACACTACACCGAGAATACAAACATACTACACTGAGAATACACACACACTACACCGAGAATACAAACATACTACACTGAGAATACACACACACTACACTGAGAATACACACACACTATACCGAGAATACACACACACTACACCGAGAATACAAACATACTACACTGAGAATACACACACACTACACCGAGAATACAAACACACTACACCGAGAACATACACTGATAACATACTAATACTACACCGAGAATACACACACACTACACTGAGAATACACACACTACACTGAGAATACACACACACTACACTGAGAATATACACTGATAACATACTACAAATACACCGAGAATACACACATACTACACTGAGAATACACACATAGTACACAGTTACAGTTCAGATTACTGCAGTATTAGTACTCTCTGACCTGGGGGTGGTGCAGTATGAAGGCCAGGATCCACAGCAGCGTGGTGGATGTGGTTTCCACGCCGGCCCCAAACGCCTCGGCCGCTGTCATCAGGACGTGATCGTCTGTGATGCCCCCCCCCTCCTGATGCCCCTCCCCCTCCTGATGCCCCTGACCCTGACCCTGCAACAAGGCATCCAGCAGGTCCCGGGGGGGGCCGTCACTCAGAGACGCCTTCAGGAGAGTTATTACAATACAGGAATTAATGTAGGTATTTCAAACGTTATACCCACATGTTTGCACGTACAAAAGTTATACTATATAAAAAATGTATTAACGTTTTTGGAAAATAAATAAATAAAAACTATAAAAAAACATTTTTTGAAGGGAAGCAGCTGCAGGAACATCAAGTGCATGTAACTCTCGGGTCTGCTGTTTTTAATTCTTTAAAAAAAAAAAAATACATTTAAATTATGAAAAGAAAATGATGGAAAATACAAAAGAAATGCAAATAAAAAATGATAATAATAGGTTAAAAACTAAACTTGATGAAGCCCTAACCCTAGAAATATTTCAGCATTTCTCCGTACGTTTTAGAATGAAATGTTACTTCATCAGTTCCTGTCACCTTGTGCTCCTCCAGTTTGCGGGACAGCAGCCGGTCTCTGATGGCGATGCAGTCCTTCAGTTTCCTGAGACACCTGTTGGGAAACACCTGAGGAGCATGTGGGGTTTTGTGGAAAGTCACGGTCTTTTTTGCCATCAAAGTAAAGTCATTTTTAAATAGAAATATTTTTTTAAAGTACAAATATTTTTTTAAAGTACACATTTTTTTGTTTACGTTTTTTTTATTGAAGTACAAATATATTTTGAAAAAGTAAATATATTTTTTTTAAATAACATTTTTAAAAGTACATGAGCTTTTTTGCAATGGAAAGTAATTTTTGAATTGAAATATTTTTTTAAAAGTACAAATATATATAACATATTTTTAGAAAAGTGTAAGTAAGTAATGTAAGTAATATATTTTTTTAAGTAAGAATATTTTTGAAAAATTGAAAATATATTTAAAGAAAATGAAAATGTTTTTTTTATGTAAAAATATTTTTTAAAAGTAAATTATTTTGTGGGGGATTTTTTTCTAAAATGTTAGAGTTCATTTTAGAGAGGGTCTACTTCAGGCACCTTGATCCAGGGGTAGATGTCGAGCAGCCCCCCCCCGGCGATGGTCTCCACGATGCCGTCGTTGTACCGCATCACTTCCTGCAGCTCGGCGTCGCCGTGACGATACGTTGAGCTGAACACCAGCGTGCACACCACGTTAGTGACAGCTCTCGTTACCGCGGGCGACGGGTCGAAGCCCTGCCCCCCTCCTGACAACAGCTCCAAACACAGGTCGTCCACCGAGGACCGGACTAAAGGAAACACATCAAATATATATAAACAAGTATTATTATTACATCCAGCTGGAGGAAGAGATACACCTTAATGTTTATTCATCTTCAAAGGAACCAGAGCAGCAGACTTGTTTTTGTCAATTTCATTTGATATTAAAAGTCTCTGTAGCTTCACATCCTGTTAGTGAATTGTCCCCTTGACCGTCGAAGAGGAACAATTCTTAACTGAAACTCAAAAGACTCGAGACCATTACGAGTGAAACAGATTGGAAGGAAGATAATGTTCCAGTCATTACCACTTGATACAGAATCCACTAACACGTGTTCATAGCACAGAGAATTAAAACATTTGCACATCTGTTCTGCAATAAAACAAAATAAAAGACAGTTTTTTTGTTAAATATACAGGAGTAGTATCGTATTATTTTTCATGCATTATTCTTAATTCTGCAGTATTATGGTATGTCCTGCATTAATGGATGCTGTTCTGTACCGATGTCCTGCAGGCGTCCGCTGCCCTCCCCGAACAGAGTGAAGGAGTCGTGGACGAGGCGGCGGTGCATCTTCCAGAGAGGAGAGAAGTCTGAGAAGGCGATGTCTTTCCCCCCCCGGGTCAGCAGGTCCGTGGTCACCTGCGAGGGAATAGAGAGAGATCTACCATTTTTAGGGTCTTTTTTCTGTGTTTTCTTCCTGTATTTATTCTTTATTTCTCCTGTTTTTCTCCAGTATGTTTCTGTAGCAAGGACATGTTTTAAAAATAAAAGCGTTTGAGAAAATGTTGGTCTTCTTGTGAAAGTTAGGACAGTATTAGTAAAGTAGAACCTTTTTAAGAAGTTAAGGCCTTTTTGAGAAAAATGTTTGATACTTGTACAAAATGAGGACTGTTTAAAGAGACTTAGAATATTTTTATAAATTAAATTGAGCACTTCTTATGAAGCCCCCCCTCACCATGAAGGGTCTCCCAGCGAACTCCCTCCCGCGCTGCAGCAGGACCTCTCTGGCCTCCTGGTGCCGGTTCAAGACCACCGAGAGGTGAGGGCCGAGAAGCAGCGAGAACACAGGGCCGTACCTCAGGGAGAGAAGGAAAGAATATTTTTGAGAAAGTACAGAAATAATACACAAGATATATATGTATGTATATATGTATATAAACAGAAAATTAATCAAAGAAGAAATTAAATAAAACAGGAGAATACAGAATGAATGCAGGAAAAACACAGAAACAATACAGGAGATATAAATATATATATATTGTTGGGGAAATATTTTCCAAAGCCATAACTGTGACCCAGTTTATCAGTTCATACTGACCTCACTGAGCACACGTCTGTAACCTTGGCTGCTTTGCTCTCAGTGTTCTGTCTCCCTGTTCCTGCCTGTTGGCGTCAGCTGATAGAGGTGTTATGGTTCTATG
>CM062286.1:1711691-1784191 GCA_031216635.1 Dissostichus eleginoides
TCTCTACTTTAAAGAGTCCTCTCCTGCTGATGTTCAGGTGTATATCAGTATGTAGTGTCTCTACTTTAAAGAGTCCTCTCCTGCTGATGTTCAGGTGTATATCAGTATGTAGTGTCTCTGCTTTAAAGAGTCCTCTCCTGCTGATGTTCAGGTGTATATCAGTATGTAGTGTCTCTACTTTAAAGAGTCCTCTCCTGCTGATGTTCAGGTGTGTATCAGTATGTAGTGTCTCTACTTTAAAGAGTCCTCTCCTGCTGATGTTCAGGTGTATATCAGTATGTAGTGTCTCTACTTTAAAGAGTCCTCTCCTGATGTTCAGGTGTATATCAGTATGTAGTGTCTCTACTTTAAAGAGTCCTCTCCTGCTGATGTTCAGGTGTATATCAGTATGTAGTGTCTCTACTTTAAAGAGTCCTCTCCTGCTGATGTTCAGGTGTATATCAGTATGTAGTGTCTCTACTTTAAAGAGTCCTCTCCTGCTGATGTTCAGGTGTATATCAGTTTGTAGTGTCTCTACTTTAAAGAGTCCTCTCCTGCTGATGTTCAGGTGTATATCAGCATGTAGTGTCTCTACTTTAAAGAGTCCTCCCCTGTTGATGTTCAGGTGTATATCAGCATGTAGTGTCTCTACTTTAAAGAGTCCTCTCCTGATGTTCAGGTGTATATCAGTATGTAGTGTCTCTACTTTAAAGAGTCCTCTCCTGCTGATGTTCAGGTGTATATCAGTATGTAGTGTCTCTACTTTAAAGAGTCTTCTCCTGCTGATGTTCAGGTGTATATCAGTATGTAGTGTCTCTACTTTAAAGAGTCCTCTCCTGCTGATGTTCAGGTGTATATCAGTATGTAGTGTCTCTATTTTAAAGAGTCCTCTCCTGCTGATGTTCAGGTGTATATCAGTATGTAGTGTCTCTACTTTAAAGAGTCCTCTCCTGCTGATGTTCAGGTGTATATCAGTATGTAGTGTCTCTACTTTAAAGAGTCCTCTCCTACTGATGTTCAGGTATATACAGCTATCTCCTCCTCTCCTCCATCTCTGCATGCGAGGTTGTATTCGGTGTAAAACCTCACATTAACTCAGATACTATTTGGAGTTTCTTCACAACAACACCTCCTCTCCTCCATCTTTCCTTTGCTGCCGCAGTGAAGGAAACCCTGCTCCTCTCAGCTGTGCTACGTCACCTCCCGCCTGTCCTTATATGGCGCGGGGATCCCGGCGTCACAACCGGAAGTAGCTCCATGTTTGGGCAGCTACGGAGGGGGGAATCCCTCGCGCCGGAGCCGACCAATCAGGAGGCGCCTGGAGTTACCTAGGAGACGGAGAGTATAAAAGCTGCTGAGGCAGGGAGAGCATCTTCACACAGCACCGAGCTTTACCGGAGGATTTATCCAAACACACACACAACAACACACACAATATGCTCCTGCAGCGCGAGGACAGCTTCATGTCGGACTTTGAGGATGCTTGCAGCATGTGGGTGGACAGTGTGGGCTCGAGCCCCAACAGAGACTCTGAGGGGGGGTCCCCAATCTGCCAAGGTGCGTTAAGACAATTACAGAGTAATGAGAAAATGTGCGAAATGTGTCTGTTTAGGAAATGTGCGAAATGTGTCTGTTTAGGAAATGTGCGAAATGTGTCTGTTTAGGAAATGTGCGAAATGTGAGTGTTTAGGAAATGTCTGTTTATTAGTGAAAATGTGGATATTTAGCATTATTACATTTTGCATTAATATTATTATTTGAATTAAATATACCACTTTATATATTATTTACCTTATTTGCATATTTAAATGTATTGCTTTTATTTTGGTGCACATTTTTACAAATCATGCCTATTTAAATTATTTTATTTTTTTAAATAGAGCAATAGTACTTGTATTTTATTATTTTAAAGTATTCATGATACATCCTGCTGCATGCATCACTGTGTAGGCTGCTGCCCACTGACGAGTTATTATGCAATGACAATAACACCCTCCTCCTCCTCCTCCTCCTGCAGTTTTCTCTCCGGGAACAGACGCCTCTGACTCGGATTTCTTCTCCGACTTCAGTGACTGTTCCTCGGACTCCCTCTCGCCTTCCCTCGGCTACAGCAGCAGCTTCTTCCCGGATCCGGAGGCGCAATCCCGGGACTGAGCAGCACCGCGGACGCCATCCTCAACATGATCACGGAGATCGTGGGGATCTGCACCGAAATGGAGCAAGACTCTTCCCCGGATCTTGCAGCCCCTTCCCCGGCTGCAGCATCTCCTTCCTCCCCCCTCTTTGCTCCATCACCATCTTCTTCCTCTGCCCCCCCCAGCCGTGAAGCGACCCCCCCTCTCCCTCCCATGGTTTCCCACCCAGTTGTGGTGAAAAGTGAGTTTTTGAGCTCCAGCTGCGGCAGCGGGTGTTCCCACTCTTCCATGCCCGGCAATGACACTCTGTTCCTGGGCAGCGCGGACTCTCTGCTCCCGCTGTCGGCTCTGGAGCAACAGGTGGATGTTTGTGACTTTATCGACTCTCTGCTGAGCTGTGACGCCGGGCAGAGCGACCTGAAGCCCGGCTTCGAGGTGAAGCAGGAGCCGCTGGAGGACTGGCTGAAGGGGTTCCCGGTGACCGGGGGGGATCCCGGTAACTACGTCATCAGCAGACCGGTGAAGACGGAGCTGTTCTCCCCCCCCACGCTCCCCTCCACCGTGGACGCGCATCTGCTCTCCTCCCTTCTGCAGGGCGCGTTCCCGATAGTCAACATCAGCAGCATGCACGCAGCCCCCAAACAGTCACGCGCAGGGAGGAGAGCTCCCGCGCAGAAGGCGAAACCCTTCACGTGCACGATGCACGGGTGCGAGCGCCGCTTCTCGCGCTCAGACGAGCTCAACAGGCACGTGCGCATCCACACTGGACAGAAACCCTTCACCTGCACCATCTGCTCGCGCAGCTTCAGCCGCAGCGACCACCTGACCACGCACACGCGCACGCACACGGGGGAGAAGCCCTTTTCGTGCGACGTGTGCGGCAAGAGGTTCGCGCGCAGCGACGAGCGGAAGAGGCATGGGCGCGTGCACGTGAAGCAGCAGCTGCGTGCGCAGATGATGGCCGCCTACTCGCTCGCGGTGAACGCGCCTGGCGTCTGAACATGAACTAATTATTACTGCAGAGAGCAGTATGTTTGAACCGTCAACTGGAAAAAGCGTCGATGTGACGTCACACAGGTGTTCCTCTCACGGCGCATGCGTGCAGGAGGAAGCATCTGCAGGTGGAAAAACTACAGACTGAGGACTTTAAACATGTGGAGAGTAACTAAGAACATTTACTCAAGTACTTTTACTTAAGTGTGAGGTACTTGTACTTTACTTGAGTATGTCCATGTTTTGTTACCTTGTACTTCTACTCACTTAAATCAGACGTTAGTTCCACCTGGAGTAAATCCACAAGCTACCCTGCAGTATACAAAGTACTTCAAACTAGCTGCACCTTTACCAGCTTTGAGAACACTTTGATGATCAATCATTATAAAACATATCATATATATTATTCTGAAATGGACCAATCTGCACAATGACTACTTTTACTGTCGCTACTTTAACTATATTTTGATGATAATACTTTTCTACTTTTACTTGAGGAACATTTTGATTGCAGTACTTTTAGATCCGAGTACTTCTACATTTACTAAAGTACATGATCCGAGTACTTCTACTTCTACTAAAGTACATGATCAGAGTACTACTTCTACTAAAGTACATGATCCGAGTACTTCTACTTCTACTAAAGTACATGATCAGAGTAGGCCTACTACTTCTAATAAAGTACATGATCCGAGTACTTCTACTTCTACTAAAGTACATGATCAGAGTACTTCTACTTCTACTAAAGTACATGATCAGAGTACTTCTACTTCTACTAAAGTACATGATCCGAGTACTTCTACTTCTACTGAAGTACATGATCCGAGTACTTCTACTTCTACTAAAGTACATGATCAGAGTAGGCCTACTACTTCTAATAAAGTACATGATCCGAGTACTTCTACTTCTACTAAAGTACATGATCAGAGTACTTCTACATTTACTAAAGTACATGATCCGAGTACTTCTACTTCTACTAAAGTACATGCTCCGAGAAACCGTCCGTCTGTAAATATTTCTGCATGACAACAAAGTGAATGTCCGGATGTCGTGAAGCTGTTTCCACTCAGAAGATATTTCTATGTTTGTAACACATCTCTATTTTTCTAGTTTGTCTACCTCTTTGTGAGTGTTTTACATGGAAAGAGTATATGTATATATTTACAGTATATATATATACAGTATATATATTTATAGGAGAACACAAAGCCAGATTTCTATGGCGGATTATTGTGCGATGATGTCACTTTTTTCTATGAAATGAGTCTTCATTCTGGTGTTGAAGCACATTGCTCTATAGCACACCTGTGCAGGTTTTAATGTTCATGTTTTCATCGTTCTGCATGGAGGCTGCTGCTGTCAATAAAACTGAGTATCAGATACACACGGTTTCTTCACTCTGCACAAACACCACACACACATTATCCATCTGCACAAACACCACACACACATTATCTATCTGCACAAACACAACACACACATTATCTATCTGCACAAACACAACACACACATTATCTATCTGCACAAACACCACACACATTATCTATCTGCACAAACACCACACACACATTATCTATCTGCACAAACACCGACACACACATTATCTATCTGCACAAACACCACACACACATTATCCATCTGCACAAACACCACACACACATTATCTATCTGCACAAACACAACACACACATTATCTATCTGCACAAACACAACACACACATTATCTATCTGCACAAACACCACACACACATTATCTATCTGCACAAACACCACACACACATTATCTATCTGCACAAACACCGACACACACATTATCTATCTGCACAAACACAACACACACATTATCTATCTGCACAAACACAACACACACATTATCTATCTGCACAAACACCACACACACATTATCTATCTGCACAAACACCACACACACATTATCTATCTGCACAAACACCACACACACATTATCTATCTGCACAAACACCACACACACATTATCTGCACAAACACCACACACACATTATCTATCTGCACAAACACCACACACACATTATCTATCTGCACAAACACCGACACACACATTATCTATCTGCACAAACACCACACACACATTATCTATCTGCACAAACACAACACACACATTATCTATCTGCACAAACACCACACACACATTATCTATCTGCACAAACACCGACACACACATTATCTATCTGCACAAACACCACACACACATTATCTATCTGCACAAACACCACACACACATTATCCATCTGCACAAACACCGACACACACATTATCCATCTGCACAAACACAACACACACATTATCTATCTGCACAAACACAACACACACATTATCAATCTGCACAAACACCGACACACACATTATCTATCTGCACAAACACCACACACACATTATCTATCTGCACAAACACCACACACACATTATCCATCTGCACAAACACCATACACACATTATCTATCTGCACAAACACCACACACACATTATCCATCTGCACAAACACCACACACACATTATCTATCTGCACAAACACCGACACACACATTATCTATCTGCACAAACACCAACACACACATTATCTATCGCCCCTCATAATGTAAGCCTAAAGGGCTTGTATTTATCTTCTTCCTCCTCCTCCTCCTCCTCCTCCTCCTTTTCCTCCTCCTCCTCCTCTTCATCACTTCATTGCTAGGCAACAGATGTTTCCCATAATAGTCCCTGTCGCTCTGACAAGCCGAAGGTCGCGTTGCCGTGGAAACAGCAGCATAAAACCTAACGAGAGATTTGATATTTTCACACGAGCTGATGTGAGTCATCTCGACATCCCATAATACTCTGCTTCATGTTCATCATGAGATATCACCTCCATGATGATTATTCACAGTGAGGATTTCATATGACGACTGCCGAAGGCCTAATGTCACTCAATTAGACATGTAGCAACCAGGAAGTGAGTTACAAAGACTACAAAGAGACTTAGAAGGACTACAATATATGCAAAACAGCTGCAACGAGACTAAACAGCCGTGAAGCAAAACCTCCACTAATGAACGCACGAATACAACCAAGAGACTGGAAATGGCCTCAAAGAGACACAAAAAGACTTGGAGACATAAAAAGACTACAAAACAACACAAAAGGACGACAAAGAGACACAAAAAGACTACAAAGAGACTTAAAAAGACTAGAAGGAGACTTAAAAAGACTACAAAACAACATTAGGACTACAAAGGACTCAGAACAAATACAAAAAGAGGAAAACAACAGAAGACAAAATGTCCAAAACTGTTACTAAAAGACGCAAAAAGACAACGAAGAGACTCAACAGTGATTCAAAAAGAGGCAAGAGTCACCCAAAGACACACAGTCTTTACTATGAGACCAAAACCATCACTCAGCTAAGAAGACTGTGACAAACACACCAAAACAACTGTGACCTCTGAGCTATCTGTCAACCCTCAAACACATCATCATTACTCTTAAAGAACATCAGACTTATAATAGAGCTGAAGTGTGTATTTACTGATATCAAACACACACTCTGCTCTGCGGGCTCTGCTGCCCCCCAGTGGTCTCCAGGCAGAACTACACCTCCTCCAACTTTATGTACTTTTACTAACTTTAATTAATACTCTTACTTTCTGAATGCAGGAGTACTAGAATATACTGAGTACTGCTCATTTAAATATATCTTCATTCAAGAAGGAGTCAATAATATAATACAATCTTGTTCTTGAGTAAAAGTAGAAGTACTCAGATCTGGTACTTGAGCATGACGATATGCAACAAGCAGCATGACGATATGCAACCAGCAGCATGACGATATGCAACAAGCAGCATGACGATATGCAACAAGCAGCTTGATGATATGCAACCAGCAGCATGACGATATGCAACCAGCAGCATGACGATATGCAACCAGCATGACGATATGCAACCAGCAGCATGACGATATGCAACAAGCAGCATGACGATATGCAACCAGCAGCATGACGATATGCAACAAGCAGCATGACGATATGCAACCAGCAGCATGACGATATGCAACCAGCAGCATGACGATATGCAACCAGCAGCATGACGATATGCAACCAGCAGCATGACGATATGCAACCAGCAGCATGACGATATGCAACAAGCAGCATGACGATATGCAACCAGCAGCATGACGATATGCAACAAGCAGCATGACGATATGCAACCAGCAGCATGACGATATGCAACAAGCAGCATGACGATATGCAACAAGCAGCATGACGATATGCAACCAGCAGCATGACGATATGCAACCAGCAGTATGACGATATGCAACCAGCAGCATGACGATATGCAACAGCAGCATGACGATATGCAACCAGCAGCATGACGATATGCAACCAGCAGCATGACGATATGCAACCAGCAGTATGACGATATGCAACCAGCAGCATGACGATATGCAACCAGCAGCATGACGATATGCAACCAGCAGCATGACGATATGCAACAAGCAGCATGACGATATGCACATTAAAAACCCCTGAGCCCAATAAAACAACTCAGAACTTTAGACACTCACACGTCACCTGTACTCACCTGAGTGACGTCATTCTGAGTCCTGCTCACCTGAGTCCGGCTCTCCTGAAGTCCTGCTCACCTGAGTCCTGCTCTCCTGAAGTCCTGCTCACCTGAGTCCTGCTCTCCTGAAGTCCTGCTCACCTGAGTCCTGCTCACCTGAAGTCCTGCTCACCTGAGGTCCTGCTCACCTGAGTCCTGCTCACCTGAGTCCTGCTCACCTGAAGTCCTGCTCACCTGAAGTCCTCCAACTGATCTAACACACTTTAAAGAGTCAAAACTACAATAAAGAGACTCTTGCAGGATCCACTGTTAGCATGTTAGCATGTTAGCATGTTAGCATGTTAGGTTAGCATGTTAGCTACACCACAATAATCCACTTTGTGACAGAAATGATGATTTATAATCTGTTTAAGACTCAGATGTGTTTTTATATAAGTATATTTCATTTTAAATACATTTAAATTAAGACTATTTCTTTTTCTACTTCTGTTGAAATATTGCTATTTGTTTAAAGCAAGTATTTGTTGTTTGAAAATGTTATTGTTTGTTCGTTTAAAAAAACGATAATAATAAAATAAACTTTACAAATAAAATGAAAATAAAAATAAGACAATACAAAATCAAATAGAAATAGAAAATAATAATAATAAAGAAATGTGGAAAAAATAAAAATAATACATTAAAATAAAAATAAAAGTAAAAAACATTAAAATAACATTAATAATTATTCACTATTAAATAATAATAATACAAATAAAATAAAAAACGTATTTTAAAAATGAATGTATTTGTAGCCCCTCCCTCTTTTGCTCCGCCATCATCTGCACATCAGGACCTCGTGACGCGCTTTGACGTCACCAGCTACACGCAAACACACACACACGCACACACACACACACACACACACACACACACACACACACACACACAGATCGTCGCTGCAGAGTTCAGAGTGTTTTCGCAGCCGGACGGGAGGTTGGTGTTCATGATTATGGGATGTCTCGTTCAAACGCTCGGAGTGTAAAAAGAGGAGCAGGAAACCATGGCAACCGGGAGGGGATTTTACCTTAGAGCTGATTGATCGACGCACGAGACAGATCTCCGTTTCCTGCCCAAGTGAGAGTTCAGGCACACACACACACACACACACGCACACACACACACACACACACACACACACACACACACACACACACACACACACACACATGCATGTAGACTTATATATTTAATATAGGCTTGCTGGTAATAGACATGTTTTTTAATATTGTGTAAAATAATAATAATAATTAGATCTGATTGATGTGTTGCTGCTGCATGTTTTCAGGCATTGGGTAGGAACAATGTAAAGATGAATAACTACAAATATACATAGCAACAGTATAAAGATATATGTATATAACATATCTGTTTAATATAAAGTACAAATAAAATAGAAGAAAAATGTGACAAAATTGACACATTTTTATTTACCAAAAAAACAAAGTCCTCCCAGAAATGATTTATCAGAAAGCCAGAACACACAGGAGTTATTAGGTTTATTTATTTGAGCAATTCATTTACATCCAATTGTTGTTGTTGATATATTTAAGATAAATAACAATATAACAAAACTGCCTCCAGAAAAGTGAGATGATTAAAAACAGGAAATAAACTGAAGAATAAAAGACGCAAACGTAGAAAAATACATTTCTTTCTTCCTGCGTATCCATCCGTGATAATTCCTCTGCATGGACACACACACACACACACACACAACACACACACACACACATATGCACAGTCAGTAGGGTGGAAGACGCATGCTTCACTGAACGATTACACACACGGCCTACAAATGTCAAATCCAACAAGCGTGTGTGTGTGTGTGTGTGTGTGTGTGTATGTGTGTTTGTGTGTGTGTGGTGTGCTAACATGTATCAACATAACGAGTTCCTACATGAAACAATATCCTATAAACACACACACACACACACACACACACACACACACTTTTGCAGAAGATGTTATTAATGTTTTTATTCTACAGACTTCACTCTCATTAAATCTTTATCTGTGCAAAATCAATTATGCATCTCACACACACACACACACACACACACACACACACACACACACACACACACACAGACACACACACACACACACAGACACACACACACACACAGACACACACACACACACACACACACACACACACACACACACTCTGACCCAGTTTTTATTCTTGGGTGCTTTTTTATCTTTCTGCCTCGCTCTGGTTTTGTCTTGCAGGTGCAGCTTCCTGCTGAAGAATGTCTTCCTCTTCCTCTTCCTCTTCCTCTTCTTCTTCTTCTTCTTCTTCTTGTCCCTCTTCTTCCTCGCTGCCCTACTTCTGTCCTCGCTGTGGAGACGGTTTTCGTTTCTCGTCCGTACCTGAGCTCCGTGTTCACCTGGTCAGCCGACACACCTATGAGACCCTGCTGGTGCTGTCACAGGTAACATCAAACATATTTTAAAGAGTCCTCTCCTGCTGATGTTCAGGTGTATATCAGTATGTAGTGTCTCTACTTTAAAGAGTTCTCTCCTCTCAGGGTCGTGTCCGGAGCTCCAGTGTTCTGCTCCCCCTCCCTTGTCCCGTTTTACCCCAGAAACAGAGCTCCTCTCTGGGCCTCTCCCTCCAGATGGACCTGGCCTCCTTCGGGGATCCTCCAGAGGACCTCTCCAAAGCTCTGGCTCTCCCCCAGTCTGTGCAGCCTTTCCTTGGTACGAAGCTCCGTGAAGTGGGGGTCCTGAACCTGGAGGTCATTGACATCGGGCTGGAGGAGCGTCTGGGACTCGGAGTGGATCTTAAAATCGGACGGATGTTTGCGGAGGTCGAGGAGAGGGTGAACCGACGAGTGTTTAGACTGAAGGCGGAGCTTCGGAAGAGGGAGGCGGAGCTAGAGAAAGAGAGGCGGTGCCGAGAGAGGCTGAAGAGCCAGAAACAGGAAGTGGAGGAGCGGGCGGCGTACCTGTCCAGACAGGTGAGTGCTGCTGGGGAATAAAAGATTACTGGAGCTGGAATTGAAATGTTTTTTTTTTATCAATATGCAGATTATTTGATCACTAAACAGTTGGGTGTAGAAATGTAGAAAGTGTCCGAAAATTATGTCATAAAAAAAAAATACATATATAGGAACAGTATGTGATTAATCTCTAAAGGGTATATGAAAAATATCAGAAAAGTAGAGGAAAGATATTCATTTTAAATATCGGAAAAATATTTAAAAAATCCCACAAAAATATATGAAATATCAGAAAAGTAGGTGAAACATAAATTAAAAAAATATGTCCAAAAAATATAGTGGATGAATTTTCCTGATATAAAAAATATATGTAGAATAGGTGGAAAATGAAAAAACTATGTGAAAAATATAAGAAAAGTAGTTGAAAAAATATGTGATATATATATATATATGTAAATTCCAAAATAAATATTAAAATGTTACTAAAAAGTATGTTTTTAAAAGTGATTGATTTTGACTCTCAGGTCTGTGCTGCGGTGGAGATGATGGAGCGCCTGAAGAAAGATCTGGAAGGAAAAGACCAAGAGCTGAACGAGCGACAACAGTCAGTACCTGCACACTTTCATTATCACATTTACACTTTGTGAAATAAAATAATAAAAAATAATAAAAATAAAATACTTCGCGTTTCTTTATCTTTAACATGTTATATATTTATCATTTAAACTTTGATCTAAAAATAATGAATACCAAAAATAATCTATCTATCTAGCTTCTGTCTGTTTATAATGAGCTGATCAGAGAAACAGGACGTGATGCACAGACAGAGGACACGTCATGTTTAATCTGCATCACACACACACACACACACACACACACACACACACACACACACACACACACACCCCCTCAGGCCCACTGTCATCTTACATTTAGCATCACTGTTTGTGTGTGTGTGAATGTGTGTGTGAGTATGTGTGTGTGTGTGTATATGTGTGTGTGTGTGTGGCTGTGTATCTGTGTGTGTGTGTGTGTGTGTGGCTGTGTGTGTGTGTGTGTGTGTGTGTGTGTGTGTGTGTTTGTTTTCAGGGAGATGGAAGACATCGAGTGTTTTCTGAGAGAAACTGCAGAGAAAGAGGCCGAAGCTAAATCCAGACTACAGGTGATCAAAGATCTTCTATAGAGAGCTGCAGGAATGAGTCCTCAAACCCTGAAATGAGTCAGCATTATGAGTCCTAAACCCTGAAATGAGTCCGCATTATGAGTCCTAAACCCTGAAATGAGTCCGCATTATGAGTCCTAAACCCTGAAATGAGTCCGCATATGAGTCCTAAACCCTGAAATGAGTCAGCATTATGAGTCCTAAACCCTGAAATGAGTCCGCATTATGAGTCCTAAACCCTGAAATGAGTCAGCATTATGAGTCCTAAACCCTGAAATGAGTCCGCATTATGAGTCATAAACCCTGAAATGAGTCCGCATTATGAGTCCTAAACCCTGAAATGAGTCCGCATTATGAGTCCTAAACCCTGAAATGAGTCCGCATTATGAGTCCTAAACCCTGAAATGAGTCCGCATTATGAGTCCTAAACCCTGAAATGAGTCCGCATTATGAGTCCTAAACCCTGAAATGAGTCCGCATTATGAGTCCTAATCCCCTGAAATGACTCAGCATTATGAGTCCTCAAACCCAGAATTCAAACCCCTTTCTGTTGTCTTCAGGTGTTCATCGAGACGCTGTTGGCGCGCGCTGACCGTGCAGAGAGACAGTTACTGCTGGCCAGCTCACACACACATCTGTACACACACACTGAACCTTACACACACCCCTACACACACACACATGGACACACACCTGCAGTCGGGTGGGGGGGGCGCAGTCTGGACGCCAGCACTGAGGACGTCCTGGCAGACAAGATGCAGGGCAGCATCGGAAACAGGGTGAGAAACACAGAAATATTAATATACTGTATATTACGGTATTCAAATATTTAATACATAATTTGTTGACACGTCCTCTCCCTGATTCCTGCAGAGGAGTTACAGCGTGTCGGGTTCCTGCAGACTGGGGGAGCAGCTGTACAGCCAACATCCCTACAGGTACCTGAACGCATCACGGGTATCACGTTTGCACCATAAGATAAATTATATTATTCATTTTTTAAGAATAATTTTAACATTTTCTCATAATTTTGCACACTTTTTCCCCAACAACTCAGAATATTATTCCTTTTAATTCCATTCTATTTCTATGTAAATACTGCAATATTTTACTATATTTGTAAATATTTCTAATATTTGTTTATGTTATTTTTTATGTATGCACCATGACATCAAGTCAAATACCTCGTACGTGTAAACCCACCTGGTAATAAACCTGATTCGGATAATGCAATAATAATAATACTACATTGGATTTTTATAGCGCTTTTCCTAGTGCTCAAAGACGCTTTACATTACATTACATTGGTTTAATGTTCCTCTCGGTGTTGCAGTGGTGTTTCTGGTCTGATGCGGACTTCCTCTCTGGGATCTGGAGGATGGGATGAAGAGGGGGGGCTCCAACAACATGTTCCACCCTGGACCAGAAGAGAGAGGCAGAGGTACGTACAAAAAAAGTGTACATTTAGCAGATTTAGACTAAAATACGCCAATTTATAGTGGAAGTTAGCATGCTAAGCTAATTCCCGTAGTGCAGTCTTAAAGAGCTGCTAGTTTTGAAGGATTTATAGGGTAAGTATTTTTGCAAGAAAATAAAAGGTGCAATGGTCTTTAAAGATAATTTCTATAACATTAGCCATGGCACCTATATTACCCACAATGCAGCAGTGGTTTGTGCTAGTAGCAGCTAATATACATCTTTGTTGTTTTTCTCTTCTTCTGCATGGGTACAACAATGATGTGTTTTAAATACATGTGCATAAAGTAAAGTAAAAAGGATCTTCCTCTTCTGTTTCCAGGAAGCAGGAGGGAGGCTGTCAGAGGACGTGGAGCAAAAGAAACCTTCGCCAATACAGCACCGAAGAAGAAGAGGAAGAGGAGGATGAAGAAATAGAAGAACAAGAGGAGGAAGAGGAAGAATTCTGGTGCAGCGCTGAGATCAGGAGGCTCGTTTTCGCCCGGAAAAACACACCTGGCTCAGGTAAACGGTTTTATTTTATCATGTTATTGCATCACTTCCTGTGGCCCCTTCACAATAAAAGCCTCTCCTCTTCCTCCTCTTCCTCCAGATGCCTCCCTTTCACCAGCCCGTCCTCACCTGGTGGACATCTTGCGTTTGAGGGCGGGTCTTTTCTGCGTGTTTCCATATTTGGACGTGCGCTCGCTGCTGCGCGCTGCCGAGGTCTGCTCTGATTGGCTGTTCGTTGCTAGGCACCCGGCCGTATGGACACACCTCCGGCTGGAAAACGCCAGGGTGTCGGCTGAGGTAGGGCGGCCATCTTTGTTTTTTTTATTTTTAATGAAACAAATATCGGTCAAATATTATACATAATTAAAAAAATATATTATATTATGCTATTATTGGTCTGATACTATAGTGAACAGAATTCTTAGTTTTTGATTTAGAAATATTTTGGTATTATATTTAAACTCCAAATTCATTCTGATAAAGGTATTGTATTTATAATTTATATTTATATATATTTATTTTATATATATTTGTTATATATTTAAAGCTGTAATTTATTTGTACAGGTAGTTTTGGCATGTGTCACCTCACAGATGTGTTTTTTTATTTAAAAAAACCTCAGTTATTCCATAAAAGGGACTATTTTGAATCCCAATTAACCGTGTTTCTTTATGTGTGTGTGTGTGTGTGTGTGTGTGTGTGTGTGTGTGTGTGTGTGTGTAGTTCCTGACCACCCTGTCTCAGTGGTGCACTCAGACTCAGTCCGTGGTTCTGCACAACCTTAAGCCTCGGAGCAGACGAGCCGACGAGACGCGGGAGGATTACCACAAAAACACACGGTAAAAAAAAAAAAAACTACTTTTCAGTACAAAATATCATGCGTCATACTCAGGAAAATCTTTTGAGACCTACCCACTGACTCCCATTAACCTGTGTCTTTACATTTCACTTAAAATCTCATTTTTAACCTTAAAAAAAGGACTAAGTGTCCTCACAATGCAGGAATGCCCTCCACTTGTCCTCGCAAAGCATCCAATACAAGCGTACACACACTTGTCATAATTCCGCCAAATTGACTGCTCTCTGTTCTATGGTGTCTTATATTTTCTCAAAATTAATTTCATTGTTTCTTGTTTTTTCACTTATTTAGGCCTATGTTTGTTGTATGGAATATTTTTCTGAAGTGTCTTTGAATATTTAGAAAAGTGCTTATACATTAAATGGCATGAAAATAAGCTGAAAGGATGCACAATAATAATAATAATAATGCATTTTATTCATAGAGCGCTTTCCTAGAAACTCAAAGACACTTTACAGAGTAAAAAATCATAACAACAGAATTGAAACAACACACTTAAAATATATAAACACAGCATGAACTACAGATTAAAAGCAGTTCTGAAGAGGTGAATTTCGATTTGTGATTTGAACATGGTGAGATCGGGGCAGCCACAGATGTGTTTGGGGAGTGACAAGGGAAGCAAAGTGCTCCCAAAGTGCATTGTGGGTGTTGTAGTTTACCTGTGTGTGTGTTCTGTGTTAGGGGCGTAGTGGAGCCCGGGGTGGAGGTCCTGCTCCGGTCGGCGGGGGGGAGTCTGCTTAACCTGTCTGTCTCTCAGTGTCCTCACATCCTCACAGACAGGACGCTGTGGCTGGCCAGCTGCTACAGCAGGAACCTGAACACACTCACATACAGGTGAGTTAACCTGTCGCACTGCTCACCTGTCGCACTGTTTACCTGTCTTTTACCTGTCTGTTTACCTGTCTGTTTACCTGTCTTATCACCTGTCTGTTTACCTGTCTGTTCACCTGTCTGCTCACCTGTCTGTTCACCTGTCTGTTCACCTGTCTGTTTACCTGTCTGTTCACCTGTCTGTTTACCTGTCTGTTCACCTGTCTGTTTACCTGTCTGTTCACCTGTCTGTTTACCTTATATATGTATATCAATCAAATATTTAATATTCCATTCCTCACATACTTATGTATATATAATATCCTGCTTTATATTTTGTTACTGAACATTTGTAATTCAACATGTGTATTTTAATGCTATTTCATTTCTATTGAGATGTTTACATTTTGGAATGTTTATTTCTAGTCTTTTAATTTGTATTTTACAATGCCGTCTTTTTATGCTGCTGCAACGCATCTCTTATCTTATCTTTATAAAGAATTTGCCTCCTATCTATATTCAGAAGTAGTTTGAATTCAGAGTAATATAAATTGTTTTATTTTTCTTTATTCATTGGTAAGTGTATTATTTTTGGAAAATGTGTCAATTATGGCCAACATTTTATTATACATTATTCTAATTGTATAATTCTTTTTTTACCTGTGTGCAGGAGCTCTTCAGATCCTCTTGGTCACGAGGTTCTCTGGGCCCTGGGTGCAGGCTGCAGGAACATCAGCAGCCTGCAGGTGGCGCCAGCTCACCCCTGGTCAGCACACACAAACACACACACACACACACACACACACACACACACACACACACACACACACACACACACACACACACACATAGTGGCTAAGTACAATAAAACATCTTTGTTTTTCTTTAGCCAACAGCCCACTCGCTTTGGAAACCGCTGCCTGCAGACGATTGGTCGATGCTGGCCCCGCCTCCAATCCCTCAGTGTGGGCGGAGCCGGCTGTGGGACGCAGGGATTGGTCGCCTTAGGTAAGACAGCACTATTGAGAAATTTGATGCATTTATGTAATTTTTTGTCAGTTAGGGTATTTCTTTACAGAGAAAAGACTATTTGTAAAATAAAGGTGTGTGTGTGTGTGTGTGTGTGTGTGTGTGTGTGTTTGTGCAGTGCGTAGCTGTGCTCAGCTCCAGGTGTTGGAGTTGGAGCGTGTTTCTGACCTCGGCCTGCAGGCGGCGACGGCGCTGTGTGAGGCCGGACTGAAGAGCGTACACACACTGATCCTCACACACACTCCTGTCAGCGGCCAGGCCCTTCTGCACTTCCACAGTGAGACACACACACATACACACACACACTTATTATTATCCCCATACAAAGGGGTTAAAAGAGCTGAAAATAGTGCATTCTTTGGGGGACTATTTTCAGCAGTGTGTGTGTGTGTGTGTGTGTGTGTGTGTGTGTGTCTCTGTGTGTGCAGGTGTGTGTGAGAACATCAGGTCCATGGGTGTGGAGGTCTCGGTGTCGGATTACTTCGAGGAGCCCGACTCTCAGGAAGCTCAGCATCTGTTCTGGGAAATATTGAACACACTGAAGGTGAGAGGGAGTGAGAATAAAAACATTATAATTATATAAATAATTAGTGAAATAAAAACAGAAATAAATAGGTAAATATAGAAGTGGAAATATAAATGAAAATAAATAAAATGTGTTTATATATATTTTTTCTTTCTTCAGGTTCTCCAGAAACGTCCCGGTCTGTGTGACATCCTGCAAGTTAAAACTGGATGATCTCACACACACACACACACACACACACACACACACACACACACACACACACACACACACACACACACACACACACACACACACATTATTAAAACACATTTTTCTAAGTATTTTTTGCACTCTAGTAAAACAGCCCTTAGTCTTCCTTTAGCAGTTTTATTTTTTTTAAACAAAACTCTTGCATTTTTACTCTATTTTTGACAAAACCTGAACCATAGTGAAGCCTTCATTCTGTCCTAAGAAATACAATTAAGTCTTAAACTATTTTTCTTACCAACAAAGCCGAATCTCCCCGTCTTAATCAGCTTTATTCCCCTTTAAAATAACAATTTCCTCCTTTAAATAACCTCTTATTATTAGATACCAGAGACCAATGCTAGCGATGAGTACTTCTGAAAGCCATAATCCCTGTTCTGAAGTCATAGAAACCCTTTATTCTCACCGTAAGATGTATTTGAACCTTTATCCTGTAGCTTTACACTGAATATATGCACAACAACACAGATATATTTGCACCAAAGACATTCAGATGTTTTGTGTCGTGTGTTTTAAAGGGCCCATGTCATGCTTTTCCGGTTATTACCCGTCCCCTTGTGATATGTAGGTTTTTCTGCATGTAAACGGTATGCAGTCACAAACCCTCAAAGTACACCCTGTAGGGAGTAAAACTCTAACATAGAAAAGACCTGTCTATGCTGCCCCAGAACGCCTCGTTGGGGATTTCTCTTTTTCTTCCTGGGTACAGTGACGTGCCCATACCCAAATGGACCAATCCTTGGAGCCATTACGTTACGTCCGCGGAGCCGTTACGTTAAGTGTGTGTGTGTGAGGAAGTCCGCGGATTGGTCCATTTGGACCAATCCGCGGACTTCCTCACACACACACACTCAATCTTTTCTCAGCTGCAGCTCCGCCAATTTCTCTCCCTGAGACGGCGGGACGCAGCGAGGCGGTGTGTGAGCACACACACAAACTCCCAGCCAGGCTGCGGGTGTGTGTTCGGGCTGGGTTTCGCTGTGTCTCGCTGTCTCGCAGACGGCCATGGACTCACAGGAAGGGGGGGGCATGAGCTCCAACAAGCCGTTTAGGACAGAGAGTGAACACATACTATACAGAGATGCTGTATGAGAAACCAATGTGAGTTTGGTACATTGAACAGTATAAATCTATTCTAGTAGACCTCAACAATGGAATTATGATCAGCAGAAATGGCCATGACATGGGACCTTTAAGATCTTTATGTAATTTAAAGCTGCTAAGTGTCGTTTAATAATAACTAAATAATAAATGTTTCTGTTCCCACTTTGAGATATTTGTGTTGTTATTGAGCCGTCTGATTGTTACTATTACAGACTATTATGGAGCCTTCAAAAATATATATTTGGAAAATAAAAAAATGGAAGAAGGTGTGGAATCAAGATAAATACATATAATAAAAGGAAATAAAAACATTAAAAAATAATACTAAATCAAGAAGTATAACTTGTGAAAGTAAAGAAAACAAGTAATAAGTACATTTAGAAGATTTGAATGTAAAAAAAATATAAAGAAAAATTAAATCTAAAATTATAATTAAGGATTTGTTTCTGTCCATTTTAATATTAAAAAAGAATATTAATTTAATTTATTTTGCGTATACATTTTCAGAAATAAACACCTTGTTTTCCCTTATACTTTTTACAACATGCTTTTATTATTATGGCACTTTGCCACTGCACATTCGCCTGTGTGTGTGTTAGTGAGTGTGTGTGTGTGTGTGTGTGTGTGTGTATGTTGTGTAATAAAACACGCTGTGATAAACAGATCGAAGGTCAAGAGCAAAGGTCGTGTGTTAACTTCCTGTTTTTCCTGAAGTCGCCGTTTAACCCCGAAAACATCAGCGAGCAGGAGAGCGTGTAAACAATGTGTGTGTTCTGACTGCTGGATTACAAAGGACGTGTGTGTGTATATATATTCTAGTGTGTGTGTGTATATATATTCTAGTGTGTGTGTGTGTGTATATATATTCTAGTGTGTGTGTGTGTGTGTATATATATTCTGGTGTGTGTGTGTCATCATGGTTCTGCTAAGACGGACGGCGAGGCCTCGTCACCTTCTGCTGGCGGCCATGTTGGCTCTGCTCCTCTTCTTCAGCTCCTTCTGGCTCCGTGAGTGTCTCCATGGCGGCCATTTTGGCTCCACCTCTGTCAGTTTCTACTGTACAGCGAGGGAGAGGCAGTAAAATACTCCTTTTACTTGAGAATTTACAATAAATGTTTTTATTTTATGACATAAATTAAGAGGGAAATATTCAACTTTAAATTCAGTAAAATAACAATATTTGTTATATGTATTTTGATATTATAATGTCAAGTAATAAATATAAATTAAACAAAACAATGCATTTTTGGCACAATAAGTATAATTTAGCATTTTTTTCCAGACACATTTTACTGTTTTTTATTTTATTTTCTATTGTATTTACTTTTTGAAAAAATGTTTTACTTGTTAACAATTTTATTTTATGATGCAATAGTTGTTTTTTTAAAATAATAATTGTTTTTATTTTATAATTCTGTCTTCAGCTAAGGGTGGAGAAAGAGACTGTGGCAGCGCTGGGCAGCCATGTTTGAAGTCTTTACGGCTAAAGGTACACACACACACACACGTTGTTTGATATAAGCATAAAATAAAAATAAAATATATATATACCTAAATTAAAGAAAACATATTTTTTGAACTCTTTTTAACTTTTAAAAATACAATTTTATTCAGAAATAAAGAAGAAATGTGTAAATTCAGTATAAACCTGGTTTTCTCTCAGGCTGTGCCCCCATTGGTCGCTAACGAAGCCCCGTCCCTCATTAAGGAGTGTCCCGGCCAATCGTTTCAGGCCAAGCTTCTGCTGCAGTATTTAAAGCTCAGCCTGAGCGACGCTGACGACGTCCTGCTGGAGCCATACCTGCAGAGCTGGGATCAGCTGCTCAAGTACACTCAATATATATTCATTTATAAAGGAATATTACAACATTTAATGAGTTAAATGCTCTCACAGCACCTGTTTAGCTTAGCTTAGCATAAAGAGTATATAACAGGAAACCGCTAGCCTGGCTACGTCTAAAAACCCAAAACAAATTCAACTTTAATCTGCTATTAAGTGCATTGTTTCCATATAATTCACTAATAACTCCATAAATAAGTCAACAACTTATTATTGTAAATATATATTTATTTATAAAATAACTGTATATATTAGTTAGTTGCTCTTACAGCAGCTGGTTAGCTTAGCTTAGCATAAAGAGTAAACACAGGGGGAAACAGCTAGCCTGGATAGGTCCATAAAAAAAGTAAATTCAATTAAAAACTCCAATAAAAGTACTTTATTTACATCTAATTCAAAAGTGGCTCCTTAAATAATAGCAATAACAACAAGTCAAAAAGGAGGATGAAAGGAATATTTCAACATTTCTGTTCGGTGCAAATCTTATGTCTGTACGGCACCTGTTTAGCTTAGCTTAGCATAGGGTGAAGAAACAGAAGGACACCACTAGCCTGGCTACGTCTAAATATACTGTATCAAGTTCAACTCAAATCTGCTATGATGTGCATTCTTTCAGTAACTCATCAATAAGTCAACAACTTATTATTGTAATAATACAAATCATACATTCGGATTGTGTTGACCCTGATGGAACTAATTTAGTTTAAATATTCGTCATTAAATGTTTATTAGATGTTTCTTATTTTCTGTAATAATGAAAAGTCATGAAAAACAACATTTGCACTCGATTGCTGCTAGGTCAGTAAGAAATTAGCTAGACATGCTAACATTAGCAATACAAATACTCTCTTGTCTCCAGATTCATGAAATCCCTCGGGACGATGGTCAGTTTATTCTCCGGTAAAGTGACAGAGAAAGTTGTATTGATACAGGAGCTGTCACTCAAACACAGCGCAAAGGATCATGGGAAACGTAGTCCACTAACCCCAGCGTCGTTCGGACTAAAAACAGGGGTGAGTGTTGCAACAATAAAGCTGGAATAAATGAAGCTTTTATCTGATTTTCTTTCTTTTTTTGTTGCTCTCCAGGCGTATCGTTCGCTCAGATCCATGGTGGAGGCGGAGCTTAAAGAGGGCGTGGTCGACTATTCCCGCCGCTCAGACTCCGGCTGCCGGACGCTTCTTCGACTTCACCGATCGCTGCTCTGGCTGAAACTCATGCTGGAGGGTTTGGCCAAAGGACCGGACGCCGACGGACAATTCAAAACACCTGGAGAGCTGTGCAGGTGATGCTAAAGGCCTCTACACACCGGCCCGACTTTGGGAGTCAGAGGCCGTCCGAAGCCGTCAGAGGCAGTCGGGCATTCGCGTCGCACTACTCAGGTTGGTGTGTCGTCTCTTTACGGCACATTTTCAACCCTCCCGCCTCCTCCCGCCGCCGATTCAACATGTTGAATCGGCGGCGGGAGGCCGCGGGAGGCCAAAGAACGTCGGGACAAATCAATCACTCTGATTGGCTGTTCAGCTTAGCGAATCAGTGCATCAGAAGTGAAGCGGAAGTGAGGGACCAAAACAAACGATAAGAAGGCACACACAGACGGCTAATCTTCCTCATTTTCATCTCACCGGACGCAAGAGTTTCTTTTTATCATGACGGCATGGAATGAAGAAAGTGAAGACCAACTGATCAGGCTGTGTTTGTTTGTTTATATTACTAAGTCTGTTCTTCTTCTCTCGGTGTATAAAACGCAGTCTGTCTTCCGGTTGTTGCCTCTTTTGAATGACGAATACACACTACCGCCGCCTGCTGGTAAGGAGAGTTATTGCCACTCGTCGGCTGAAGTATTTGCGGTGTGTTCGTAGGCGGGCGGCTTTATCCGACGAAGCCAACGAAGCCTGACGTAGCTGACGTAAAAGTCGGGACGCCTTCGGTACGCGTTCTTTGGTCTCAGGTTGGTGTGTAGAGACCTTTACAGGCTAAAGCTAACAGCTCGTTGTATAGTTCAAAGAGGCTAAAGCTAATAGCTCACCATTTGATTACAACAGGCTATATTTTTTTATCTCATAGCACTATACCGACAGGCTAAACAGCTCCCAGGTCGGGATACTATGCTAACAGGCGTAATATAGCAACTCTTGACTGATTGTCACTACCCGATCCGCACCCCTACCTGATCTGCATTGCGCATGTGTGAGATGGTCCGCCATATTTGACAACTACATACGGCAACTCTAATAGGACACTTGACACAGTGGCGTTTGGCAAAGCAGAAAAAGAAAACTAAAAAAACCCGACAATATTAATCTGAACGAGAGAGATGAGTTATTGTTACAACGTGACTTCACTATTATTTAACAACTCCTTTTATTGGGTCCTTTTATTGGGTTAAGTACATTGTCAGAATAAGTAAGAAATGGATGTAACTTCTGTTAGACAGCTATCATACTGAAGAAATATTGATTGTGAATGTATGCAATATGTATGGCATTCATAATTTATATCTAATTACATTAACTGTGAATGTCTTTCATTTTATTTCAAATCAAATAACAAAAGATTTTTGTACAGATATTTGAGACGTTTATGACTCGCGCATGCACGATGCAAATCGGGCAGCCGTCTAGACGTCAAATGTCCTATTTGAGTTGCCGTATGGAGTTGTCCAATATGGCGGACCATCTCGCACATGCGCAGTGCGGATCGGGTAGGGATGCGGATCAGGTAGTGACACTGATGACATTATGCTATCAGTTCCCAGCTTATGCTAAAAGGCTAACGTTTAAAGCTCCTAACACGTCCCAGGTCATGACATCATGATTTTAAGTGTGTTTTAATCTTTACATTTTAGCATTTAAAGTGTCTTTGAGTACCATGAAACCCACTCTATAAACCTGTAAAGAAAGGAAAATAAAAAAACTGAATAAAATAAATAAATATATATAGCAGATATTATTCCTGATTCATTACATTATAATAAAGAAGTTTATTATGTGTTAAAAAAAACACTATAAATAAAATGTATTATTATTGTTGTTATCATGCTAACAGGCTTAAGTTAGCCGCTCCATGCTCATGCTATGATACTAACAGTATAAAACTATCACGTCCCAGGTCATTACATAGTGCTAACACGCTAACGCGAACATGATATAATAATAATAATAATAATAATAGATAACATTTATTATAGTGCTTTCAAGGGACCCAAGGCCGCTTTACATGGTGTGAACAAACAAAACAAAATTATATTATTGACATGTTTCCTTCCCCTCTCACCCTCAAGAGACGCCTACATCGTGGCCCTCGCCCCCCACCTCCCCTGCATCATGCTAACATGCTAACACAATATATTTCCACCCTCAGAGACGCCTACATCGTGGCCCTCGCCCCCCACATCATGCTAACATGCTAACACAATATATTTCCACCCTCAGAGACGCCTACATCGTGGCCCTCGCCCCCCACCACCCCTGCATCATGCTAACATGCTAATGCTAAAACAATATGTTTACCCCCTCAGAGATGCCGACATCGTGGCCATGGCCCCCACCACCCCTGCATCATGCTAACATGCTAATGCTAACACAATATATTTCCCCCCTCAGAGACGCCTACATCGTGGCCCTGGCCCCCCACCACCCCTGCATCATGCTAACATGCTAATGCTAACACAATATATTTCCCCCCTCAGAGACGCCTACATCGTGGCCCTGGCCCCCCACCACCCCTGCATCATGCTAACATGCTAATGCTAACACAATATATTTCCCCCCTCAGAGACGCCTACATCGTGGCCCTGGCCCCCACCACCCCCTGCATCATGCTAACACAATATATTTCCCCCCTCAGAGACGCCTACATCGTGGCCCTGGCCCCCCACCACCCCTGCATCATGCTAACACAATATATTTCCCCCCTCAGAGACGCCTACATCGTGGCCCTGGCCCCCCACCACCCCTGGGTGCTGCGCCAGGCGGCAGAGTTTGTGTTCCTCGCCCTGCCGGAGCGACAGTACTTCCTGCAGCTGGTGTGTGTTCAGACCCAGCAGGAGGCCACGCCCGTCCTGCAGATCATCATCAATGCTCTGGAGCTCGTGCACACGCAAACGCAGCGAACCCTCGCCCAACACGACATGCTCGAGCTGCCCTGAACGCACCACGACAGACGACAAGAAACCAGAAACACGTGGAAAAAAAACTACACAAGTGGGAAATGTTCTTCTATTTATTTTGGTCTCTCACACACATTATTTAACAGAATACAACTAGCTACAGCAGTAACATATGTACGGTAAATATTTGAGTAATATCTAAAATGCAAAACATGCACTTTAAGGCACCATGCTGCATTCAGGAACACGTGGGATTTCGAAGTGTTTTGATTGACGTTCATCCCTTTAACTAAACATGTATAGAAATGAGGATAGATGCCTATTTAAACTGTTGTTTTGATACAACACCCGATTTCCCACTTGCCCTGAATGCAACACACATGGTGAGAATATTATACTAACTTATTTAACGCTACAAGTAAACATGTAAGAAATGTGACGACTTTAACATGAGCTGTAAATACAACACACAGAGCTTTAATAGTCTTTAAACTAAAATTGTTTACACAATGCAACCTGTTTCTTTATTATTAAACTCGCAATAAACTCCTACACTAAAAACTTTATTTTATTTTTTCGGTTTATAGAAAATAGAACATTTGTAGAAATAAAAACGTGTTTCTAAATTCCTAATTTCTCTGTAAAAGCTGTCTATTTTCAAATATCTTTACTCACTTTATCTTGAGTTTTCTTTTACAAAGCATTTATTTTCCAAGTTCAGTTGGTTTTCAGTTTAAAAGCTACATGATTTAAAAAAAACGTTTGTTTAAATGTAACACTTTAAATGTGTTTTTGTCTCTAATCTTGAGATTTGGTTATTTTCTCTGTTTGATATCAGCTTGGACTCTAATACTCCTTTCACACCAAGGCCTTTCCCGTTCTAGCTCCTCTAGAGCTTTTCTGGTTCAGAACCGGTTCTTCGGTTCAGCTCCCGCTCTGTTCACACCGCCCAGAGCCCGACCGGTGCTGCTGCGTCGTGACGTCACCGCTTACGTCGCTGATTTTCTCCCCAACGGCGCTAACTACAACACCAATGGGGGACTGCGTCTTGCCCCCCTCCGACGTAAGCGTGACGTAAGCGGTGCTTGCTTTCTAGACGGCGGCTCCGCTGCGGTGTGAACAGGAAAAAAACGGTGCTTTTCAAGCTCCAGCTCCGAACCGGCCCTGGAACCGCGTTGGTGTGAAAGGGGTACAAGAGGGACGGACATTTTTCAATATTTTCTGACTTTTTCCAGACCGAAATCAACACATTTAGAAAAAGAAAACTGCTCAGATTGACGTTGGTTCTCAGTTTTTAAGGGCACGTTGCGTTCAGGAACCCCTCGTCTCCTTGGCGGTGGCTCTTCATGTGCGTCTTCAGGCAGTGGCTCTGAGTGAAGGCTTTCGCACAGACGGTGCATTGGTAGGGTCTCTCTCCGTTGTGCGTCCTCATGTGAACGGTCAGATGTTCCTGCCGCGAACACGCCTTCCCGCAGATGCTGCACACGAACAGCTTGATGCCCAGGTGGCCCCTCACGTGATTATTCAGATGCGTCTTGCGTTTAAAGAAGCGTCCGCACTCCTTACACTCGTACGGCGCCTCGTTCGTGTGAGTTCGCATGTGCGATTTTCTATAGCTGTTAGACATGAACCCTTTACCGCAGACGGAGCACGGAAACGGCCGCTCGCCTGAGTGCATATTCAGGTGCATCTTCAAACCGCCGTGGGTCACGAAAGTCTTACAGCAGATGTGGCAGAGGAACGTTTTCTCGCGCACCGTGTGGGTTTTCTTGTGAGATCTCAGAGTTCCCGGAAGTTTGAAACGCTTCCCGCAGATCTCACAGCCGTATCGACGCTCGCCAGAATGCGTGGATTTGTGTCTGGTTAACGATCTCATGTCTAATAACGATTTCCCACAAACGTTGCAGATGAAACGCTCTCTCTTGCCGTGAAGCCGTCTGTGAGCCTGAAGCGACCCCTTTAATCCAAACGCCTTCGGACACACGTCGCATTTGTATGGTTTCTCTTCTCGATGCACCCATCTGTGGATGCTTAAATTGGAGGCGTGTGCAAAGGCTTTTCCACAGACGTCGCATTTAAATGGCCGGTCGCCCGTGTGCAGCGTGACGTGGCGCTTCAGCCCGGTGACGGTGAGGAAGGACTTCCTGCAGAACGAGCACTCGTGGGTCTTTTTGTATTTGTTTTTCAGATGAGACTTTAATTCCTCGGAGGTTTCGAAGAGGTCGCCACAGACTCCACAGACGCACGGCGCTTCTTCTTCGTCCACGTGACTCCAGGCGTGTTTGACGAGGCTTCCAAGGAGAACGTATGAAATGCCGCACACTTTACACAGATTTTTACCCCCAAACTTCCCTCTCTTAGCGCCGCTTTGCCTCGTCTCAGCGTCGGGTTTCCAGTCTCCGTCCGACGCCTCGTTTGCTATTTCGTCATCGCTGGATTCTGCCGCTTCCTGGGTCTCTACTTCCTGTGTCTCTACTTCCTGGGTCTCTACTTCCTGGGTCTCTATTTCCTGGGTCTCTACTTCCTGTTCCTGCGATGTGTTGCTGCTGCACGGGTCTGCATGCTGGACAGGACTGGAGAAGAAAAGTATAAAAACCTACTTTAGTCTGTTGGATGTCGGGTCAAATTATCATAAAATCATTTAAAACATAATAGTCTTATACTCTGATTGCCTTTTACTCTGTTAAATTGTATTGTTAGTCTTGTATGTGTTTAACAGAGACATATGTTAAGGGTTTACATTTCAGGAGGTAAAGGAAGTGAAAGGGGGATTTGCAAATGGTTAAGGACGAGAGGGTTTTCTGGTTTAATGATGAGATGTTTAGAAGACGCCTAAGAGAATTTAAGGGTGGGACCAGTTGGACATTGTCTCTCCTATATAATGTGACTGTAAGCTGTGTTCTGGGTGCAAAGCCACTTTATCATCTGGTGATGAAGCAGCATTTGAGATCGATTCCACTTGTATTTGGAGTGTGAGAATCGGCGAGCAGACACTGGTATTGGCGTTTTTGGAGTTGTAGATTAAACCGTTTTGAATTACCTTGAACTGAGCTCGGTTTCGTCAGATTTGATCAGCACATCATTTGAAAGGTGGCGCTCCTCTTCTTCCTCCTCCTCCTCTTCCTCTTCTTCATCCTCCTCCTCTTCCTCCGCTCCTTTCTGCAAGAATCGATGCTTTTTTATTTTTTTTGTTTCAAACAATAAAACAATACAATTTATCTTTGAGTCACATTTTCAGGTTTCCAGCTGTATCAACAGAATCCTGAATACGCTTCAAGTATTGGTCAACCAGTAACAGAACCACTCCAGGGCTAAAAGGAAAAAAGAATGTAATAAAGACGGCCTACCTTAGAAAATAAGACAAATAAAAAACAATAATAGCAAATAAACTAAAATAATAACGATGGAAAGAGAATAAAGTGACATGGAAGGTGTTAGCTATTCTTACTGTATTAGCAGATGCATTGTGTTTTCTCACATAGAGATATCCCACACTCGGGGTGGGAGGTTCTGGTTTCAGAGAGTCGATGCTTTTTCAAATGTAAATAGGGCCTCTTTAAGAATAATAATAATAATAATACATTTCATTTATATAGCACACTTTAAAACCAACGTCATCTCAAAGCGCTGCACAATGCTATGAGGAGGAAATACAATCAAGTGAAAGGTCATCTAAGGAGCATATTGAATACAATATGGTAACGTAAAAAAGGTTAAGATCATAAAAGGACTTATAAAGTAGCATTAAAGGTCCCCTATTATACTCATCCATATATCACAGGTCTCAGATATATCCAGAGCCTGTCTCTGATTGGCTGAAACACCAAACAGATCATTGCAGCATCCCATAATCCCCTCTGTTTCAGCCCTTTCCAAAGTGCTGATTCTCTGTCTGTTACTTTAGATGAAAATAAGGAGCCCTCCCCACGCCCTCTGAGAGAGATTTGGTTACAAAGAACTCAATGGTGCTCTAGGAGGAGATTCAGGTGATAACGGGGGGGGGGGGGGGGGGGGGTTACCTTGGTTGCTGATTGGCTAATGGTTACACAAGACATGACATCGTTATGACATCATCAAGTGGCCAAAATCTGATCAGCTCATTTTCAGACAGGTTTTTATAGAAATGGATCAGGAGAAAAAGAGAGAGAATCTTTGTTCCTGAAACTTTCAGAGTCTCTTTACACAGAGGGGACACATGTTGATGTAGAAGAGACATGTGTCCCCTCTGTGTGAAGAGAGAGTCTCTTTACACAGAGGGGACACATGTTGATGTAGAAGAGACATGAAGAAGTGGGGACACATGTTGATGAAGAAGAGACATGGAGAAGAGGGGACACATGTTGATGTAGAAGAGACATGAAGAAGAGGGGACACATGTTGATGTAGAAGAGACATGAAGAAGAGGGGACACATGTTGATGTAGAGGAGACATGAAGAAGAGGGGACACATGCTGATGTAGAAGAGACATGAAGAAGAGGGGACACATGTTGATGTAGAGGAGACATGAAGAAGAGGGGACACATGCTGATGTAGAAGAGACATGAAGAAGAGGGGACACATGTTGATGTAGAAGAGACATGAGAAGAGGGGACACATGTGATGTAGAAGAGACATGAAGAAGAGGGGACACATGTTGATGTAGAAGAGACATGAAGAAGAGGGGACACATGTTGATGTAGAGGAGACATGAAGAAGAGGGGACACATGCTGATGTAGAAGAGACATGAAGAAGAGGGGACACATGTTGATGTAGAAGAGACATGAGAAGAGGGGACACATGGTGATGTAGAAGAGACATGAAGAAGAGGGGACACATGTTGATGTAGAAGAGACATGAAGAAGAGGGGACACATGTGATGTAGAAGAGACATGAAGAAGAGGGGACACATGTTGATGTAGAAGAGACATGGAGAAGAGGGGACATGTTGATGTAGAAGAGACATGAAGAAGAGGGGACACATGTTGATGTAGAAGAGACATGAAGAAGAGGGGACACATGTTGATGTAGAAGAGACATGAAGAAGAGGGGACACATGTTGATGTAGAAGAGACATGAAGAAGAGGGGACACATGTTGATGTAGAAGAGACATGAAGAAGAGGGGACACATGGTGATGTAGAAGAGACATGAAGAAGAGGGGACACATGTTGATGTAGAAGAGACATGGAGAAGAGGGGACACGTGTTGATGTAGAAGAGACATGAAGAAGAGGGGACACATGTTGATGTAGAAGAGACATAAAGAAGAGGGGACACATGCTGATATAGAAGAGACATGAAGAAGAGGGGACACATGTTGATGTAGAAGAGACATGAAGAAGAGGGGACACATGTTGATGTAGAAGAGACATGGAGAAGAGGGGACACGTGTTGATGTAGAAGAGACATGAAGAAGAGGGGACACATGTTGATGTAGAAGAGACATGAAGAAGAGGGGACACATGTTGATGTAGAAGAGACATGAAGAAGAGGGGACACATGTTGATGTAGAAGAGACATGGAGAAGAGGGGACACATGTTGATGTAGAAGAGACATGAGGAAGAGGGGACACGTGTTGATGTAGAAGAGACATGAAGAAGAGGGGACACATGCTGATGTAGAAGAGACATGAAGAAGAGGGGACACATGTTGATGTAGAAGAGACATGAAGAAGAGGGGACACATGTTGATGTAGAAGAGACATGAAGAAGAGGGGACACATGTTGATGTAGTAGAGACATGAAGAAGAGGGGACACATGTTGATGTAGGAGAGACATGAAGAAGAGGGGACACATGGTGATGTAGAAGAGACATGAAGAAGAGGGGACACATGTTGATGTAGAAGAGACATGAAGAAGAGGGGACACATGTGATGTAGAAGAGACATGAAGAAGAGGGGACACATGTTGATGTAGAAGAGACATGAAGAAGAGGGGACACATGGTGATGTAGAAGAGACATGAAGAAGAGGGGACACATGTTGATGTAGAAGAGACATGGAGAAGAGGGGACACGTGTTGATGTAGAAGAGACATGAAGAAGGGGACACATGTTGATGTAGAAGAGACATGAGAAGAGGGACACATGTTGATGTAGAAGAGACATGAAGAAGAGGGGACACATGTTGATGTAGAAGAGACATGAAGAAGAGGGGACACATGTTGATGTAGAAGAGACATGAAGAAGAGGGGACACATGGTGATGTAGAAGAGACATGAAGAAGAGGGGACACATGTTGATGTAGAAGAGACATGGAGAAGAGGGGACACGTGTTGATGTAGAAGAGACATGAAGAAGAGGGGACACATGTTGATGTAGAAGAGACATAAAGAAGAGGGGACACATGCTGATATAGAAGAGACATGAAGAAGAGGGGACACATGTTGATGTAGAAGAGACATGGAGAAGAGGGGACACATGTTGATGTAGAAGAGACATGAGAAGAGGGGACACGTGTTGATGTAGAAGAGACATGAAGAAGAGGGGACACATGTTGATGTAGAAGAGACATGAAGAAGAGGGGACACAGTTGATGTAGAAGAGACATGAAGGAGGGGACACATGTTGATGTAGAAGAGACATGGAGAAGAGGGGACACATGTTGATGTAGAAGAGACATGAGGAAGAGGGGACACGTGTTGATGTAGAAGAGACATGAAGAAGAGGGGACACATGCTGATGTAGAAGAGACATGAAGAAGAGGGGACACATGTTGATGTAGTAGAGACATGAAGAAGAGGGGACACATGTTGATGTAGGAGAGACATGAAGAAGAGGGGACACATGTTGATGTAGAAGAGACATGAAGAAGAGGGGACACATGTTGATGTAGAGGAGACATGAAGAAGAGGGGACACGTGCTGATGTAGAAGAGACATGAGGAAGAGGGGACACATGCTGATGTAGGAGAGACATGGAGAAGAGGGGACACGTGTTGATGTAGAAGAGACATGAAGAAGAGGGGACACATGCTGATGTAGGAGAGAGACATGGAGAAGAGGGGACACGTGTTGATGTAGAAGAGACATGAAGAAGAGTGGACACATGTTGATGTAGAAGAGACATGAAGAAGAGGGGACACATGCTGATGTAGGAGAGACATGGAGAAGAGGGGACACGTGTTGATGTAGAAGAGACATGAAGAAGAGGGGACACATGTTGATGTAGAAGAGACATGAAGAAGAGGGGACACGTGTTGATGTAGAAGAGACATGAAGAAGAGTGGACACGTGCTGATGTAGGAGAGACATGGAGAAGAGGGGACACATGCAGATGTAGAAGAGACATGGAGAAGAGGGGACACGTGCTGATGTAGGAGAGACAGGTGGCTTTAAATGAAAGAGTTGTACCTTGAGACGGAGGTAGAGCAGCGTCTTCTCCCCCCCGCTGCTCCTGGTTCTTAATATGTCCTCTGGAGTCAGTCTCTCCAGCTGGAGCCTCTGCAGCCGGCGGCTCCGGTCCGTTCGGAGGAACTCGAGTCTGCTGCTGTCCGTCAGCCGAGGGAAAGAGGAGCGAAGGAGCAGCAGGAAGTCTTCCTCCGAGAGACCGGGGGGGAAACACACCTCCTTCACCGGGTACTTCTTAAACACTGAGAGGGGAGGAGGAGGAGGAGGAGGAGGAGGAGGAGGAGGAGAAGGAGGAGGAGGAGAAGGAGGAGAAGGAGGAGGAGGAGGAGGAGGAGGAGGAGGAGGAGGAGGAGAAGGAGAGGAGAAGGAGAATCACATCCACACGAACGTCACACACTCTAAACAAACTACTTCAGTACTAACGACTCATTCTTTCTACTTTTCGTAACAACGGTTTCAAATCAGCGTCTCTTGGATTAAAAAAGAACAAAAATAAAACTCTAAAAATCTTTAATGTTATATATTTCTTGTAAACATATTTTTGTTTTAAAATGTGATGTTTATAAGCTGCTTAGTTTTTGCAAAAGTCCGTGTAAATATACACAACTTTTACCGGTTTCTAGACGAGACACGAGTAAATGATCCTAAGTTTAAAAGAAATACGAGGTCACCATGAAGTTGTTCAAATCTGTATGAGGATATTAGAGGTCTATCTAGTTGTGCAGTTTATCAGGAAGTGTTGGTAAGCAGCGTGTTTCCTGACAACGCTGTGTACCAACATCCACTGATAAACTGCGATGTTAACAACCTCGTATTTTTTTACTCAGGATCGCATACCTGTGTTTATTCTAGAAAAAGGTAAATGTGTGCATTTTATTATAAAGTTGTGTATATTTACAGGGACAGGTACACAAACTAAGAAGCTTATAAACACCAGGTTTAAGACTAAAAAAGGTTTCACCCTCCACCTGACAGGGTTGAGCCTCGTTAAGCTGCGAGTTCAATCCATCGCTGAGGGAGAGTGTGTAGGGCAGGCCTATTCAAATGGCGGCCCGCGGGCCAGATGCGGCCCAGAACCAACTCCCGAGTGGGCCAGCCTCCCGTGGCCAAATGGTGCTAGTAACGGTGGTCCTATGATAGCAACTCTAAAACATGTCTCTCTCAACTCTGAAGCGTAAACAGACACAAAACGGTCATTGATCTTGTGGAGCAGATGCGCGCATTCCAAGTCAAGCTGGACCTTTTCGCGACCGACTTGAGTACGGGTCGGATGCTGCATTTTCCGACGCTCCACAAACACATCAAATCCCCGGCACAAATCACGGATGTGATGACAGACTTCATTGCGAGGTTGAAAGAGAACTTTGCCGGTCGATTGAACTTGCTCTGCCCACAGAGGTGATGGGCTTTGCCAGAGACCCCTTCACCGTTGCAATAGAGGGGGACATATCCACCAGAGCAAAGGAAGTGGTCCCCTGCATCGACGAGGGGAAATTTACACTGGAACTTATTGACATGCATTCATCCGTAACCATGGCAGAGCAGCGCACTAACGGGCCAGCGAAGTTTTGGAGTGACGTCAACAAACAGCAGTTCCCTAACGCTCAGAAAGTAGCGATCTGTGTGCTCAGTATGTTTGGATCAACATACACATGTGAGTCAAGCTTTCACACATGAACTCAACACAAAGTACCACTCGCTGCTCCCTGACTGACAGCGCTCTGCACCAATGTCTTAGGATTGCATTGACATCCTATGAGACAAAAATCACTGCTCTTGTTCAAAACAAAAAATGTCACTTCTCCCTTTGAGAAAGTCAGCGATGACAAATCACAAATGAGGTGATAGTGAGCACCTGGTTTACTATAGTAGACGTGTAGTGTAGTATTCATTCATGTTGATTGCCCTTATCCCTTGTTATGGGTTTGTGCACTGAAGGGTTTGACAGGTCTTTCTGTATTCACTTAAATGCACTTTGTAATGTGTCTGGGTCAAACGGGACCAACACGTATGATTTTTTTGTTATTACTTGAAAAGTGAAAAAATAGTATTGCTACAGTACGACCTCTATTTGTTACATTGGAGCTCTTTAACTGTTTGTTAATGCACTTTTTGATGTGCATGTGTCATATGTATCCAATTCTATTTTGTATGTATGAAGACATTTATTAAGACTGCTATTATTGTATTCAGTTAAATGCACTTTGTGATGTGCCTGGTTCAAAAAAATAACCTGAATATTTGACTTCTAAAGCGAACAAATGTAATGCTACAACTGTGCACTTTTTGTTTTTTATGCACTTTGAGATGCCTCAGATTCTGTTAAATGAATGCTAATTTGTTGTGTTGAATGTCTGGCCCAGCTGAATTTGTAATTGAATAGCCCAGAGGCCTGTACTACGAAGCCGGATGTTCTCTTAGCGAGCTAACTTCAGGGAAAACTCTGGGTTTTCTGGTCCTACGACGCTGGTTCTCTTTTTAGCGGGCTAGATCTCCATGGTAACTGATGCTGAGCGGCTAACCTGGTCCGGAGCAGGTTAGGTTCCAGGCTAAGAGATCAACTCAGTGAAAGCACCGCCTGCTGACCAATCAGAGCTCAGTGTGCGGAGTTTAAAGCGATCAAGTCATATTACAGGAGAAAGGAAATACAGAAAAACTGCCGTTGCAGGAAAGACGGCCGGCAAAAATCACCGACTGTGAACGTGAACATGAATAGAATATCACCTCCCATCTTCAGAGCAATCTGACTATTATAACATTAGCGTTAAGAAAGCTTACTGAAATATCTACCACAACACAAGTAACCGGATCAAAGTCACATTACGTACAGTCCGCGGCACTGTGAGTGCAGACGTCGATGTGTCCCATTATCATTCATATCACATCATAATGTATCATATATCTCCTTATCTGAGTCAGCTGAGCCGGATCTGGCCGTGCAACACTCACAGTGTCACATACTGTCTGCAGAAGGATTATTTTAAGCAACACATTAAGTTGAGGAAACACTCGAGTCAAATGTAATGAAAGTCAGATCGTGTCTTAGACGGGGCAGTGATATCATAAACCTGTTAATGGACGCATTCAAACACTTGTTCTGTTACCAGCTGTATTCACCTCGCAGGTGCAGCTATGTGGCTTTGATCCTGGATCAAGTGTTTAAGTCATGGATGTTTAAAGTTTAACGTCTTCATATCTGTCTAATATTAAAGTTCACTTTTCATTCAGGAAGTATGACGCTGCGCTGTCAGTGCGCTTCTCCATGTTTGTGATTGGTCAAATGTTGCTAACCCCGCCCCTTTCATGTGAACGCGCACCTAACTAGATAGGGCACGGCTGGCTTGAGCGATCCACTTCATAACCCGCGTCGTAGGACCGCTTAGCGAGAGCGCGTATGTTTTGGATTAGGCCAACCGGCTAACTCAAACATATCCAGGGTCTGTTGAACCGGCTTCGTCGTACAGGCCTCTGGTGTAGGGGGTGGTTTGGAATTGGGCCTCTTAATAAGTTTTGAATGTGATGATGTCACTTCCTGTTTACCTTTGTTTGACAGCACGTCTGAGCGGCAGGTTCCCAGCATGCAGACTCTCAGGAGGAGGTTGTTGGTTTGCTTCTTCTCCAGGGGGGGTCTGCCTCTCCTGCGCCTGGCAGTCTGAACTCTGGGCGGCGATAACCTGACAGGAGACACACAGAGGATTTATTCTGAAGGGAAATCAGAGCGAAGTGTTTTGTTGTTGTTGTTGTTGTTTACCTGCTGTATGCTTCTGTCTCATCAGCTGATGAGGTGACGGAGCCCGACGGAGACTCTCCTTTCTGACGAGGACCGACAGATTCACAGCTCCCAGAATCCTCTCTGTTCTGGAAAATATCACCCTTTATCACGTTAAACTTGGAGGAAGGTTTATTTAGTTTGAGTTTTATCACGCACTACAAAATGCAGTCTCTACTTTCTGTCTTTTTTATTGTTCTTATAACGAATGTGTGTTTGTGTAGTTTCTTAATATTTACGTGTGGAGAGCTCGAATTTCATTGTACAGTGAAACTGCCTGGAATACTGTAGATATGACAATAAAGTATCTTGGATGGTGAAATATCAAAGATATATATATATATTCATGTATATATTTATACCTTGAGGCGGATGTAGAGGGCAATAAGATCCTTCATCACATTACACTTGGAGAAGACTTGAATAACCTTATATTAAAGATGTATTCATGTATATATTTGTACCTTGAGGCGGATGTAGAGGTTGGAGGATCGGATACTGCTGCTGATCTTCTCCGGCGTCAGAGAGTCCACCTGAAGCAGCTTCAGCGTCTTCGTGCGGTCGGAGGTGAAGAACTCGAAGTCGTCCGTCAGCCGAGGAAACGAGGAGCGAAGAAGAAGCAGGAACTGTTCCTCCGAGAGACCGCGGGGGAAACACAGCTCCTGCACGGGGCACCTGTCAAACACTGAGAGGGGAACACAGTTATAGTGTGTGTGTGTGTGTGTGTGTGTCTGTGTGTGTGTGTGTCTGTGTGTGTGTGTGTCTCTATGTGTGTGTGTGTGTCAAACCCTGTAGAGGGGAACACAGTTATAGTCCATTTCAAGCAGAAATAAGGCAGGAAAAAGCTGCAAACATCCCCACATGTCAAACGTTTTAAAAACTAAATTGCAGCATGGAATAACGTGTGTGTGTGTGGAGAGAGAGAGAGAGAGAGAGAGAGAGAGAGAGAGAGAGAGAGTGTGTGTGTGAGACAGAGAGAGAGAGAGAGAGGGAGAGTGTGTGTGTGTGTGTGTGTGTGTGAGACAGAGAGAGAGAGCGAGAGAGAGAGAGAGAGTGTGTGAGACAGAGAGAGAGTGAGAGAGTGAGAGAGAGAGAGAGGGAGGGGGTACATGTGTGTGTATGTGTGTGTGTGTGTGTGTGTGTGTGTGTGTGTGTGTGTGACCCACCAGTGTTGGAGAGAACGAGGGTGCGGGCGTCCTCCAGGATGCAGACCCTGATGATGACTTCTCTCTGAGGCCTGTCAGACGCTCGGGGGGGGGCCACCCTGCAGGAAGCAGACATTAGGGTTAGTTAGAGTCTGAATAACACCAAACAAGAGGCCACAGTTAACCCACAAGTACCGTTTTTCTTTTACCTGGGTGTTATTTGAAAATCGGGGTCTTTGGGATCTGGTTTCGGCTGCTCTTCCTCTTCATCATCATCGTCGTACCACAGCATGCCGAGGCTCCCCGTCTCCTGCTCAGCTGCAAACAGATGCATTCACTAACTAGTTACTACGCAGATTATGCTTTGAATACATACTTCTGAATATACGTGACACACCTGTAACATGCATCGTAAGTGCAGAACTGTTTTAACACACTCTTAGATTCACCTGGCTGCTGCTGCTCCTCTTCCTCTTCACTGGAAACCACCACATGGTCTTCATCATCTGGAACCAGGGCTTTAATACAAAAACAATAATAATAATAATAATCAGTGAATCCCCTTTATTAGCTGTTATGCAGTGAATAAGGTATAGTAGGTACATTGTCATTTAGTGTCACTTTTTTATGCCGAATTGTCAATACTAGAATAAAAAAGGTGTCTTAGTGTTTATTTAATTCTCTGTAGTTCCCTAATTTGTGATTTTTGAATCAGAATACCTTTATTCGTCCCACAGAGGGGACATTTACATTTGTTACATCAGAGCCAAAGACAGCTTAATGTTAACTAAGATGCAAGACAAAAAATAAATACACGATTTACAAAATACACATCTGTAAGAGTTCTGAAGATTTAGCAGCCAGGTACATATGCAGTTATTAACGGCATATATTGTGCATCATTTGTATTTCTCAACAAGGGGTGTTATAGCATAGTCTCTCTGTGTGTGTGTGTGTGTGTGTGTGTGTGTGTGTGTGTGTGTGGGGGGCGTTGTTACTGTTACCTCTCCTCTGCAGGTATATCATTGTTATTCTATCTTTAACTGTATTCATCTTGTGTGAATCTGTACTTTCACTCTTACTGCATGCACAGGTTGTATTTAATATATCATTCCCCCACAGTGATCACGTTTTAAATGGACTTCCTCTAATTAAAAGGAGCATTGATGATGATTCAACTGTATTGTCATTACATAGTACAGGTACTAGTAAGGAAAGTGTCTCTGCCTTTGACCCTTCCTAGTGTTAGGAGCAGTGTGCTGCCATTATGTAGTGATCACGTTTAAATGGACTTCCTGTAATCAAAGGAGCTTTGTTACTGCATGCAAAGGTTGTATTTCATGTATAAGTTCCTCCATGCTCCACCTCTCCTCTGCAGATTGATCCGGGGCTTCAGGAGCTCCAGCTGGATGTTCTGCTGGCTGATCTCCCTCCTCAGGCCCGAGGCCTCCTCCTCGTACCCGGACACAGTTCTCTGTAACACCGCCAGGATCTCCTGCAGCGCGGTGCTCAGCTTCTCCGTCACGATGCCTCTCAGGATGTCGCATTTAGACATTTCCTCCACACTCTCGGAGCTGTTCTTCCAGTAAAACATGCTTTCATTTGTCTCCAAAGGGGCGATTTTACGCAGGAAAACTTCGCGCACAAAGACGTGGTGGTGTGCTTCCAGGTGGAGGAGCGGTGTGGCTGCATAATGGGTCCGATGAGAAACAAAACACAGACAAATTCCCTGTAGAAGTTTTTTTTATTTTTGTTGTCGTTAATACACAATTAGTTTTGATTGCCTTTTTAGTTTGTAGACATTTGTTTCAATTCTCTTTCTTTCTTAAACCAGTAAACGGAAGAGAGGCTGCAATGTTTATTTACTTTTTGTTTTTTACCTTAAAAACGGCGGAGTTCCCGGAAGTCATTTCAAAATAAAAGCCCTCGGCTGCAGTCGAATTGTCCAAAAATCTTCTCCTAACGTCTACTCCTCTCCTCTGCGTGAAACGTCACAGGGTTAAGGAATAGTGGATAGGAGAATTCAAAAGGACTTAGGAGAAGAGACTGAGGTACTTTAGAGAATCCGACTGCACTTTCACTATCCGACGTGTTTATGATGCGCCAGCGGACGTCATGAATGTGCGTCTGCTGCTGTGGGGAAACTATGGAAACTACAGTTTTCTATACAGTGGACTACAACATGGATGTAGAATAAGAACGAGGGACTCCTGTAAACTCATCTAGAGACTCTGCTCCGTGCTCTGATGCTGTTGCTTTAGGCTTTATGAACGTGGACAGCAGAGAAACAGATTCTTCAGGACCAAAGCTGGAATTGAAATAATAAAGGAAAGTGAAACTTATGCTCGTCTCCCTCTCCCTCCGGTCCACATTAATACAAATGATCCCAATACGTATGATTGGATGAAAAGATCTTAAAATCAATACAAATGTATTTATTATAACCGTTAGTCCTTAACATCTATCACTGTGTATATCACCATTCAGACATCTTTTAAAAGTTGAACAAACCCCACACAGCTCAGTAAAGACTGTGAGATGTTGACTTTATTTGATCATTTCAGTAAAAACTAACGTTCATATTTCTCTTTTTGATTATAATACTGATGAACGTTCAAAACAAAGCACTTAGGCAACTTACCACATACTTTTTAAAAAGCTTAATAAGCACCGTAACTTTCATGATATCATTTCTCGGTCATAATCGGTTGTTTCCGTGAACGGCCGAATGTTGTGTGACGGCAAATGCGGCGGCCGCAAGGCATTGTGGGGCAGCGTGTTCTCCTTTCCTTTCGTAAAGGAAGTCCAGTGTTTCCTAAAGGAGGTTAGATGATAAGAAAGGAGCTTTGAAACTACCTTTATAACCTCCTTTAGCTTAGGAACCACGCTCACGGAAACACCCGATTATGACCGAGGAATGATATCATGAACGTTACGGTGCTTATTATGCGGTAATTTGCCAAAGTGCTTTGTTTTGAACGTTCATCACTATAATAATCAAAAGGAGAAATATGAACGTCAGTTTTCACTGAAATTATCAAATAAACATTTCACAATCTTTACTGAGCTGCAGGGGCGTAGCACAAAACTCCGGGCCCTACACAAGCTGTCTCTGTGCCCCTTCCTCTCTTGATCCATGTCTCTAATGCACCTTTTCAAATGTATTTACAAATGACTGAGCCAACCACCGTACACATGAATCTAGCGGTTATTAGGGAAGTCACTGATGAACTAAAGTAGAACTAAAATATGAATAGTAATAATGGAAGTAATAATAATCTGTGCACATTTCAACCCTCTTTCCTCAACATACTACAATTACTTGACTACGGGTAAATGAGGTTTGCTTGGAGTATCATGCTCAAGAGAACATTCTTCATGCTTATTTAAGTATTTATCATTCCCATAAAACACCATCTTAGTTTTCTAACAGCTACATTGAGAGTTACTGCATATTAACAGACAGCTGAACAAGACTTCACACGTCATGATTATTTCCAAAAACAATAACACACAAAACATCTGATGCTTTGGATAAAATGATTGATCTTGCAGTTATTGAACACATATGAAGAATGCCTAACTTCAAACTCTAATGTATCTATGGAACTGATACAGAATTAAGTCACTCAACCGATCTCATTGAGCTAGTTTCATTTTAGTTATGACACCATCTACTACAAAAAAAGTGCAAAGAAAAACATACTTTAAATTCCATGCCTTTCAAGGGCCCTCCCCCCATCTGGGCCCTGGGCAGTCAGTCCCACTTGGCCCCCCACTACGACGCCCCTGCTGAGCTGTGTGGGGTTTGTTAAACTTTTAAAAGATGTTTTAATGGTGATAGGTGCAGGTGGAGAGGGGGGGGGGGGGGGGGGGGTATCTGTCTGCCAGCTGCAGGTGGAGAGGGGGGGGGGGTATCTGTCTGCAAGCTGCAGGTGGAGAGGGGGGGGGGGTATCTGTCTGCCAGCTGCAGGTGGAGAGGGGGGGGGGTATCTGTCTGTCCAGCTGCAGGTGGAGAGGGGGGGGGGTATCTGTCTGTCCAGCTGCAGGTGAGAGGGGGGGGGGGGGGTTATCTGTGTGTCCAACAGCATCAGAGCACGGAGCAGAGTCTCTAGATGAGTTTACAGGAGTCCCTCGTTCTTATTAAACATCCATGTTGTAGTCCGCTGTATAGAGATCAGTAGTTTCCATAGTTTCCCCACAGCAGCAGACGCACATTCATGACGTCCGCTGGCGCATCATAAACACGTCGGATAGTGAAAGTGCAGTCGGATTCTCAAAGCACCGCAGTCTCTTCTCCTAAGTCCTTTTGAATTCTCCTATCCACTATCCCTTAACCCCGTGACGTTTCACACAGAGGAGAGGGATAGACGTTAGGAGCTGATTTTTGGACTATTCGACTGCAGCCGAAGTTTCAAAGCTCCTTTCCTATCAGCTCTTATCATGGCTGCCACTGAGGAACTTCCGGGTCATTTCACTCCGTCAGGAAGGTTCCTGAGAGAAACTGACCATTTGAGCGCAGCCTTGGATTCAAACAACACTTAATGATACATAGAGATGATAAGATATGGTGTGACTTACACGAGACAGTTTGAAATGCCCTCTGAGTCTAAAAAGTAAAATATATAAAAAGAAAAAAAGTAAAATATGTCAATAATTTTATTTTAAGTTCATTTTTCTACTTTACATTTTTTGTATTCTTTGTTTATATTTGTTAAAGTTGCCCGATATGAGAAAATAAATGAATTGTTAAATATCAAAATAAAGACATTACTTAAATACATAAACAGAAAACAAAACGCTATCTAAGGATATTATCTCCCTCTTTCATTGGTCCAATTGAACAAAGACACATTAATAATAATACAAATTATATAATATCTGCGTTTAGAAACACAGATTTCTACTGATATAATAAAATATATATAAATAACACAAAACTCCCTCAGTCCAATGTGGCAGCATACACTGAGGTTAGAAAAAATATTCCCAATAATCACATCAGTTATCACGAAGAGTGTATTTAAATCCAAAAATAAAAGAATAATAAAAAGAATAAATGACATTATCTTTAAATGCTATTCTTAAATCATGTAAACATTTCATATAATAACATTGGTATTTTTAATCTGGATTTAAATGTAGTTTTAGACGAATTCATCTCAATGAAAAATGTATTTAAAAACGCTCTTAATGAAACTAAAGTGTAAAAAATCTGAAATGAAAGCCAGCTGAAACACTCATTATATATATTATATTTAAAGACATATTCGACTTGAATCAGTGTTTCTCCTCAGGTCCTCCGACAGGAAGCTGCTCCTCTGGGTAAATCAAATTAAGATAACATTGTTTTTAATTAATACAAAATAAAACAGAATCAATACAAAAATCACATTATGAAATCTCCTTAATAAATGAATAAAAATCCCTTAAATACAGCATTATGAACTACATGCAGATAACATATCAATTTGAATGAAGCATGTTGGTCCGGCAGAGGCTCAGTCAGTAGGGGCTTGGACTGGCAGCTGTAGGGTCGCCGGTTCAAGTCCCCGAACAGACCTGGCGCATTCAGGTAGGCTCGCCCCGATTGGCCGGCTACGTTTATGCAACTCAGTAGGTGAAAGCACACATAGCATGATAGAGAGTAATACCCATAGAGCCCAGTAGAGGGCTCCGCCTGTGCTTATATAACTAGGGTTACCCCGTTATGTTCTTAGACGCCTTTTAACACTATTGTATAAAATAAATACTAATAATATTGACATTATTTTTAGGGTTATTTATCATTTGGATTTTAAAGGTCCCACGTCATGGCCATTTCCACTGATCATAATTCCATTGTTGAGTTCTACTAAAATAGATTTATACTGTGCAATTTTCCAAACTCACATTGGTTTCTCAACGGCTCCTTGGAGCTCCTGCACCCTCCCTGTGAGCCCAGTGTGCTCCGATTGGTCAGCTCGGCCACTGTTCTGATTAATCAACCACCAGAGGCTCCGCCCATGTCTAATAGTGCTTTTTTCGGCTCTGAGCGGAACATCAGTCTTACGATGGCGTCGGTACAGCCGTATATGTTATACGCTAACTAACTGAACTGTACCTACAACTGTTGTTATTTAGGTGCACTTGTGGAAACTGCGCCATAATGCCTACCGAAGTGGAAAACGTCTGTTGCAGAGAAACTAGAAAGGTAGCCTAGCTCACCGTTACAACATTATGTAGCCAGCTAGCTGAAAACTAGTGATGGCAGTTTGACACTGAAGCTTCGAACGGAGCTTCAACCCTGGACTTCCTTTTCCATAGAAGCAGTGATTCGAAGCTTGCTTCAAATCACGTGACATATGACGTCCGAACCAGCAACTGCTTCATTTCCTGAATTAATCACTTGAATGGTTCGCGGTCCAATCACGCGATTCAATGCACTGCCTCGTCTCTATTCTGACAGGTGACAGGTTGAAACAGTTTCGATTTTGAGCGCTTCAACACTTTATAACCGCTCTAAACAATGCGCAATGTGTGGGTTGTTGTCGTAGTTTGCGTTGTTGCTGTTGAGTGGTTGTTGGTATTGCATTTGAATTGGATCATTATAGAGCAAGCCAGGAAGAAAGAGAGGTCGTTCTGGGAAACACTTCAACATGTGAAGTTGTGAACAAAAAGACAATTATGAGTAATATAAAAACGGTTTAATTGTTTAAGGAATAGATAGCCCAGTGGATAGAGCCGGCTGCGATGTCTTCCGCGCAGCTGGTTCAAAGCCCGGGTTGGATGAACTTTGAATCATTGCTTTTCAACTTTAATACTTTAATAACTGATAAAAGGCCGTCTCTGCCCAAAAACATGTACAGATTGGATTATAGACCTTTGAGGCGTAGAACGGAAGAAGAGTAAGTTATTCTTACCTGTAATAAACTACTACTGTTTGATGAAAAATCAAATCATGGTTTGCTATATAGGAATGATATGTTATAGGAGCAAATAATTCAGGGAAGAAAGGCTACTAAGTATATCCATCAAACTTTATTTTTAGAAATGTACAAAATGAACATGTGTAAATATACATATATACACTGTATATCATCCATTCCTCCCCTTATAGGCGTTTTCGGCATCTTGCCTATCACAGCTTTGTAAGCTGCTGCCGGGGCTTTTAGGACGAGGCATCAGAGTGGTCATCCCGTCATGGGTTGTCCGCCAGATACACCAGGAGTTTCCTGATCTGGCTGGACGAAATCAAATGCAAATCACAAAATATTAGAGAAACTTAGTGTTTTAGGTTCGTTAGCTTGCCAGCTAGATTAATATGCTAACCTACGTTTGCTAGTTGTTCAGTGTAATATGCCAACCTACTATGAACAACAGCTAGTCTAGGCTAGCAAGAACATGTTTACAATTGCAATCTTATACGGGTAGTCTGCTACGTTCGGTCATTCATTGTAGCTGGCATAAAAACAATGTTTTCCCTAGCATGTCTAGCTCTTGGTAGCCTTCTTGTTTAGCTCGGTAGCATACACGCTAGGAACGCCAACTATAATGTACTGACCGTACGGTAAATCACCCGGAGTATACTGTCTATGAGTATGTTGTGTGTGAATGCAGACATTCTCCTGCTATGAGATACATGTAAGGCATCTGCTGACATTGGAGTTGATACATGGAAACGCTAGCAACTTAGTTAGCCCTGTTAGCACTGTGTCAATGGCTTAGCAGCCCGAAAAACGTTTACCCATTTAAACAGTCGTGGTAGATACCTTGTTTGTTTTAAACATCATAAATACACAAACAACAATGAATACTTACAGGTTGTGTACCCGAATCTCCCGCTGGTCCAAACAAAGTAGGAACAGCATCGTCCTTCAGTGTCCTACGCTGTACATATCCGGCATGAATCGATGCAATGTTTGTGAAGCTTTGGTCCGTGAAATGCCGCACACAGTACAATACCGGCTCGAACATCTTAAGGAACAGTGTTAAAGGAATGTCAACCACTGACTTCGTCGTGGTTCTGCCCTCGGTAAGGCATGCATTGAAGATTTCCCCTCACAAGACAGGAAATAGACCCTCGTTGGCATGACTGGATACAGTTTTGAACTGAACCTGAGCTTCCAACAGTATATATGTTCGGCTGGCGAGGGTGCGGCCATAGCTCTGGGCGTGGCTACTGGGTATCCCAACGTCACGATGCCCAGGAAGTAAACATGAATCTCCAAAGGTGTTTTGGGGAGGTCTTTCCTGTGTTAGAGTTTTACTCGCTACAGGGTGTACTTTGAGGGTTTGTGACTCTGCAGACCGTTTACATGCAGAAAAACCTTCGTAACACAAGGGGACGGGTAATAATCGGAAAAACATGACATGGGACCTTTAAAGTTTTTGGCTTTATATAAATATCAATGATTCAACATGTCACGTGATTATTATTATTTAAAAAACGTATTTGTGTATTATTTATTATATTTAATATTATATTAAATGAAAATAACATAAAATATATATAATATATAATAAAAGGTAATTAAGGTTTTTATTATACAATATGATCAATGTTGGAATCTAATTTTAGTTTTTTTTTTTTTTTTTAAATACTTCTACTGTACTCGAGTATTCCCATTTCTTGCTAATTCATATTGTATATTATATTATTTATATCGCTGTGTTTACATTATTATACATTTCTTGCCAGAAACGTAATTTTACAAGATAAAATGTAAGACATTTTTACTGAAGAGAGCTTGAACGCATCGTATTGTAAGTCAACAAACTTCAGGTAACTGTTAGCTATGTTAGCTAACTACAATGTAGCATTATTAGATGAATGAAATTCTACGTTTAAAGTGAATTTACCTGATAAATAAAACTCACAAAAATGTCAACAAGCTTTTTTTAAATGTTTATTTTTCAACATTTTGGAAAAATAATATTACATTTTTTCAGGATGTTATTGCGTCCGCCACAGTCTCTTCATCCCGTCGGTGATTCTTCATGTGAGTTTTCAGACAGTGACTCTGCGTAAAGGCTTTCTCGCAAACGATGCATTTGTACGGTTTCTCCCCGTTGTGCAACCTCATGTGAACGGTCAGATGTTCCTTACGAGCGCACACTTTCCCGCAGATCTTGCACACAAACGGTTTGACGCCCGAATGTGTTTTCATGTGTCCTCTGAGGATACTCAACGCATTAAAGGTGCGCCCGCACTCGGAGCATTTGTGCGGTTTCTCCCCCGTGTGAATCACCATGTGTCGAATCAAAGCGCCTTGAGACGACAACCCTTTTCCACATTCCTGACAAACGATCTTATCCCCGCTGTGTGTCTTCAGGTGACCCTTCAGCTGAGATAAGGTGTGGAAAGTCTTGCAGCAAACGTCGCAGAGGTGCGTTTTGTCTCGAGCCGCGTGGATTTTCTTGTGCGTTTTAAGCTTCTCGGGAAGTAAAAACCGCTTTCCGCACACCTGACAGACGTGGCGTTTCTCCCCGCTGTGAGTCAGCTTGTGTCGCGACAAAGATCTCAGGTCGCAAAGGGATTTCCTGCAAACGTCGCAACTGTACGGTTTCTCCCCCGTGTGACTGCTGCTGTGAACCCTCAGCTGGCGACTAGAAGCGAAAGACCGATCGCAGACTTGACACTTGTGTGGGTTCTCCTGCACGTGTTCCCTCCGATGCCCGTTCAAACTGGATTTCAACGCGTACGCTTTGTGGCAGACGTCGCACTCGTACGGTTTCTCTCCCGTGTGCAACACGGCGTGTTTATCTCGACTCGCGGCGGTGAGGAAGGACTTTCCGCAGGTGTCGCAACTCGCTAAAGTTTTCTGGTGAGTTTGCAGATGGTGTCTCAGATCCTCAACGTTTTCTCCACACACTCCACAAACACTTTCCTGTTCGTGCATGTGATCCCAGGAGTGTTTGATCAGCATGTTCGGGGATCCTCGAAGAGCTCCGCAAACTTTACAAGCTAAAGGAGCGCCGACGGTTTCCTTCCTCCTTTTTGTTTTCACTCCCGAAGCTTCCCCTCGTAACTCCTTCTCTCCATCGTCACTCTCCTCTGGTTCCTCGACTGGTTTCCACTCCTTATCTCCAACATCATCTCCATCATCTTCATCTTCTCCATCATCTTCCTCCCCCTCATCATCATCATCATCATCTTCTCCATCGCCACCTTCCTCTGCTTCTGATCTTCCAGGTTTTTCTCTGTCTACATCTGTTTCTTGTTGCTGTGTCGGCTTGTCAGCTTCGTCACTCTGCATGTTTTCAGCAGGACTGTAGTGGGAACTAAAAAGGCAGAATAAAATGAGTTTTAATATTGAAATGCTGCTTGATCTTTGGTTGTTACACAGCGTGCTTATTACTAAGGATACTTTAAATATGAGAACATATGGCCACATCTATCTTGTAGATAAAAATGGGCTTAACGTTTCAGCTTTTTTTTTCAAGAGGCAAAAATACACACGTTTTTAATTTTGACAAAGCTGTTAAAACTGAAGTTGACCTGTCGTAATACATTTTATAATCTGATTCTAAAATTGTCCAAAACTGATCATTATTTTTTTTAAAGAACGTAACTATTTATTTCACAGGTAAAAAGTACAATTAAAATATAGTTTTACCATTTCCCTTCCACCCTTGTCCCAGAAATATTGGTTGCGATAACATCAATTGAATTAAAGTACCATCAAATATCAATGATTTCTGTTAAATTACAGGTCATCCGGAAAGTATTCAAACCCCTTCACTTTTTCCACATTTTGTTATGTTACAGCCATATTTCAAAATTGATTAAATGTATTTGTTTTCTCATTCTAGACACATTAATAATGACAAAGTGAAAAAAGTTTTTAAACACTTTTGCAAATTAATTAAAAAATAAAAAAATAAAATATCACATAAACACAAGTTTACTCAATACGTTGTTGAAGCACCTTTGGCAGCAATTACAGCCTCAAGTCTTCTTGAGTATGATGCTACACGCTTGGCACACCTATCTTTAGGCAGTTTCTCCCATTCTTCTCTGCAGATCGTCTCAAGCTCCATCAGCTTGGATGGGGAGCGTCGGTGCACAGCCATTTTCGGATCTCTCCAGAGATATTCAATCCGGTTCAAGTCTGGGCTCTGGCTGAGGCACTCGAGGACATTCACAGACTTGTCCCGAAGCCACTCCTTTGTTATCGAGGCTGTGTGCCTAGGGTCGTTGTCCTGTTGAAAGGTGAACCTTCGCCCCAGTCTGAGGTCCAGAGCGCTCTGGAGCAGGTTTTCATCAAGGACCTCCCTGTACATTGCTGCATTCATCTTTCCCTTGATCCTGACTGGTCTCCCAGTCCCTGCTGCTGAAAAACCTCCCCACCATGCCTCACTGCTGGGATGGTGTTGGCCAGGTGATGAGCGGTGCCTGGTTTCCTCCAGACATGATGCTTGGCATTCATTTTTCTGTACCCTTCCCCAGATCTGTGCCTTGATTCAATCCTGTCTCTGAGGTCTACAGACAATTCCTTGGACCTCATGACTTGGTTTGTGCTCTGATATGCTGTGGGACGTCATATAGAAAGGTGTGTTCCTTTCCAAGTCATGTCCAATCTATTGAATTGACCACAGGTGGACTCCAGTCAAGTTATAGAAACATTTCAAGGATGATCAGTGGAAACGGGAAGCACTTGAGCTCCATTTTCAGTGTCATAGCAAAGGGTGTGAATACTTATGTACATGTGATATTTCATTTAATTATTTTTAACATGTTCGCAAACATTTTTTTAAAAACGTTTTCACTTTGTCATTATGGGGTATTATGTGTGGGATATTGAGAAACAAAATGAATTTGAAATAAGGCTGTAACATAACAAAATGTGAAAAAGGTTAAGGGGTATGAATACTTTCCGGATGCACTGTAAGTGGCTAAGTTTATGGTTAACTAAATCTTAAATTAAATGACTCATTAACCTGTTCAGCCCGAGCCTGTTTTCCAGGTCTCAGGCTCGAAAAGGACATTCCCAGAACAAATGACCATATCTTCACTTCTAAAAGGGGTAAATTAATCATCTTTTTTCTCAAAGCAATGATAAACCTGTGAGTTGGATGTAGAAAAGTCAGAATCAATATAGATTATTTTTTTATTTTAAAGTAAATTCAGATTGAACATTGAAAAAAAAATGTAAATTATAGTGTCTGTCCAAAAAAAAAACATTACTTATAGTGAAAACCACCCTTGAATGATGGGATAGAGACTAAAAGCTTTAGGAATCCAAACTATAACATATAATAAGTACCCTGTATCAAGATTGATGCAAAACAAGTGACATTTGACCTTTCTAGAGAGATTTAACACAAAAAACCCACTTCTGGGGTCATTTGGGTGGATTTGCCATATCTCTGGAACCCATTGGTCGATTTGGGTGATTGACACCTCTTTTTAACCGTTAGAGCCAATGGAATCGAGGGAAGTTCCTAAATCCACCTACACGTTACCATTGAGAAGTGAGAGTGATGCGCATGCAGCTTGCCCAAACCGAAAGCTATGTTACGCTCTGAAAACTAGGCTTATGCCATAAATATGAGATGGATTATCCGTAATCATTTCAAAGTGACACAGACACATTGGATGAACCTTCAGCAGCGTTCTTATCGTTTAAATGCCATTGAACACAACTTTTGATCAGAAAAACAGCAAAGGTAAGACGTGTTTGCCGCTTTGGCTCCGTAAAGCTACGCTGTGTGTTGTCTGGGTTTGCCTGAGCTGCCGCGAGTTTTGATCGCACAGTGATGATACTTATACCTCTAGAATCTGTGGATTCTCAGCTTTAATCTGATATCTTGTTTGTGCAGATCCGATGAAGTTCACATTAAAAGATCGCTAGTTACTGTGCTAAGTGCGTTAGCATTTTTTCGCTTAGTGCTAATTCAGAGGCTCGGCGTTAGACTTTGTTTTGTTTCGGTAAAAATGGTTCATATCGTCTGTTAGCTGAGTTTCTTCCCGTTAAGTGGGTATGACACATTAATAGTTTGTTAAATGTTAAGAAGCCCTGAGACGCTGTTTCGTGAAAAGAAAGCCGGGCTTAACAGGTCAAGTTGTCTTATACTAAAATGTTTAAATGATATATGATATTAACGATTAGAAGATTTAACGGAAGGTTGAATTAAATAATTACCTTGTATTCGGCCTGTTTTCATCACTTCCTGTTTCATGTGTTACGTCGTCTTTCCTCCCCGGAACAGGAAGTTGCTCCGAGTCCTGAGAGATATCTGCAGACTGGAAACAAAAGCAATCACTTAAATCATGATTGGTGCTCAAATACCTGAAATATGCATTTCTGCAAGTGGAGAATCAATTAATAAAAAAAGGTATTTGCAGAATTCGGCAGTTTCTTTAATATGAGAATTGTTTTATTGTTAATGTTTAATTATAAGAGCCAAAGCTGCTCATAAAATGAAATTAAAACATGGAGAATATCCTCAGTCTTTCTCTGAATAAAATAAATAAAATGAAATAATAAAGTATTAAAATAAGGAACACATTTAAATAAAAACAATAAAATTAGAGTAAAATACAAAATAAATATCTAAAAATGAAAATAAATGCAGTGTGTCAAAAGAATATATATAATGAAATAAATGAAATAAAGTAAATAGAAAATAAATATAAAAGTGTCTTTGAGTTTCAAAAAAAGCGCTCTATAAATCAAATGCATTATTATTATTATTAAATATAAAAATCTAATTCATAAAAACTAAAAACAATGAAAATTAAATAAAAAGTAAAATCTGAATGAAAATAAAATAAATACACTATCTATATATATAAAAAAATATATATTTATAAAACGGATAAGTCAAATCAAGCAATGTGATTGGTTCTTACCCGTGATATAATGAGCGTATATCACGGGTAGAATTGTAGTTACTTTTCACAACAAGTCAGTATCCCTCCGCGTCTGAGAAAAGCTACAACCGTTACAGCGACATTACGTCCGTTACGAACTAACTAACTCACAAAGCTTAAGATGGAAGCATGTAAGGTTAACTTGGACCTCCGGGGGGGCCTCACTGTGGAGGAGAGCCTATCTCCAGAAAGCACCTAAACATGCAGAGCTACGTGAAGAGCAGGTAGACCGGAGAAAGTGGAGCAATATTCTCGCCACGCCGAGCAACAGCCGAGAACAACCTCAACCTGTACAAGTGACCTCGTAAGCCATGCTTCTGATGCTGGACAGTCAGGCCGTGAGATACGCTCAGATCATCACAGCTAGGGGGTGACCACGCCCCTAGCGTGATATAATGAGCGTATACCACGGCCTGTCGTGGTATACGCTCAGTATATCACAGCTAGGGGGTTGAACCACGCCCCTAGCTGTGATATACTGAGCGTATACCACGGCCTGTCGTGAGCTATTGCTTAATTATATAAATAAAAAACCAGAAACATAATAAATAAATATTGTTACCCTCCTCTCTCTCAGGTAGAGCGCTGACCTCCCCCTCCCCACTGCCCCGACGCTCCTCTGGATTTCTTCGGGCGTCAGACTCTTCAGCTCCAGTTTCTGCAGACGTCGAGACGAGTCGGCCGTCATGGCGTCCACAGGAGGCGTAACCGTGGAAACGAGGAACGGAGAAGAAGCAGGAAGTCGTCCTCCGACAGACCGGGGGGGCAACGCAACTCCCGCACCCCCGACTTCAACACTAAGGAGGCGGGAAAATAAAAACAAATAAAATCCATGAATTTAGATTCTCACTGAAATGTATTATTTAATCATTTTTATGAATTCTGATTTTTTTCTTAGAATTTTGACTTTTTTCACGAAATTAAAATGTTCTAGAATGTAATATGTATATAACGTTTTTTTTTTAACATTTCTATTGTTTAGATTTATTTTATTCTATTTTTTTTTTAATCACTTTTAAATTAATTAAATAACACAAAATGAAATAACTTAAAATCATTTTTAGAATTGATTCATTTTAAAACCTGTGGAGGTTTTTGGCAAAAGATAGTTTTTAAACACTGGATTCATCGGGACATTAAATGGAGTTATTTGAAAGTGAAATGGATTTGAATGAATAAGTTCAAAGTAATGGAGTCTTTTAGAAAATGCTTTATTTGCATATTTAGGAGTGACTCACAGCCTTTCCTGAGCGTGTCGGTGTCGGCGTCGTGCAGGAAACACACTCGCAGCTTCACAAAATCACTCCTCTTCCTCCCCGCCTTCCTCCTCTTCCTCACTGAGTCGCTGTAAAAATGTAAAATTAAGAATCCTTCTGATGCATGTTTTTCCCTTTCAAGACTTTTAAATTAAATCACATGTTAACCTGCGTTCTGGTGTCTGAGGATCACCCTGATGCAGGACTGGCTCCTCTTCATCTTTTTCATCCTCCTCAAAGGAATCCAAGTCCTCCACGTCTGAAAACAAAAGAAAATTCAACATTATTTTACATGCAAATAAAAAAAGAAATAATACAAATAATCTCCAATACATTTTCTACCTGAAGACTTTTTAATTAAAATGTGATTTCACATTGTTTTTGTATATATTATAAATGAATATAATTGAGTTCTTCACATTCAGGTACCGAACTAAAGCGTATTTCAAAGGAGCGAGTGGATGCTCCTCTACCTGGTGATATCTGCCACTCGTGCAGCAAAGGCAAAAGTGGGTCAACACTAGAAGGAATCTTCAACCCAACCATATTGTGGTCATCGTCGATGAAACAGCACCAAGGAACTCATGGCCCCTCGGCCGTGTGATTAAAACCCCACCTGGACCCAAAGGGCTGGTCAGAAGTGTGTTAGTTCCAGTGGCGAACCGTCAGGGCCTTCAAGGTACTCAGAGAATACCCTGGAACACTCAGATAAAACATCGATTTAATTATATAAATAAAATGTAATAAATGAGAATCGTATCTTTGTTGTTGATCTGTAATATCACAGTGTTACGTTGATTTGTTTGTCCTTCTCGGACCATGCACTACGCATTTCAGTGGTTTTGTGTTAGAAAAGAAAGCAACCAATCAGATCTTGTTCTGGGTCTGGGTAGAATATCCTTCAACAAGGTATTCTATATCCTTGATAGAATGCCCTGGCCGTTGCACTGAATGAGAGCGTACGTTTGGACTGACAGTTTGATCAACCAATCATATATTGATTTGTAGCCAATGGGCGTATTCTTTCAGAGTTTCCCTCGGTTCCAGGGTACTCTCGAAGGCCCGGTAGTTCACTGGAGAGAGACAGAGGATCTAGATGAATGCGTCGAAGCATTTCATGCCGTTTTATTGTTTCTAACGTTGAAATGGCGAGTGCAACAGGTGAAGAGGAAGTTGTTGCGGAATTGTTGTGAGTACCTTTTCAAGACGACAATTCAGTGAAAAGACGGACATTATAATGCCGGGGGGTGGGGGGTGTGTGTCTACAGAAGGTCCAGTTGTGATAGACACGGTTCGCCACTGGTTAGTTCAGACCAAGACTAACATCCTGCAAAGGCCCATTGGCAAGCTCTGTCTACTCCTGGAAGCCAACTGACCTCAAAGAGCCAACGCCCCCGCCCCCGCCCCCCCACCCCCCCACACACACACACACACACACACACACACACACACACACACACACACACACACACACACACCACACACACACACACAACACACACACACACACCACACACACACACACACACACAACACACACACACACACACACACACACACACACACACACACACACACACACACACACACACACACACACACCTCTCTATTTCAAACTACACTGATACTCTTCTGACTACTGTGAGTGGTGGTACCACGAGACACTGATGCAGCATGAACCCTGGGGGGGGCTAATTGAAATGACTTGATGAATGTATATATGCATATTAGTAGATTTTGTATGATGAACAGAAATGTGATTTGATTACTTATTTTAATTATGAAAATTAATTAATACATTTTTAGGAAACATTTTCCAAAATATCAATATTTAAAGTTTAAATCATTAAAATGTGGTTATATTAATAATAAATAAATACGTACGAGGATTTATATATATATATATATATAAACTAAATTAAATTCATGGGTTAAAAACCATTGAATAATAATGTTTTAAAAAGATATGTATATATAAAGTACCGATCTGCTCCTCTTCCTTGGGGGCTTCGCCTCCTCCGGCCTCCACACGAACCGCCTCCTCTGAAACTAAGACAATACTATTAATATATGTAAATAACATGTGTTGTGTGATCACCTCTTGACTTTGGAAAACATCATTCAAAAAAAGAAATAATGATAATAGTTGTTTTTTTAATCACATAAAGAAATCACGTGTAAATAATTAATAGAAAGAAAATAATATCTAAATATAAAAAATACAATTTCATTTAATACAAACATTGATGTTATGTTATAGGGCACCTGTTTTAATAAAGTTCAAGTAAACAATAATAATAACAGATTGCATGTGAGAGAAGAAGTTGAACCATCAGATGTTAGCGGGACTCTGCTGCACATTCAAATCATTTAAATGTAAAAAGAAAAGGATTATTTGACATAATCACTTCTTGACTTTGGAAAAAATCAGAAAATAATAATAATTTAAATGTTTTTATAACATAAAGAAATTACATGTAAATAATGAATATAAATATAAAGAAAATAAGAAATATAAAGCAACTATAGTGCACCTGTTTTAATATAATTCATTTTCATTCCTCAGGCCATGAGACTATTAGACACCTGAACTCTGTGAAGAACATCCAGAACATTCATCTGGTTGCATCAATCATGTATCTAATCAATCAATCAATCAATCCATTTACGTGTCTATAGACTCTTCTTGCACTATTTCTATTTTATTTGTATTAACTTGCTCATCTCAAACATCGGTTTTATCTGTTCTATGTCCTATATATATTCATGTTGCTCTGTTGGAGGAGGACTTCAGGTTGTCATCTCCATATCTACACTGCAGCTGCTGAGCTCATGATGAGAGAGACTTGAAACTTGAAACCAAGTAAACAACAATAATAACAGATTGCATGTGAACACAAAGCCTATGAATCCATAACATACAAAGATAACAAACAATGAGAGAAGAAGCAGAAACCCTTGGTGTTAAATCATCAGCTGTTAGCGGGACTTTGGTGCACTTTACCCGGCCTGCAGAGAGTGATTCTCGGCTGCAGGAGCTCCAACTGGTGCCTCTGCCGGGTGATCTCGCTCCTCAAGGCCGAAATCTCGTCCTCAAACCCGGCCACAGTCCACTGCACCACCGCTAAGATCTCCTGCGACGCGGAGGTCAGTTTATCCGCGACCACCGCCCTCAACATCTCAGATTTAGACAGATTATAATCCACCGAAGGAACCAGCATGATGTTCACCGCCATTTTACCGAGTCTCTGATCTAATCTGGTCCGAGTGGAAAGCAAGGAAAACAAAGGTTCCGCTTCTGCTGGTGATCTACTGCCATCTTGTGGTGAGTTGACATAGAAAAGTATTTATATACAAAGGAACATGTAATACTTTTAATTAATTTAAAGTTTTGTATTTGTATTTAAATAGATAAATGGGGAGTTAACTTTACAAATGCTGTTCATGTGAGGGTTTCCTGATAAATAGATACATAGTTAAAAAAGCAAACATAAAATAGGATAAATAAGATAAACAAATAGACAGAGATACTTTATTGATCCTAAATTGGAGAATTATTTAGTCACGGCAGCATTTGACGAGAATTACAAAATTAATAAAATGTTTTAATAAAACACAAATAAAGATAAACAATAAAAATGATAAAACAATATATATTTATTTTCTCTACAAATGTTTTTGAAGAAAAGTCAGAATTCGAAACAAAAAAAGTCAAAATATAAAAAAAAGCCGAAATTTGACAATATTTATTTCTTATTTTAAACAAACAACAATGATACATATATCCACATATATCCAACGCAATTCAAGGTTTTATTTATCTGATGATTTTCCAGAATTTTTTATTTCCCGATTAAAAAAATACTTTATATTTGTTGAATTTAAAATACAGCGAATCAAACTTAAACAAAAAGAAACCTAAATAAAGGTTATTAATTCAAACAGAAAAAAAGTAATAAAAATGTAAAATGATGTTATTATTATGATCTATCTGAGGACTTCCTAATAAATAAATAATAGGGCTGTCATGTGAATTCAATTAAGTAAAACATTTTTAAAAAATCACGATTTAAATTCAACAAAATTAAGTGAATCTATAATATTAATATAGTATTTTAAATAAACAAGAATAATAATAATGATATGTGTTAATATGAATAGGGATTTTTTAAATAAACAAAGATATAAATAAATAAATCGGTACATACAATGAACATTTGAACAAAGATTAAATAACCCTAAATTAATTTAAACCAAAGGGATGTTAGTTATACATTTCAAATAAATAAATGAATAATAAAAAATATATTTAAATACCGAAAGTATCGAAACGGCTGTGCGTGGTGATGAAAAGCTGGTTCGAGGGGCCCCCAGTGAATTTTTTACCTAGGGCCCCCACAGACTCTAGAATCGCCACTGGTCACGGCCTCCTGGTGCTGCTCCTCTCAGAGCTGCTGAGTCACACGTCAAGGCCTCCTGGAGCTGCTCTTCTCAGAGCGGCTGAGTCACACGTCACGGCCTCCTGGCGCTGCTCTTCTCAGAGCTGCTGAGTCACACGTCACGGCCTCCTGGCGCTGCTCTTCTCAGAGCTGCTGAGTCACACGTCACGGCCTCTTGGCGCTGCTCTTCTCAGAGCTGCTGAGTCACACGTCACGGCCTCCTGGCGCTGCTCTTCTCAGAGCTGCTGAGTCACACGTCACGGCCTCCTGGCGCTGCTCTTCTCAGAGCGGCTGAGTCACACGTCACGGCCTCCTGGCCTGCTCTTCTCAGAGCTGCTGAGTCACACGTCACGGCCTCCTGGCGCTGCTCTTCTCAGAGCGGCTGAGTCACACGTCACGGCCTCCTGGCGCTGCTCTTCTCAGAGCGGCTGAGTCACACGTCACGGCCTCCTGGCGCTGCTGCTCTCAGAGTTGCTGAGTCACACGTCACGGCCTCCTGGCGCTGCTCTTCTCAGAGCTGCTGAGTCACACGTCAAGGCCTCCTGGTGCTGCTCCTCTCAGAGCTGCTGAGTCACACGTCACGGCCTCCTGGCACTGCTCTTCTCAGAGCTGCTGAGTCACACGTCACGGCCTCCTGGCGCTGCTCTTCTCAGAGCTGCTGAGTCACACGTCACGGCCTCCTGGCGCTGCTCTTCTCAGAGCGGCTGAGTCACACGTCACGGCCTCCTGGCGCTGCTCTTCTCAGAGCTGCTGAGTCACACTTCACGGCCTCCTGGTGCTGCTCAGATTTCATGAAGTGAAGGAGGTTTTCCTTCTATAAACAGCTGCGGACGAGAAAAAAAAAAGTTGGGATAACGGGTTAATTTCTCTCTCTCTCTCTCTCTCTCTCTCTCTCTCTCTCTGTCTCTCTCTCTCTCTCTGGAGATGAGAGGAGAGTGCTAGCTACTAAGTTAGCTAATGGAAAACTCAGCCTTACTGTGGGGAATCTGCTAGGGACATCAGAGGAAGTCTTTAAACTGCTGGAAAAATTCTTAAAAACAACCGGAATTATAGAAAGAATTTAGGTTTATCTTTATATACTTTTTATTTATTTAATTTGTATTTTTGTATTTAATTAGATTTTTCCTGCCAATCTACTGCTCCACATTCCAGTCCAGTAGGTGGCGGTAATGCACCCATGAACCGAGAGAAGAAGAAGCAGAAGAAGAAGAAGAAGAAGAAGAAGAAGAGAAGAAGAAGAAGAAGAAGAAGAAGAAGAAGAAAACCCTTGTAACTACAGACCAATAGCTCTTACATCACACCTATGTAAATGGTTGGGGAAGATCATTGTCCGTAGGCTCTCACATGTACTGGAACAGAAAGGGCGGTCCACAATAGATGCGTTAGTAAGAGTGAGTAATGATGTGGAAAAAACATTGAAAATGAAAGAGATAATGGCAATAGTGTACTTTGACATTGAAAAGGCGTATGACTCTATGTGGAGGGAGGGATTACTGATCAAATTGAGTAGAATGGGTATTGGAGGGAGAATGTACAATTGGGTAAGGGCCTTTTTAACAGACAGCACATTTAGAGTAAAGGTCGGAGCAGATATTTCCAATTATTTAGAAATAGAAAATGGTATTCCCCAAGGGAGTGCAGTCAGTCCAATATTATTTAACATCATGATTAATGACATATTTACATGCTTAGACACATGCATCCAATCGGCTCTATACGCAGATGATGGGGCTATTTGGATGAGGGGGAGACATGCCCCATACGTAATGGAGAATATAGCTAGAGCGATTCAAAAGTGGAGAGGTGGTCATATAACTGGGGATTCAAAATGTCAGAAAGCAAGTCATGCTACATGGTATTTACAAATAAACGCAAGATTGATGGCCAACAGCTAACACTATATGATCGTCCAATGACAAAGGTGAATGAGTTCAAATACCTAGGACTGGTTTGATAGCAAATATACATGGAAAATGCATATTAATCAAGTGGAAACAAAATGCTAAAAAGTATTAAATGTATTGCGAGCTGTAGCTGGATGCAACTGGGGCGCAGACAAACAAGCATTAATAGACATTTACAGATCAATGATGAGGTCCACAATAGACTATGGTTGTATAGTGTATGGAGCGGATGATAGAATACAATATAAAGCATTGCGGCTGTGTATTGGAGCGATAAAGTCATCCCCTATCAATGCAGTTCTGATAGAAGCAGGAGAAACACCTCTGGAGATCAGAAGAGAGAAACTTGCTCTGTCATACTGGGTCAGGCTACAAGGAAGTGAGGAAAAGATCACAAACAGAATACTACAGGATTGCTGGGAATATACAAAGTTCCAGGGGCGTGGGTTTGGCTGGACGAGTAAGGAGAGAACGAGGGCATGTGGAGTGGAGACCATCACGTTTGCCAAAGCAACCCCATTTAGCCGTGTTCCCCCATGGCTTTTCCCAGAAGCTAACATAGATGTGAGTATCATAGAAAGGAAAAAAGAGTGGCAAATAAATGAAGTGGGAATTAAAACAAGTATGTACCTGAACGAAAAGTACTACAATTACCTCAAAATGTACACAGATGGTTCTAAGAACAAGGAAGAGTGTGTTGGAGTTGGTATATACATCCCAGACTTTAAAATATCGATCTCAAAAAGAGCGTCTGATCAATTATCAGTGTATACAGCAGAAATGCTGGCTGTAATAATAGGATTACAGTGGGTTGAAGAGGTCAGACCAGATAGGGTGGTGATATGCACAGATTCATTGTCCATATTAAAAGCATACATCAACACAACTGTAGAGAAGACCTTCTCATAGAACTGAATCATAGCCTGTTCAGACTTCACAGAGGCGGTATAGATCTGCAGTTCTGCTGGGTGCCTGCACATGAGGGGGTGAAAGGGAACGAGTGTGCTGATAAATGAGCAAAAAGTGCACTACAAAAGGAAATAACATTACCAGTTCAACTTGGAGAAGGAGAAGGAAAAGGCATTAAGAAGAAAGGGATGGAGATCTGGCAGAAAAGGTGGGAGGAAGACCAGAAAGGCAAAGAGTATCACAAAGTACAAAAGACAATTACAATTCATATTTATAAAGAAAGAAACAGAAGGGAGGAAATCATGATAGCTAGACTCAGACTGGATCACACAGCATTGAATGGTACTCTGTATGTCATGGGGAAAAGTGACAGTGACAAGTGTGGGAGCTGTGGAGTTAAAGAAGATGTAGAACATATCTTGTTACATTGTGACATCTATAAAGCTGAAAGAGAAAAACTAAAGGCTAAAGTTTTAGAGGCAGAGAGGTTGGTGTTCTGGGAACAAAAGGAGAGGGAGTAAGAGCTACCAGAAAGGCACTGTTTACCTTCCTGAGTGAAACTGGGGTAGGAAAAAGAATGTAACATTAGGTCAGGAAAGATCATAGGTTTTTATTTTTTATTTATTTATTTCATGTTTTTTGTTGGTTGATTTATTTATTTTTTGATTGGATCATAGGTTAATCCAGTGGTTCTCAAACTTTTCCTGTCAGACCCCCCCTTTGGAGAAAAAAAAAAGTCGGGCCCCCCCAACACAAATAGTAAGGCTCAGTGGCAGCGCCAGAGATTTCTGTTGGGGGTGCTGTGGGGTAGCTTGACGTTTCATAGAGGGTGCTCAAACATTTAGGGTTTCCCATTAAGTACCGCCGGGCGACAGAGGAATGTTCTACTGCAACACACACACACACACACACACACACACACACACACACACACACACACACACACACACACACACACACACACACACACACACACACACACACACACACACACACACACACACACACACACACACACACACACACAGTGTGACAGTTACAATGAAGGCTCGAGGCATATAGGTGTAAGCAGGGGTAAAGTGCTATTTTTATAGGTGGTGTGTGGACCTCACATAGGGGGGTCCTCACCTCCTCTAGGGGGTCCGGGGGCAAGCTCCCCCGGGAAGATGTGTTTTTAAATATTGAAGTTAAAAGCATCAATCTGGTGCACTTTGAGAGCAACATGAGAGATCTATGGACATCTCTCAACATATGAAGCAGAACTGGAAAGAGACTTACTTTTTCTTTATGGATATTTTACAAATCACCCTTTTAAACTGTATTCTTGTTTTACTGTCATATAGTATTTCATACCTGTTTTTCATTTATTCTCTTATTTTTTTATAACTATAATGATCATATAAACGTGTGCCTCGGAAATAATTGTTTACATTAATGGTGACCAAAACGTTTGAGACCCACTGAGATAACTTAGACTAAAGTTAAAGGGGACCTATCATGCAAAATGCACTTTGTGATGTCTTTGATACATCATGTGTCCCCGGTGTGTCCCCGGTGTGTCCCCGGTGTGTCCCCGGTGCGTCGGGGAACTCACGCAGCGTCAGAAAATAAAACCCTCTCTTTTCCTCCGTACCCAATCTTTAAAAACGGGTGTACAACGAGCGGATACAGATTCCATCCGACCTGACGTCAAATCGGCGGCGGACCCACAGAAAGTTGCCATCAGAATCAATGCCTGACGTGTTTTGGACGTAATCTCGTCTTTGTTTACATTAGCAAGCCTCGCTAACACTCAGAGCTAACCTGTACTGGAGAGCACATGTGTTTCAAAAAGCAGGAAATAAAAAAAGAACTCACCTTGTGATAAACCTGCAAGAGAAAAAGCATTTGAGCTCCATACTGTTTCAGAGATAATCCTTGATGTGGTTTAAACAGAATGACGTTTTATCACAACCGAATTTAACTTTATCTCCGGTAGAATTCTGATCAGGCATTAGCTCCGCCTCCTCTTCTTTTTTTTTTCAAGCTAAGGACCCAAAATCTGCCTTTCTCTAACAGGGCTGCAAAAGAGGGGTTTGAGCAGTAAGAGGCATGGCTACAATGGGGGATCTGTTTGGTATTTTGATGTCACAGACATGTTTTGTATAGGTATGGCCCTACAATATGTTTGTCAAATATAGCATGATAGGTCCACTTTAACTATCTAAACACTGAGAGAGTCCTTTAGCTCACTGAGCCTCTCAGTCTGACAGGAGAGAGTCCTTTAGCTCACTGAGCCTCTCAGTCTGACAGGAGAGAGTCCTTTAGCTCACTGAGTCTCTCAGTCTGACAGGAGAGAGTCCTTTAGCTCACTGAGCCTCTCAGTCTGACAGGAGAGAGTCCTTTAGCTCACTGAGCCTCTCAGTCTGACAGGAGAGAGTCCTTTAGTTCACTGAGCCTCTCAGTCTGACAGGAGAGAGTCCTTTAGTTCACTGAGCCTCTCAGTCTGACAGGAGAGAGTCCTTTAGTTCACTGAGCCTCTCAGTCTGACAGGAGAGGACTCTCCTCCACTTTGTTGTTGAAAAAACTCCTTATATCCGTTAGCGTAGCTCGCTAGCACCAGAAGCTAACAACAACGATCTCCGGTACCGGTGCGCTCTCTCTCTCTCTCGCTTGTGCACGCACACAAAATGGCTTGTTCCACACACACAGAGCCAAGCTTTAATGAAACACAGAGACCCAGACGTAATAGTACCGTAGCATATTATTTTCGAATCAATCATTTTTCAAATTATGATTTGATTTTTTTTTTTTTTTTTTTTTATTAACCATTTTCCTCCTGGTCTCTCGCGCCCCCCCTGTCATGCATCTGCGCCAGTGGTTCCCAAAGTGGGGGGGGCGCCCCCACTTTGGGAACCACTGGCTTAACCCAAGATAACAAGTGCTACACATACTTTCTATAATTATTGTTTGCTAGTTTCCCATTATATTTACCTCCTTTGAGTATTTGTCTTTGAGCTCTTTTTTTTAACATTTGTATATACTGTTTTTAGTACTGTTTACCAGAGGTGGGGACTCGAGTCACATGACTTGACTCGAGTCACATGACTTGACTCGAGTCAGACTCGAGTCGCATATTTTTGGACTTGAGACTTGCTTGACTAACATTGATAAAAGACTTGACTTTGACTTGGTATTCATGACTTGAGACTTGACTTAAGCTTGAGACAGATGACTTGAAAGGACTTGACTTTTTAAAATGAAAGATTTGCGTTTGTTTTTGTATTGAGATATTACGTTCAGTTTTTTCGAAACGTGATTGGGTGATTATAGCGCCACGCGCGCAAACCTGGCAACCCACTAGAAGGCAGGAGTTTCAGTTACCATGGCAGCGGCTAGCGTTACTCCACAAATAGTCAAGTTTGGATTCAAGGATTATGTTGTCGATGACGCTAATAAGAAGAGAACAGCGGTATGCAGGGTCTGCAGCATAAAGATCAGTGACACGACCACCACAACATCCAACTTCATTCGTCACTACAAAAACCCCACAGAGAAAGGTAAGTGAATGTGTTGTGTTAGCTAGAAAGCTAACGTTAAGTTTAAGCTACGTTAGACTTGGTTTCAAATCGATTAAGCATTGCAAAGAGAAGACAAAACGGTAAATTAGCACTAGAACCGCCAAGGGATTCATTTTGACTAACCCTGATACTGACGGGCTGTCAGGAGAGGGAGAGAGAGAGAGGAAAAGAGATGCCTCGTTTATTCTCCCTGTGTTATTATCAGAAGTTACTGTACACTTTTGAATAATAGTTCATCTACTTTTAGCAGTTTGTTTAAATGTTTTAATATGTTGTTTTTGTAGAAGTGCATCATTCCTTGATTTATTGTAAAATGAATCTGAACTTTCTGATCTGTTATGATGATAAACTGAAGCAATTTCTAAATGAACCCAAGTGAGTTTTAAATCGTCCTACTTAGTTTATAAGGAAATTATGAAGAGGAACAAATTAAATGAATTGAAAATGATATCTGTAGGTGCTGACGCTGTTGGCGGTTCTAGTGTTAACAGACATTTAAATTAAATATGTGTAATGGCAAATGCCATTATATGATTTTCTTACCTGGAATTCTGCCTTTTTGAACCGACTTTTTGATTGAGTCCTAGCTATATTGTCTGCAGTTCTAGGGTTAATATGAATCTAATATGATTGTCATCGGTCTAAATTAGATTTCAAATGATTAACAGTGTATGTAATGAAGATCATAGTGTGGGTTGAATCCATTTTCATAACCACTGTCTTTTAACTGATTTAAATGTGGAAACTGGGCTTATTCATCAGAGTTTCGTATGACTTGACTTGACTTGACTTGCTGACTCTCACCACAGTGACTTGGGACTTGCTTGATACTTGTAGCTCAAGACTTGAGACTTGCTCATGACTTGCACATGTGGGACTTACTCCCACCTCTGCTGTATACTGTTGTGGCTGACTCTACAAATGTTGTAGAGCTGAATGAATAAAGATGAAAGGAAAAGTAGAAATAGTGCATGTCATTTGTTGAGTCGTCAGCATAGAGCTTCAGCAAAATATCAAAATAGCATTTTGGGGGTAGAGTTTTTAAAGTGTGTTAACGTGTGTCTTTGGAACAGAGTTGTTAATGGGGGGCTCTGTGATGGTGATGGTGTGAGACTGGAGCTGGAGGAAGGGGTAACGGCACATTCACACCCCTCCACACTTCCTGCAGACCCTCCCCTCCATGGGGAGGGACAGACGTGAGATCTGAGGGTCTCAGATGTATGGAGCATGCATTTAGAAATTTAAATTGAAGCAATTGTTCTGCGACGACTCCTCTTAGACTTGATGTGAAACCTTCAGGAACATTAGGATGGAGGTGTGAACCCCTCCTCCCCTCATCTACGTCTAATGCCACCTTTAATGTCCTCTCCTGAGACGACCCCCCCCCCCCCCAGATTAATCCTGCAGGTACTTCAACTCAACATTAGTCAAATCATTTAAGCATGCCGGAATGAAAAACCCCAACAGTATAAAAAACATTCAGAAAACAGAGAATATGAAGATTAAATAAAAAATATTAGAACTGAGATGAGATACAGACTCACAATGTTTACACTTGTTATTATTCATGTTTTATCTCTTCATAGATATGACAGCTTGTATTAAAACAAAGCACAACACATGTGCTCTATGAGGGGAAACATGTCAAATAGAGATGATTCAGGGAAGATTTCACACAGTAGGAAAATATAATGAGGATATATCTGTAATAACTATTTCTGAACTTGAGACTCTCTTTTTGGAGATGTTCAAATCTCAGCCTTCTTTACTCACACAGAAAATACAATAAATAAACTGGTGACATGATTAAACACTTTAAAATATTCCTCGGTTAAAACATTTACTTTTTTTTTTAAACATTAATGGCATTAAAAGCACAGATAGAATATATGTATATGACATGAACACTTTACAATCCACAGATGTTCCCTAAACATCTCATATCCAGTTCCTGCAGTTATCACTTTTATATAACAAACAAACATTGTTTTATATCTGTCTCAACACTGTAATCTTTCTTTTCTTTTTTTAAATTGCTGCTAGTTGGCACTAATTCTAATCATGGACTCTTTAGTCTTTTTATTCTATAATTAACGTGTTCTTATTTTTCTCTATATTTAATAAGTTAGTCTTTTTTTGCACTTTGTACACAAAGTTCCCTTCTTGAATATCTGCAAGGCTTCCCTCGTCACACCAATACTGCACATTATACTGTGCGTATTCATATTATTTTGGAGTATATCTATATTACATGTAGATACAGCTATATTTTAATGTTGTAATAGTTTTATTTTTTTGGTCCTTTTATTACAATTTAAATGATGTAATAATATTAACTGAAATGTATATAGTGCCTTTCATAAACCCAAGGACACTTCTACAGTAAGGAAAGAAATAGAAAGGGAGAAAGACAAAATGCAAATCTAATAAAAAATATACATTAAAGTATGTAATTTATTTTAATTAATTGGTCATGTGCGCGTTCGTGTGTGTTTAATGGGAAAAAGGGATAAATAAATACACATCGAGAAATAAGTAAAGTGATAATTTGATGAATATATTGGACTCAAAGCAAATATCAATAATTATTCAAATCTATAATAATACCTATACATTATAATAAAAGGGGAAAACGAAAATATAAATGACTAAATAAATAAAACTAATCAGAATACTATATGTATATATATTTTAATTCTCGTTCTATTATCTGTTGCTAGTAAACCAAGCTTAAAAATATAATGCAAAGTGATGAAGTAATAAGGTATTAAACAGTTTCTAATGATGAGTCAAAGAGTCTCTTTGTGTCGACAACTTTAATGAGAAAATAGAAAACAAGTTTTAAGTTTACAGCTCAGATTATTCCAGCAGCAAGAATCACATTTACTGAGAACACAGAAAACTAACGGGCGTCACAATGAAGTCAAAGAAAGTATTACATCAGAGTTTCACTAGAACAAGGTTTGTTCAGACAAAACAAGAACGTCACAAATGTACTTTATCACTTCTCATACCTTTCTTAGTGTTTTGAACATCACTTGGAAGTAAAACAAAGAAAAGTACCAAAAAGCAACTCAAACATTTCAATTGAACCAAAACATGGAATAAAAACGATTCAGTGAACGTTACACACAGAAAAATGTGAAACGGCTGCTTTATCTAAAATAAAAAAACATTTTTATCAACCAGAGCACTCACATATAGAGCTAAGAGTGTGAGGACAGCAGGGTTTTGGGAGGTCTGAATGTAGACCATAAAAATCACGTTTATTAGAACGTAAAGTCACTGTTGGTCAGCTTTACATTTGGAGAACACAGGGGAATGCTAGCTTGACTCAGAAAAGGATCAGATGGAGGCAGAGTGAGTGCGCTGGTGGGATCTAAGGGAACTGATCTGAGTAAAGGCTTTCCCACATTGTTCACAGCTGTGTGGTTTCTCTCCAGTGTGAATCCGATGATGGCTCTTAAGATGACCTGATCTGGTGAATGACTTGTCACACTGGAGACAGCTGTATGGTTTCTCTCCAGTGTGAATACGATTATGTTTTTTGAGCTCACTTGATGTAGTGAAAGTTTTACCACACTCTTCACAGTTGTATGGTTTTTCTCCCGTGTGAATACGGTGATGGCTCTTAAGATGACTTGATGTAGTGAATGACTTGTCACACTGTTCACAGCTGTATGGTTTCTCTCCAGTGTGAATACGATGATGGATTGTGAGTTCAATTGATTGAGTAAAAGTTTTCCCACACTCTTCACACAAGTATGGTTTCTCTCCTGTGTGAATACGATGATGGATTGAGAGATTTCTTGATGTAGTGAAAGTTTTCCCACACTTTTCACACCAGTATGGTTTCTGTCCTGTGTGAATACGATGATGAATTTTAAGTTTATCTGATCTAGTGAAAGTTTTCCCACACTCTTCACAGCTGTACGGTTTCTCTCCCGTGTGAATACGATGATGAGATGAAAGCTGACTTTTCTGAGCAAAGGTTTTCCCACACTCTTCACAGCGGTGTGGTTTCTCTCCAGTATGAATGCGCTGATGAGATGAAAGGTGACCTTTCCGAGCAAAGGTTTTCCCACACTGGTCACAGCTGTACGGTTTCTCTCCAGTGTGAATGCGCGCATGAGCCTTTAAAGTAGGAGATGTTGAGAAGGATTTGTTACACTGGTCACAGCTGTACGGTTTCTCTCCAGTGTGAATGCGCTGATGAATCTTCAAAGTATTAGATGTTGAGAAGGATTTGTTACACTGGTCACAGATGTGAGGTCTGGTTTGCTTTCTTCTTCTCCGTTCCTAAAATATACAGCGAGAGACAAAGAGTCAGTGAGAGGCCGTCGTGCAGAGATCTACAGAAATAAAACAAGCCCATTTGATTTCATATGACCAAATCATACTTAATCAAATTTGATTATGTTTTCTTTTATTTCAATGACTTTAGTTAATAAACTTGAAATTTGACCTTATTGCTGACATTCGCAATGATTTTATTTTTTACAGATTTCTGAATTTCTTTCTGAATTTGAATCTGATTTTTCTCTACATATTCACAATTTTCTCAGAATTTTCACATTTTACAGAAGTAATTGTTTATTTTCAGATTTTTTCATTATGACTTTTTTCATAATACATTTATTTTCAGAATTCTTACTTTTTCCTTAGAATTCAGACTTTTTCCGAACTTGATTATATTTACATGTTTCAGAATTAAAACTTTTTTTCAATATTAAGATTTTTCCAAACTCTTATAAGAATCAGAATTTTTCTGAATTATAATTTTTGACTTCCTCAGATTTTTAAAAATCTGAATTCAGTCTTTATTCTTAGAATTTCGAACTTTTTTTTAAATGTTTTCTCAGAATTTTGACTAAGGCTCTGGTTTCAGACAGAGGGTGAAAAGAGGTGCTGCAGAAGCAGTATGAGAAAAATAAAGAGCTTTTTGAACATTAAAGCATGGAGACATGTCTCAGTAGAGACACTAAATACTGATATACACCTGAACATCAGCAGGAGAGGACTCTTTAAAGTAGAGACACTACATACTGATATACACCTCAACATCAGCAGGAGAGGACTCTTTAAAGTAGCGGCACTACATACTGATATAGAGCTGAACATCAGCAGGAGAAGACTCTTTAAAGTAGAGACACTACATACTGATATACACCTCAACATCTGCAGGAGAGGACTCTTTAAAGTAGCGGCACTACATACTGATATAGACCTGAACATCAGCAGGAGAAGACTCTTTAAAGTAGAGACACTACATACTGATATACACCTGAACATCAGCTGGAGAGGACTCTTTAAAGTAGAGACACTACATACTGATATACACCTGAACATCAGCAGGAGAGGACTCTTTAAAGTAGAGAAACTACATACTGATATACACCTGAACATCAGCAGGAGAGGACTCTTTAAAGTAGAGACACTACATACTGATATACACCTGAACATCAGCAGGAGAGGACTCTTTAAAGTAGAGACACTACATACTGAATACACCTGAACATCAGCAGGAGAGGACTCTTTAAAGTATAGACACTACATACTGATATACACCTGAACACACAGGAGAGGACTCTTTAAAGTAGAGACACTACATACTGATATACACCTGGACATCAGCAGGAGAGGACTCTTTAAAGTAGAGACACTACATACTGATATACACCTGGACATCAGCAGGAGAGGACTCTTTAAAGTAGAGACACTACATACTGATATACACCTGAACATCAGCAGGAGAGGACTCTTTAAAGGAGAGACACTACATACTGATATACACCTGAACATCAGCAGGAGAGGACTCTTTAAAGTAGAGATGTCCCCCAGTTTAAGGGATAACAGTGATAGGAATATATTGTGATGAAGTGAACACTGACCTGAGGTCTGGGGGTCTCTCTGTTCTCCTCCATGCTGCTCTCAGTGCTCCTTCTCCTGCTGGGTCTCTGGAATAAGTATTAACACTACAGTCAACACAAAACCAAAGTAGAATGCAAAAGTTTGGTGATGTCAATGGGTCGCAGGCTTGATGCAGTTATTGCAAGCAAATGATTTGCAACTAAATACTAAGTATTATTCACGTTTCACATTATTTTAAGTATCTGTTCCTATACTTTTGTTCACTTGAATAATGGGTGGGTGTAAACAAAATGTGCTATCTTCTCAGTTGTTTAACAGATCTAGATGTAAATACCTGGAATGAAAAGCTGAGATACTGACCCGTTTGATGTCAAACCACATAGTTTTCAGTTTACAGCACAAATAAAGCAATTGGCCTTGCTGTTCCAATAGTTTTGGAGGGGACTGTATATTGAGAGGAAATGAACACTGACCAGAGTTCTGGGGGTCTCTTTGTTCTCCTCCATGCTGCTCTCAGTGCTCCTTCTCCGTCTGGGTCTCTGAAATAAGTATTAACACTACAGTCAACACAAAACCAATCTACAGCTAAGAAGTAGCTTAGCAGCAGAGGTGGGAAGGAATTAACTCCATCCTGCTAGCAGGTTAGGGTAAGATGGAAAGGCCTGCACTTCACGAACATAAACTCCACCAGCGGTGAACAGAGTTTGTAGACAACCACCGCGTCCCTACACCAAGCATCACTGATGGGAACAATCCCCCCCCCCCCCCCCGCTAACCGTAGCTCTGTCTGAGCGGTAGTATGTTAGCCGGTCGAGCTGAATGGCAGAGTCTGGGATGTTGTCATTTAGCCATGATTCCGTGAAAACGTACACACAGCACTCTCTCACCTCACTCTGGGTCGACCGGAGTAGTCTTATGATGTCCATGTTATTGTCCAGTGAGCGAACATTAGCCATGAGAGTGCTCGGAGTAGCGGGCCTGTGTGGGCTAGCTGCTAGCCTAGCTCGGATGCCTCCGCGCTTACCCCTCTTCTGCTTCCTCCCACACCGCTTGCGGCGTCTCCTATTCAGCACGTAGGTAGCAGGCGAGGTTGAACGTATTCCAAAGCTGCTGAGTACCTCTCGGTCTACACTAAAGACTCGGGAGAGCTAGCTGCTGCTGTCTGCGCCGCCATCTTTAACGAGGTGAGCCTGCTGTGAGGAATGATCGATGAACAGCTCCAAATAAAAATAGTACTAAGTATGATCAGTTTTAAAGTACTCAGTGTTATAGTAAACGTACTAAGTAATCTCAGTAGTAAAAGTACACAGTATTACCCGGTGTTTCTGCTCCTCTTTGTTCTTCAGTTCGTTGATGTTCACCGACTAGCATTAGCCACCTAGCATGGAGCAACAAGCAGCAGATAAGGACCCGGATGAAGAGGTGGAATTGTTCTAAAGCTCCTCTCGTCTCTTCTTCTCCTGACAGTCTCACTGTTATCAAGGGCGGATAACAGCTGATGCATCCTGGGAGTTGTAGTCTTTCAATAAACGTTGTTTGAAATACAGGGGAAAAAACAGACAGTGCCATCAAGTGGTCAAATAATAACAGAAAGAATGAAAGCCAATCTATTAAAAATAAATAAATAACGTTATTTATCTGAGGGGAACATGTGGCGTTCTGAAAGTTGCTCCAATTATGAATACTTAATCTAAAAAAATACATATAATAATATATAATAAATAAAATACAAATATTTATAAAAGCACAATAACTTAAAATAAAATGTATATGATAATAATACCTTTAATAATAAGATGTGGCATTTAAAAAATAAGTTGTTAAAGAAAGGAACAACATTCATGTTGCAAAACATAAAAGAAGAATTCTGGAAGACATTTTTCAATTTACTTAAAATTATTATTTAAGATTCAATTTATGCAAAGTGATTTTAAGCAATTAAATTATTTTTATACGGTGTAGTGCCGAGAGACGGGAGTCGGAGGCGGCGTGTCGAAAGAACAAGCTAGACTTTTATTAGACATTAAAACAGAATGCAAACAACTTCAAGCCCGGAAAACTGATCGGGGAAACCGGAGGTCCGGCTAACTCAAATGTCTGTGCGGAACAATACCCCCACCCATAGTTCCCTGGGTGAATTATGTCAACCCACCACACAAGCCCCCCCCAGAATTCACCCATAGTCAAAATCCTCGCGTCGGGGAGGAAGGACCACCCGACCCCGGCGTGTACGGACCACAGGGACAGAGGAGGGCGGGGCCGCAGGCGAGGGAAGGGGCTCCAACGAGGGCGAGGGCCACCCCACAGGGGATGGGGGGTAGGGCATGGGAGGACGGCCCCGACGTGGGGGCAGAGCCAACTCCAACGGCCTGGAAACGTCCACATTAATCCTGTCGACAGACACAGTCTCAGGTCTGCCACCAACGTCCACCACCAGGCTCTTGTCCCCGTGTCGTAGCGTCTGGCCATAGACGAGCTCCGCCGACGAGGACTGCAGGTCTTCTTTGGGGGCACACCTGAGGCCGAGCATAACCCACGGCAGCTTATCCACCCAGTTGCCGTCTGTCAAGCCGGCACGCAGGGCCGCCTTCATGGATCGGTGAAAACGTTCACATAATCCGTTAGCCTGGGGGTGATATGCGGTGGTGCGGTGCAGCTTGACCCCCAAACCTTCAGCAACAGCGTTCCAAAGCTCCAAGGTGAACTGAGAGCCGCGGTCAGAGGAGAGGTCAGATGGGGTCCCGAAGCGCGCCACCCACGTGCCGATGAAAGCGCGGGCGACGTCAGAAGCTGCCGTCGAGGTGAGGGGAACGGCCTCGGGCCAGCGGGTCGTCCTGTCAACCATAGTGAAAAGGTAGGTGAAACCGTGAGAGGGGGGGAGTGGACCTACGAGGTCGACATTGACATGGTCAAACCTCCTCTCAGGAACCGCAAAAAGTTCAAAAGGGGCTCTAGTATGGCGGCGCACTTTAGCCCGTTGACAGGCCACGCATGAGTCGACCTAGGACTTCACGTCCCTTTTAAGCCCCTGCCACAGGAACTTCTACGACACCAATTTCACGGACGGTTTCCTGCCGGGGTGGGAAAGATTGTGAATCGCCTCAAAAACGGGTCGGCGCCAGTTCGCAGGGACCAGCGATCGAGGCTGGCCCATGGAGATGTCACACCGCAGCTTCGCGCCCGAGTCGCCGACCGTGACCTCCTCCAGGCGTAATCCTGTGACCGAGGCCTTGGTGGTCAGAGGCCTGGTCAGTGCCCATGCGGAGGTAATCGAGGCCCAGCTGCACAGCTCCGATGACCGCTCTGGAGAGGCAGTCCGTGACCACGTTAGTCTTACCAGCGATGTGTCGGATGTCCGTGGTATACTCGGATATGTACGACAGCTGGCGTTGCTGTCGGGCGGACCACGGCTCGGCAACCTTTGACATGCAGAATGTGAGTGGCTTGTAATCCACGAACGCCGTAAACTCACGGCCTTCCAGCAGGAAACGGAAGTGGAGAACCGCTAACCAGAGGCCAAGGAGTTCCCTGTCGAAAGCGCTGTACTTGCGCTCCCTGGGGGTCAACTGGCAACTGAAAAAAGCGAGCGGTTGCCAGGCGCCGTCGACCCATTGTTCATGCACCGTGCCTACAGCGTAGTCAGACGCGTCGGTGGTGATAGCGATGGGGGCCTTGTGTGACGGGTGAGCCAACATGGCGGCTTCGCTCAGGGCGGCTTTGGTGGCATCGAAAGCGGCCTCCCTTTCGGCCATCCAGTCTATGGCCTGGCTGGGGGACTTGTCTTTGAGGGCCTCGTACAGCGGGCGCATGGTGTGGGCAGCCCGGCGGATGAACCGGTGATAAAACGTCACCATCCCGAGGAACTCTCGGAGCGCCCGAGCTGTGGGCGGTCGGGGAAAGGCGGACAATGCCTCCACTTTCGACGGGAGGGGGGCTGCTCCATCTTTGCTGATGAGATGTCCGAGGAAGTGGATGGAGGACAACCCGAACTGACACTTGGCCGGGTTGATAATCAGGCCGTGTTAGTTGAGCCTCGCAAAAAGGTCTCGGAGATGTGCCTGGTGCTCTTTTTCAGAGGAGCTAGTGACAAGGATGTCGTCTAAATAGACGAAGATGAATGGCATGTCTCTGA
>CM062286.1:1789191-1844191 GCA_031216635.1 Dissostichus eleginoides
TGCTCCACATGCAGCTTTACCCCGGCTGGTCCGCCAGGGATAACTACGTACGTAAAGAACAACAACAACAACAACATATATTCTGTGTTTGTGCTTCAGAAATCTACAGATTCTTCTTCTTCTCTTTCCAGGGCAAAAGGAAGAGGAAGAGGAGCCAAGAGCCGACAGGAAGCAGTCCCAGGTCGAGACAAAACAGCAAATAAAAACTTAAAGTAAAAGTGTGAATAAAATGTTGGAAAAATACTCCAATAAAGTAAAAGTCCTGAATTAAAATGCGTAATTAAGCGTAAATACAAAGGTAAGAGTATTCATTCTGAAGGATTGCTCCTATACACTGCATTAGGTCATTATATAACATTATATGTTCCTGTTTTTAATCTTACTGGGCTAATTAGGATTAAGTACTGCATCAAAACTATTCGCTTGTATTGTGTTTTTATAAAATATGAGTTTTATATGTAGTGCAGGAGAAAGCTCTATTTGCCTCTTTAATGTAGTGGTTCACTTATAATGAACTGAGCTTTATGAAACAACATTAATCTTCATTAATCCAACTGGTGGAAGTTCACATTGTTTATTTTACAATAAAGAACGGTGTAAAATGGAGAACAGTGTAAAAAAGAGAGAGAAGAGAACACTGAACTCAGCGTCTCAACACCAAACACATTTTGACTTTTAAATATAACTTAACAATAATAAGTACAGAAAGAAATGTACAACAATACTCATAATATCTTACTCTTCAAAACAATTGTTTCTGTAGTTAGCATGTGGCTAACTGCACCCAAAACAATGAGCAAATATGTCCAAAGTGATGAAGTTAGCTGTGAAAATGCTAAGTCCCTAGCACTTCAGCTTTCACCCTGAATATCTAGCTAACCAACACTCAGAAATAATCTCTTTATTTCTTTGTCGGTCGATGTTACATTTACGGTTCATGGATGTCTGAACAACTTTTGGACCAAACTGAAGTTAGCCTTAAAAATGCTAAATGGCTAACTATTTTAGGTCCTGAAACTCTAGCTAGTTTAACAACTAAACAGTAAGAAATATTCTCAATATGTAAACATTCAGCTTCATAATTAGTGGTTGGGAGGAGATACAGGCTACTTTTGTTGTAGTTAGCATGTTGCTAACCGCAATCCAAAACAAGTTCAAAACTGAGGATTTCCGCTAGTAATGAATCTGTAAATCTCTGTCTAGCTAACAAACTAAATTATATTCTACATATTTAAATACTTAGCCTTATTGTTATTTGTTGGGAAGTGGTACGTTTACCTTTCACGGATGCAAAAGCATATTTTTAACCAATGCCATAAGGATTGAATCTCAAAATGCTACGTTTCTAGCAATATATCTTTGATCATGAATCTCTGGCTGGCTAACAAACAATTTAGAAATAATCACGTTTTGGGGCGCTGTAACATGTGCCTTAATGTTTGCTTAAAGATATATAAATATCATTATTACCATAGCAGGCCCTAGCATTGTTACGATTAGTGCACTAGCATGTGTTAGCTAAACAACAAGCTTTCACTACACAGCGTAAGGACTCTTTGTGGACTATTTTACAACATTTTACAAAAAATAACCAATTTTGAGGACATTTTTCTTGATGATAAACCCAGAAGCACCAGCTGCAGGAATCAGAGCAGCAGATGCTTTAAGCGGCTGCCATCTTTGTTAATACGCTTACATTTACATTCAAAACAAAGAAGAGGAACCATGGATTGACTGATTTTCTCCGCCGTCGTCCGTCCTGTAAAAATAAATCCCAGGCGTTCCTGATGATGTAAACTCGCCGTCCTTTCAGTGTCAAGCAGAGGAAATAATAATAAATAAAGCTTTGTTCAAACAGGATGCATGATGGTTAATCCTCACTCGTCCCTCCCTCCCTCCACTATCCGGTACCGCTGTCTGCAGGACGAGGGCAGCGTCACCGGACACGAGAACACGACGGGAACCGTGGTTCTGACGTTCTTCTCCAGGAAGTTAAAGATTGGGTTCCACCACGTCCTCGACAGGAAGTTGTTGGGAGCCTGACGCAGAGCCTGGGCAGAGAAAAGAATCAGGAGAACTTATTAATGAAACAATAACAGATTCTTAAAAAGCACCATATTTGATTGTGTCTATTTGCCCAAAATAAGAGATGGGAATCTCACCCAGCCCAGCCCACACAAATTGGTAGAGCAAGCTAGTGAACTGTCAACGGGGGGGGGGGGGGGGGGGGGGGGGGGGGGGGGGGGGGGGGGCTCGCTGCGTGGAAACGGCCCGCTGAACGGACCTCTGTCGCCTGTCAGCGCAACTTAAATGATGCCGTTTAAAAACATGAAAAATAAAGGGCTATGCCGGCCGTCAGCGAACCGAGCCGGCCGTCAACGGCCCGCTGACGACCCGCTGACGACCCGCTGACGACCGGCCGTTCTGTGATTCTCCAGAACACACAGATGGCCAGTCCGCCCCTGGGTGGAGGTGAAGGGAATGAGCACTTTTACAGCCTTTTTGGCGTCGTCGGGGAACTCGGTCTCCACAGACAGCCAAAAGTGTGCGAGTGACACTTTACTCGTCTTTTTCTCGTTATCTCTTTCTCACGCTGCGCCTCCCCTGAAGCTCTCTGGCGCCCCCCCCAGGGAGGCGCACCTCACACTTGGAAAACCGCTGGTATAGTTAAAAGTTTCATATGTGTGTGTGTGTGTGTGTGTGTGTGTGTGTGTGAACCTACATGTGTGTTGGCCATGGTGTGGTACCACCAGAAGGTCCTGGTGGTGGCGAAGTACCCGACCACCACGTCGATGCTGTAGTGTTCGTGACCAATCAGGATGCAGAGAACCCCCGAGGCGCTGAGGCACCAACAGATCCATCGATACCACCACATCCACCGGGGAGAGTCTGAAACACACACACACACACACGTCACACACATGTTCCTGGACGTAGCACTGCTGTACATCACACTATGGATGTGTGAAGATTCTTTTTGGTTTTGAAGCGAGATGTTGATGTGTACATAAATACAGATGTTAGTATTTGAATATAGACAGTTGCTTGCTTGAAATAATCAGCGGACTGAGATCGAAAGTGGATGTCACGTCTCAAAATACTTTCATTCTGGTAACGACATCAATTCGCCTGCTGTTTAAAAAGTCCCACCCGTCTGGCGTAAACCAAACATCCCCGAAGCGTGAATGTAATCTGACTGGTTGCACAGAAAGAAGAAAACTGAATGATTTCCATAAGAAACACTTTTTCTTTTTACAAGTAACTGCTTTTCTTACCAACAACTGTCCTGTGTATCACGGATCCACTTTGAAACCTGTTTCATTACTTCCTTTTTAATTCAAGATTGACTTTATAAGTAATATTGAAAGATTCATCAAGATTTTCTGACTAATTTCTCACAAAATATCTCATTAGATTGAGTAATTGACATGTATCCAGTTTGCTTTCATGAATGGCGATACAGTGTGTGTACTCACACTCTTGGATGAAGAGGTAGGACAGCGTACACATGACGGTGTGACCGCTGTACAGGAAGTCACCGCACATCAGCTGAGAGCCGGTCAGAGACAAACCTAAACAACAAACAAACAGAAACAAAACAACAACAACAAAATCAGTGGAAAGGTTTGACCAGTCTTTAGCCAGAGTTATATGATCTGCCAATCAGACGGGCCTCCTCACTGTCCGCGTTCAAATCGCTCCTTAAAACCCCCCGCTTCTCCTCAGCATTTTGTAGGGCGTTGCTTTTAAATTGTCTATTGTTTTGACTTGTTTTATGGTGTGTGAGCTGAGCTGTGGGATTTGTGTATGTTTGTTTGTTTGACTGTACAGCACTTTGGTCTGGTGGTTTTAAAGTGCTTTATAAGTAAAGCTGTATATTGTATTGTATATTTTTTGAGCGTTTGGGTGTTACCTCCTCCTGAGATCAGACTCAGAATCCTCCAGATCTTCCCCGTCGAGTCGTTGTACAGCTGCAGGAAACAGAACATACTGTAAGGAGGAAACCGGTAAACATGCAGTAAATGTACAGGATGTTGTGTGTTTGTACCTTTGGGGCGCAGACCATGTGTTTCCCCGGCACCGGCAGCGTGGTGATGTACATGGTGACGCAGCGGTACAGGTACAGGGTCCCGATCATGAAGAAACAGCGACGGACGATTATAGCTCTGCAGAGAGAAGACGTTTACTTCTATACATATTTAAAAATATATACATTTCATCCGGGCTAGTACCACTTAGGGACGTCTTCCTTAGCTGTTGCAATAAGTCAACGTTAGATAAGTCTAAGGTTAGATAAGTCAACGTTAGATAAGTCTAAGGTTAGATAAGTCTAAAGTTAGATAAGTCTAAGGTTAGATAAGTCTAAGGTTAGATAAGTCTAAAGTTAGATAAGTCTAAAGTTAGATAAGTCTAAGGTTAGATAAGTCAACGTTAGATAAGTCTAAAGTTAGATCGCTCAATTGTTAAAGTCATTTATCCTGAAGAAATGTCTTGTTTTCTATCATATATATATATATATATATATATATGTCTCTAGTTATTGTGCTTTGTATCTTGTTTTTAATTATTGTTTTATTATTTTAGTCCTATTGTGTTATTTTATATTTGTTCCCTGTACAGCACTTTGGTCAACTGAGGTTGTTTTAAATGTGCTATATAAATAAATAACGATTGAGATAAAGATTGAGATAAAGATTGAGATATGTAATTTGAATATCTTGGAAGAAAATCTTCGCTAGTGGCAACCCAAACCAGTGAGAACCCACTAATCCTCCTGTTACTGCCCTCTCGACCTAAACACTTTTCAACCTCATTTCTGACTCAGAACGACTCTGTACTGCGAGTACTTGTACTAATACAACACGGCCTGGTACGGCAGCTGCGCCGTCCTGAACCGTAAGGCTTTACAGAGGGTGGTGTAAACTGCACAGAACATCACCAGGACGGAGCTGCCATCCATGGAGGACCTTTACTCCCAGCGGCTCAGGAAGAAAGCCCTCAGGATTATCAAAGACCCCCATCACCCCGGCCACAAACTGTTCTGTCTGCTGCCGTCTGGCAGGCGGTACCGCAGCATCAGGACTAAAACCACCAGACTCAGGGACAGTTTCAGGACTAAAACCACCAGACTCAGGGACAGTTTCAGGACTAAAACCACCAGACTCAGGGACAGTTTCAGGACTAACACCAGACCAACTCAGGGACAGTTTCAGGACTAAAACCACCAGACTCAGGGACAGTTTCAGGACTAAAACCACCAGACTCAGGGACAGTTTCAGGACTAAAACCACCAGACTCAGGGACAGTTTCAGGACTAAAACCACCAGACTCAGGGACAGTTTCATCCCACAGTCCATAAGACTGTTACACACCTGAACTGTTGAAACAACATCCATAACATTCATCTGTTCGCATCTTGCATCTACTTATTTATCTATATAGTTATCACTACAACACACCGTATTTAATTTCGCCTTAGTAGTAGTAGTACAGATTGGGGTAATCGTACTTGTACTGTGCAACACATAGTAGTAGTTGCAGTAGTAATAGTAGTAGTAGTAGCAGGAGTTGTAGTAGTAGTTGTAGGAGTAGTAGTTGCAGTAGTAGTAGTATTACTAGTAATAGTAGTAGTGGTAGTAGTAGTAGTAGTAGTAGTAGTAGTGGTAGTGGTAGTGGTAGTGGTAGTAGTAGTAGTAGTACTAGCAGCAGCAGTAGTAATAATAGTAGTAGTAGTAGTAGTAGTAGTAGTAGTAGTAGTAGTAGTAGTAGTGGTAGTGGTAGTGGTAGTAGTAGTAGTAGTAGTACTAGCAGCAGCAGTAGTAATAATAGTAGTAGTAGTAGTAGTAGTAGTAGTAGTAGTAGTAGTGGTAGTGGTAGTGGTAGTAGTAGTAGTAGTAGTAGTAGTGGTAGTGGTAGTGTTAGTGGTAGTAGTAGTAGTAGTAGTAGTAGTAGTAGTACTAGCAGCAGCAGTAGTAATAATAGTAGTAGTAGTAGTAGTAGTGGTAGTAGTAGTGGTAGTGGTAGTGGTAGTAGTAGTAGTAGTAGTAGTAGTAGTACTAGCAGCAGCAGTAGTAATAATAGTAGTAGTAGTAGTAGTGGTAGTGGTAGTGGTAGTAGTAGTAGTAGTAGTAGTAGTAGTAGTAGTAGTAGTAGTAGTAGTACTAGCAGCAGCAGTAGTAATAATAGTAGTAGTAGTAGTAGTAGTAGTAGTAGTAGTAGTAGTAGTGGTAGTGGTAGTGGTAGTGGTAGTGGTAGTAGTAGTAGTAGTAGTAGTAGTAGTAGTAGTAGTAGTAGTAGTAGTGGTAGTAGTAGTAGTAGTAGTAGTAGTAGTAGTACTAGCAGCAGCAGTAGTAATAATAGTAGTAGTAGTAGTAGTAGTGGTAGTAGTAGTAGTAGTAGTAGTAGTAGTAGTAGTAGTATAGATTTGGGGTAACCCTACTTGTGTTTGAGGAAGAGAAGCTGCACCAGCCACAGTCCGCAGAGGATCAGTCCGTTGACCTCGGTGACGGTGAACGCCCACGGCACGCGGTCCACGTAGTCGAAGAACTTGTCGGGCAGCGGCGGGCTCACCGATTTGTCGGGCACTCGCTCGTGGATTACGGTGATGATGACGGTGGTGAAGAAGAGGATGAAGACGGAGTAGAGGAAGGCCACGCCCGTTTTCCACCACTCGGCGGGGAGGCGGTCGGCGCGTTCCTCCGACACCGCGATCTTCACGTAGTCACATCGGCGCTGCAGCCGGCTGCTGAGAATCAGAATCAGAATACCTTTATTATGGGGAACATTTACATTGTTACAGCAGAAAAGAGCCAAAGACAGCTTAATGTTAACTAAGAAGCATGCATACAAAAGTATTAAAAGGTCACCTATTATACAAAATCCACTTTCTTTTACAAAAATTCTGGAAGTTTCATGAAAAAAGATTTTCTCTCTTTTTGTCCTGATCCATTTATATAAAAACCAGATTTTGTCCAGCTTGTGATGTCATAACCCTTAGCCAATCACCAACCAAGGTAACCCCCCCCCCACCTTATCACCTGAATCTCCTCCTAGAGCACCATTGTGTTTTTTTTAACCAAATCTCTCTCAGAGGGGCGTGGGGGGGGGCTCCTTATTTTCATCTAAAGTAACAGACAGAGACTCAGCACTTTGGAAACAGGGCTGAAACAGAGGGGATTATGGGATGCTGCAATGATCTGTTTGGTGTTTCAGCCAATCAGAGACAGGTTCTGGATATATCTGAGACCTGTGATATATTGATGAAAAACAGTAAAATAGGGGACCTTTAAAGATACAAAAATTATAATAAAAAAAGTTACACAATTTACAGAATACACATCCTGTAACAGTTCTGAGGATTTAGCAGCCAGGTATATATTGCACAGTTATTGACGGCATATTATATATATATATATATATTGCCTCAGAGACTGGATCAGCTGGTTCTGTTTCAAAATGCTGCTCAGCATGTTGTTGCCTTCCTGCGCCGTCTTTTTCCCGTTGGCGGGCGGCGATGGCGTCGGCGTCGGCGAGGAAGCGTGACAGACGGGGTTTCCGTTGGCGATAATCGGAGGAGGCGTTTCCGGATCCGTTGTGGTGACGTTGACCTCCAAGTGGGGCCGGATGTCGTCGCTGTCCTGGATCAGCTCTGAAGCCGCCATTTTTTTACTTGAATACCTCTTCAACCAATAAGGAAGACGTTATTTTATTCAACGTCCAATCACAGGCTTTGGAATTAGTCAGCTGACCAAGTGAAATCAGTTCAACTACACGACAAAGGCTTAACAAAATCCCTTCAATAATCCAACAAAAATACACTTTCTACTTTAGTTCCTCTTTGACTAATAAGGAAGAACTTCTGTTGTATGACGACCAATCACAGGCTTTGGAATGAGTCAGCTGACCAATTGAAATCAGTTCAACGAGACGGCAAAGGCTTCCTCTATCAAGTGTTGACTTCTCCGGGTTAATAATCCAACGAAAAACTGGTAAAAAGTCAGTTTGCACTTTAATTCCTCATCGACCAATAAGGAAGAACTTCTCTTGTGTGACGACCAATCACAGGCTTTGGAATGAGTCAGCTGACCAATAAAAATCAGCTTAACTTGAAAAAAAAAAGCTTGAGTTTCACAAATATTCCTCTATCAGGCGTTGACTTCTATTGGTTCAATAATCCAACGAAACAGGTCAAAAGTCAGACATTACTGATTAAAAACTCAATATGTTGATAGATATAAGAAGTCAAAATGGTGGCGGGGGTTGGTCGATGAGGATGAGTCAGCACAAATCTGAAAAAGACACAAAAACATTTTATTTAGAACATTTAATTAGTTTTCTTATTTATTTCTATATAAATGTAACTTCAGATACAAACAAAAGGTGTTTTGTTGCCACCTAACATTCAACAGAAATATAAAAAATAAATGTAATTATTTATTAGTTTAATTAATAGGAAAAGTGCCCAATATTAGACATTTCTGTAAATAGGCTATTTCTTCATTCATAGTCCCTTTTAATCAAATATAATATTTATATATAATTACAACATACAGTATTTTATTCTACGTCTAAATAATACAATAAAATGTTGTTTTCTTTCTTTTCTTTTGAGATAAATGTTATTACAGGGTTAGGGTTCATAAACATTACTATAAATGCAAATAATATTTAAATATTCTTTCTTTAAAATGTATTTAAAAAATGTAACAGAGGCTCTTTATACAGGAGATGTAATATATTTATCTTCCACTTGTTTTATTTAAATGTATATATTGTTACAATAAACAGCATTTTATTTTACTGTACATCATTTAATTTGACAATCTGATTATACCTGCATTTTGCTTGCAGCATTGTGTCAATTTTATTTCTTGAAACTTCTGATTTGTATTCTCAATAACTCCAAACGACCACAAAGCCTTTTGCAAACTCCCTTCACCTTTCAGCCACGTTTACTGCTTTCATAACAACTCACTTTTCATACATTAGACTTGATTTTAAATGATCAGCAGATCAGCAGATCAGATTTAAACTAATCTAATGCAGTTTCTCTGTAACCTGGTTTTGTAATATGCAGCAGCGTTCTTATCGTCAGAGGAATCATGCGTCACTAAATCAGGGACATTTTTAAATGGAGTTTTGCTGCTGTGACGCCTAGATTTGTGATGCAGGAATTTTTCTTTATTGCTGCAGTTAATCGAGTTCCTGCGGGCGGGTGACTGACCTCACTCACACACACACACACACACACACACACACACACACACACACACACACACACACACACACACACACACACACACACACACACACACACACACACACACACACACACACACACACACACACACACACACACACACACACACACACACAGTTTATACACACACACACACACTGTTTATACACACACACACACACACACACAGTATACACACACACACACACTGTTTATACACACACACACTGTTTATACACACACACACACTGTTTACACACACACACACACATACACTGTTTACACACACACACACACACAGTATACACACACACACACAGTACACACACACACACACACACACACACACACACACACACACACACACACACACACACACACACACACACACACACACACACACACACACACACACACACACACACACACACACACACACACACACACACACACACACACACACACACACAAGAAGGCTTTAATTAGAATGACTGTTTTGACTATTAGTCACCTGAGGCTGCCACTCCCTTTAAATCAGACACACCCACCAACACACACACACACACACACACACACACACACACACACACACACACACACACACACACACACACACACACACACACACACACACACACACACACACACACACACACACACACACACACACACACACACACACACACACACACACACACACACACACACACACACACACACACCACACACACACACACACACACACACACACACACACACACACACACACACACACACACACTCACACTTGGCTTTTGGTAGAAAACGGGTCTGACAACATTGACGTCCTAATCAACCAGGAACCAGAATTCAACAAAATAACGTTTTTTAGCTTCTGGTACACTTTGCTTAAGGGCTGAGAGTGAGCTTTAAAAAGTGACATGTTTTCTCTCTTTTTAAATACAAAATAAAAGCCCTGTGCAGCTCTAACAGTGTGTATACAATCACACGTTCACTGTGGTGTGAAATGTTGTGCGCAGCGGAGGTATTTAGCAGCAGAGAGAGAAATGACTCACAATATAAAGAGGACAGCTCATGTTCAGGTGTATATCAGTATGTAGTGTCTCTACTTTAAAGAGTCCTCTCCTGCTGATGTTCAGGTGTATATCAGTATGTAGTGTCTCTACTTTAAAGAGTCCTCTCCTGCTGATGTTCAGGTGTATATCAGTATGTAGTGTCTCTACTTTAAAGAGTCCTCTCCTGCTGATGTTCAGGTGTATATCAGTATGTAGTGTCTCTACTTTAAAGAGTCCTCTCCTGCTGATGTACAGGTGTATATCAGTATGTAGTGTCTCTACTTTAAAGAGTCCTCTCCTGCTCATGTTCAGGTGTATATCAGTATGTAGTGTCTCTACTTTAAAGAGTCCTCTCCTGCTGATGTTCAGGTGTATATCAGTATGTAGTGTCTCTACTTTAAAGAGTCCTCTCCTGCTGATTTTCAGGTGTATATCAGTATGTAGTGTCTCTACTTTAAAGAGTCCTCTCCTGCTGATGTTCAGGTGTATATCAGTATGTAGTGTCTCTACTTTAAAGAGTCCTCTCCTGCTGATGTTCAGGTGTATATCAGTATGTAGTGCCTCTACTTTAAAGAGTCCTCTCCTGCTGATGTTCAGGTGTATATCAGTATGTAGTGTCTCTACTTTAAAGAGTCCTCTCCTGCTGATGTTCAGGTGTATATCAGTATGTAGTGTCTCTACATTAAAGAGTCCTCTCCTGCTGATGTTCAGGTGTATATCAGTATGTAGTGTCTCTACTTTAAAGAGTCCTCTCCTGCTGATGTTCAGGTGTATATCAGTATGTAGTGTCTCTACTTTAAAGAGTCCTCTCGTGCTGATGTTCAGGTGTGTATCAGTATGTAGTGTCTCTACTTTAAAGAGTCCTCTCCTGCTGATGTTCAGGTGTATATCAGTATGTAGTGTCTCTACTTTAAAGAGTCCTCTCCTGCTGATGGTTCTCTCTCTTCAGATATTAGCGGTCTCCTCCTGTGAGTCTTGTGCTGCTGAATCAGAGTTAATTTGGGGAAATGTAGTTCTCGTGTCTTTAATCTAATCCCAGTGATTCTGCAGAGCTGTAAACTGGAATAAATAAATAAAATGTCTGCAAACAGAAAGTAAAAAGATGTAGGTAAAAAGGTAGAAGTTAAATACTTCCTCATATTTAAATAACACTTCCATTTTATTTTCAGACGGTTATATTTATCTGTAATATGTTCAGTGTATCGTGTTGCATTTCCTTCAATAGGTTATTATAAAATACATTATTAGTTTCTCAATAAAGACAGTTCAAAACGTTTTTTTTTAAATGATTTAGGAAGGGTTATAATATATTTTCAAAAATAGGACATGATTAGGGTTTTAGTTACTTATCAGAAAAAACAATAAGATTTGGGGAAATCATAATACCATTCTTTTAACTCAATTTCTGACTTTTTATTGACCACATTTTAATTTCATATACTATATTGATGTTGTGAATATTATACCTACTTAGTTACATCATTTTCCCGAATAGTTATTTCATCTTAATAGGTGGATGATTTATTGTAGGCCCCAAAATACGTTCATTTTAAGTGAAAAACAAACAAAAATGTACTTTAATTCTGGTGTTTTTCTCACTAAATAAAGTTAAAACACGATTAAAATGTAACAGATCGACCAATTGATTAATCGGCGTGTGTTTTTAGCGTTAATGTTGTGTTTAAATGTTGGACCAAAAGACATTAATTTTAAGTGAAAACAAACTAAAATTGTCTCTAATTCTGATGTTTTTCTCACTAAATTAAGTAAAAACACAATTTATGTTTAACAGATCGACAAATAGATTAATCGGCGTGTATTTTTAAGCGTTAAAGCTGTGTTTACACTTTAAATAAAAGTCCGGAAAGTTTAGATCTGGACAGGAAAACGTAAACAGGAACTGAGAAACTCACCTGTGTGCGTTGCTTTCTGCGTCTTTTCACTCCTCGTAGGGGTCAAAACTGCTCCAAAAGTTCCTTTTTTATGCACCTGAGGCAGAAAACGAACCGATTGATCGATTAAATTGCAGATTTTCAAGTCTTGAAGTCACTTTTTCGACTCCTGAAAAACTACCCTCCTCCTCCTCGTTCAACTGAGAAATCAAGCATGAGAGCTACAAGTGTTTTAGGAGGGACGTCCAAATATGGTGCGACAACTTCCCCCCGGAAGTTGTCGCACCATATTTGGACATCCCTCGCCCTTCTGACGTAGACAGGCGTGACGTCAGATCTCACCTGAGCTCGGAAGAACTTTTCCGTAACAATAAGTGCTCTTTTTGTGAGGAAAAGCCAAAAAAAGAGTGGAAAATTAATTACAAAAATAAATAATAAAATAAATAGGTCTTTGAATTCAAGATTCACTTTCCTGTCATACATTGTTAATGTCAATAAACAGCTAAAAAAATATTTAATATCGTTATAATGTGTTTTAATTAGCAATATCCTCGTTTTAAGGTGTGTTTCTGTGACTTTTAGTTGGAACCAATCCTTATGGTCTTTAAGGGGATTATCATCACTTAAGGGCTTTTTTAGGGGGTTTACAATCCCTCAAAAGAGCTTAAACCCAAACTGTAAGATTATTTTCCTACAGGTTGATTTCTTCCTCTTCTCTACTCCCACTCATAAGGAAGTGACATAAAGAGGAAGTTTGTTTTGCTGCAGTTCAGGTTTCTTCCACCAGAGGGGGCTGAGTGTGTGCTGAAAACCCCTCACACACAACACACTGCTGAACTCAGTCTGTACACACACTCTGTATAATAACCCTTCAATTAAAGAAAAGTATAAGGAAACAGAGAATTACATGTGAAGTCATTAGAGGAAAAGTAAAAAGAAAAATGAATAAAACTAAATAGTTTATATGTAAATATAATGAACTATTGACTTTAAAAAGTACAATATTTGCCTCTCAGGTGCAACTAGTATACAGCAATGATCTACATATTCCTTCCCCCCTGTGCAATGAAAATAAACAACAAGGTATTTGGAAATACAACAGTGTTGACTATAATAAAACAAGTTGAAATGTTATATTGTATATTTTTCCTGAACTCTATAATAGAGTTTGTAATCGGCTCGTCTTGTTGTGCACATAAAGCGTAGTTTGACCTTTGACCTCCAGCAGCTGCAGATGGAAACAGACAGCTGACAGCGTTTGTGTTTCGCTGCAGCAAAGCTCTCCGCTTCCACTCCGACAGCATGAAGAACATGAAGTACACGGATAACATGGACAGCATCTTCGATCCCAGGTAAAACACGTTTTTATCGTTCTTCTAAGAGTATATTAGAGTCATACATATAAATAAAGATAATCTGATATTGTAAACTCCCTACAGAGGCTATTTAAAGGTTAATCTGAGGTAAAGTCAGCTTTCTGGTGTTGCTTAAAGCCACCGTCGGCTACAAAGGTTTTTTATTTACATCATTTGGGATTGTTAAGATTTACTGTATATATATATATATATTTAATTACAACACATGTCCGTTATGTAAGAATTACTTTTTATTTATTAGAACGTTTTTCTAGATGGTTGTATTTACATGATTTTTTTAATGGTTAAAAAGTGTTAAAAGTATTTATTTAAATGTTTTTGATTATAAAATAGAAAAAGGTAAATCATTTTCAAGAGCTCTTATAATAATATTTGACGTATTGTTTTTTTTCATTATTGTGTAATTTTGTTTCTCATTTATTTTTCGTATTTATTTATTGTTCGATGCATTAATTCATTTTACTCATTATTTCATATTATGTGCCAATCAATTGTTTTGTTCCCATGTTTATGTGTGTGTGTTGGCTTAAAGTTTATTTTTCTGTACACATCTAAGGTACTTTTATGTTATTCCTAAGCAAATATTTTGATATATATTATTTTATTAAATCAGTGGTTAAAATAAATTCAACTTGGACAACATTGACTGCTTCGACAGAAATGAACATGGACTATAGTTAGACTTGAAAATATATATTAAATAAATGCAACAGTTCAAATGGAGCCGTTTCGCACAATGGGTATTCTATGATTTCTTCGGGACGTTTTCTGCTCAAAGTCAAATAAAAAATCCAGGACTTTTTACTTGTAACAGAGTTTTTATTGTGGTAATGCTACGGGGCCGTCCCTCCCTCCAGGCTGATCATGCAGACTGTGTGGGGCCTCATCTTGCGGGGGGGCCTCACCTCGCGGAGGGAGCCTCAACTGTGCCGCAGAACCTATGCGCTTATACAGCACACGGTTTCGCTGCGAGGCTCCACTAGCCCCCCCCAGTCGACGCTCGCGAAACAGAGGGCCTCATCATATAACTCTGCATGGGGCCTCAAGTTGGCCCTGAATGCTACTCACACTAAAACTCCCTGATGTCAGCTTGTGTTATTTATAGCAGGAGGCCGGACTGCAGCTGTTTCTGAACCTCATTGGTTTAGCAGCTGCGACTCGTATGTGTGTGTGTTGTTCACGTTACACAGACATTGTGGGGACATATGTCGGGGTCCCCACAATGAATACTTTTTTTTATTTAGCGGTTAAGATGTTCGGTTTTTGGTTGATGTTAGGGGTAAATGGTTTGGTATACTGAAATGTTAATATAAATGTGCATACGTGGACATATTCATATGTTTTTCAAAGCTTGGGGTATATTTTAGGCTAAATGAGGAATCGGACATATGATGATATTTACATTAAATTGACCACAAGTTTTATAATAATTATAAATATAATATAATAATAATAATATATTGAAAAATATGAATAATAATATAAAATGTTCACTAGATTAAGTTATAAGAGACATATTTTAATTAACATACTCCAGAATGCAACACAATTCCTAACAATGAATGAAAAGGATAATAATGTCAATAAATAACAATAATGAAGAACAATAATTAATAAAAAGGTGAGCAAAAATAATTTAAATTGGAAAATGTCTTACAGTCTTTAAGGGGGATTTCCCCTTTAATAATGAACTTGTATAGATACGTGAGTTTATGTATGTAAATCCTTACCATTTATGTTTTGATACAGAAGTTAAATCCCAATCAAACTTCCTCTTATCAATTATTTCTGACATTTCAGCGTCTCTCTATGTTTAGCCCTGAGGCAAGGACAGACACGTATAACTCAGATATCATCTAAATAAACATTTAATCGTTGACATCAATGCCGGTCTGATTTGCAAACTGTCAGTGAAGTCTGTGTTTTAACAACGACCTGCAGCGCATCATAAAGTCAATGTAAAGCCTTTCCATTGTGAATGATCATGTTTGCATCAGAGATCTTTTTTCCTTCCCTCATTAAAACTGCAGGTCATTTGTCCTTCATGACATTTACGGTGATAGAGTCGAAGTTGTATTTGTTCCCATGAATGCAAACAAACTGGGCTTTGAAATTATTAATACTTTTGTTTGGTTGTCTCTTAGCGTGGCAGATGCTCTGATAAAGCTCGATCCAGAGGACGGCCCGCATTTCGTGGAGTATTTTCAAACTCACGCCATGTTGTCAAGAGAGAAAGCACGTAAGAGAAAAAAGATATGTGCTTATATTCAAAACCTTTATATCTATAACCAAACAAATGCTGTGAAATTGTCAATGCAAAATATTTGTGCATGTGTGTGTGTGTGTGTGTGTGTGTGTGTGTGTGTGTGTGTGTGTGTGTGTTTCAGAGCTTCAGGCGTCGGTCAGAGATCAGAGGAAGCTGCTGGTTGAGAACGGGAAACTAAAGAAAGATATCGAGCAGCTCAAAACTCAGCTGCAGGACAAACAGAAGAGACGCACCGGTACTGCTTGATTTCCATAGTTATATTTTCTTTACTGTCTCTTCTCCATCTTCAAAAATGTCCTTGCTTTTCAAAAACAATTCTTAAATCACGCTATTTTACTTTCCAAACTTTGCAATTTGCAATATTCAAAAGCTATCTTTAAAATCATAGGTTCCTAACTTCTCCAAAATATCCTTTCTTTCCTGATATTTTAGCTATTATTTAAAACGTCGTCACTCTTCATTTTGATACTCAACTTTCCAAAAATGTCAAAAATTATCAAAACTGTCCTGACTCTCAAGGTTTAAAACTCAACCGGGTCCTCACAAAGACACAAATATAAACACACAGACACACACGAACAACTGCAGATAATTACCAATCGCTTTTAAATAGCAAAGACATTTTTTTTAATCTAATATAAACTTTATAAAGACGTATTCACTTGGAGATCAGTCCGTTAGATAAGAAATATCCAATTCATTTATCATATTTTGCTTTTGTTTTGCAGCTAAGGTTCTGTTCTCCCCGGCCCCGCCTCCAACGACTACAAGCCCCGCCCCCAACACAGAAACAGCTGCTGTTCCCACAAATCCTCCTCCCCCCTCCTCCCAGGACCGGAGAGACAGACAAAGCAGGAGGAAGAGAGGAGACAGGAAAGGTGAGAAGAGGAGGAAAGGAAATGAGGAAAGGAAGGAAGGAAGGATTTTGGTTCTGATTCTGATTTACTTGTCTTTTTCTTAGCTCGTCCTTCTTCTGACTCTCTCTCTTTGGTGGCGGAGCCTCGAGTCGACGTGTCTCGACTGGATCTGCGAGTCGGACGGATCCTCAGCGTCCGGCCCCACCCATTGGCCGAGACGCTGTCCGTACAGGAAGTGGACGTCGGAGAGAACGCACCCCGAACCGTCGTCAGCAAGCTGGGAGCTCAAACAGACCTCGAGGAGGTAAAAAACGACTTCAAAATTAACTTTATTCTGAAAATATTACGAATTTATTCTCTAAATGTGATGATTTTTTTTACAAATACTGTACCGTTTCCCCCAAATGTTATGACTTTTGTCTCAAATTTTCTGAGTTTATTCTCAAAATGTTACAAATGTATTAATAAAATAATACTAGGTAAACAAAATGAAAAAATTCTGGAAATACTGCAACTTCTCTTTTCAAGATTTTAACACTTTTTAAAATGTATTTTTGAAATAATAGGGCTTTGTTTCAAAATATATATTTCATATTATTTTCGTAATTACGACTTAATAAGTCTTTCATATGTCTCTCTCTCTTACTTTAATTTAAAATCTATCACCTTTGATAAAAATAATTTGATAAAAGAATACATCATTGTCCTTTGCAGCTGCAGGGTGTTCTCGCTGTGTTGCTATGCAACGTGAAGGCCTGTAAACTGCGGGGCGTGGCTTCTAAGGCCCGCCTCCTCGTTTGCTCCGCCTCTGATGATGACGTCACCGAGCGACTGGCCCCGCCCACAGGCTCCGACCCCGGGGACAGAGTCACCTTCCTCAACTACCCTGGTAACAACCATGAAATTGTAACAGTATAAGTGACTGAAACGTGAATACATGAAACATCACGCAGCGACTGCGACGTCGGATATTGGAGCTGACGGAATTCCAATGTAACACAGAATTCTAGTCATTGTTAGCAATAACCACATCTTTTACTAAATCTAACATCACTCTCAACCTATGTGTTTTAGTATGAGGAGGGTTCGGTCATTATGGAGGAAATTCTTAAGAGAAACTGATAAATGATTTGTCTATTGTTATATTTGATAAAGTGATGAAGAAAGTCGAAAATCGATCTCAAATGCAGGAACAGAGCTACTTCATCCTCAGAGGATAAAGAAGCTCTGCTTACAGTCTCTTCCTTTTGCCCATGTCTTTGTTAAACACATACAACACTAAAAATACAATTTAACAGATTTAACACTTTTGTAAATATATTTAACATGTTCATACAAATGCACAACTTTTTACTGTGATATCTTGTTTTAATAGTTACTTTATCACTTTATTTTTGCTGCTATTAACGCCTGAATTTCCCCAAGGGGATAAATAAAGTTCCATCTTAAAGGCAATCAGAGTATAAGACTATATGTTTTAAATGATTATATGATCATTTGACCCGACAGTCATGACTCTATCTGTGTTCAGGTGAGCCGGACAAAGAGCTTCAGTCCAAACAGAGGCTTTGGGAGATTCTTCAGCCCGAGCTGCAGGTGGACTCAAAGGGAGTCGCCAACTATAAAGGCTGTGGGTTCGAGGTGAAAGGAAAGGGTCTCTGCCGAGCCCCCTCCCTCACCAACTGCAACATCAAATAGATTAAATAAGGGGTCCTAACATACAGGAAAATACTTGCTATAGACGTGATGTGAACCAGAGTTCTTTTATTGTGAAAAGCCAAGAATTAAACAATAAAAATCTGCTGCTGACGGCCACTTAGCTAGTAAGCTAGTGCCGTTAGCTCACAAAAGTTGTATAAAGGTGTATTCATTAAAACATTTTGAGCTAGTCTTGTTTCCTTGGGTGTTTTATTTAGCAGAAGAAAGGAAGGCCAGCAGAGAATAAGCCATGACGACTTTTTTCGGTTACCAGTTCGTTGTTAAGATTAGGTGCAAACTCACCGCCAGAAAACCAAAAAACTAACAAATGTATTTTATAATTGTATGTAGAAAATGGTCCTGATATGCCGCAGTCTTACGAGATTCTGATGTCACCAAAATGGGGTTTTCCATTGAATTTTGACTATACAAGATCTGTGACAAATCTTAACAAATGAGCAGTACTTAGAAACAGGAGCATGAAACAATACCAAGGAGTACAAAACTATCGGAAAGCTACAGACAAAGTTCACAACAGTCACATAACTTGACAAATAGACGGGAACAAGATCATTTTAAAAGCAAAAAAACATTAGTTTGTAGTTTAAAGTGAGACCTCCGTCCGGACGGTCAGCGCTGAGTGATGGTTCCTCGCTGAGAGGTTTAGCAGTCGGTCTCTTATCGGTTGTCCTCTGACTGACGGCCAATCACAGCTGTTCTCCACAAACAAGACTCCGCCTTCCACCTTTGCAGCCAGAGCTCTCAGCCAATCGGTGGTCTGCATTAGGTAGTCTGACGGCTGAAGCCCCGCCTCCTTCAGGTGATCGGCGTGTGTGATAACGAGCAAAGCGTGACGACGCCATTCTGGACCGAAAAGAGTCTGAACGACAAAACACACAAAATCACAAAAAAAAGATAATCGTTACGGAGTGTGTGTGTGCGTGTGTGTGTGTGTGTGTGTGTGTGTACCTCCACGTGCTCCTCCAGGTGTGTGTTGTCATGCATATCAGCTCTCACGACGAGCACAAGTACGTGCGCACCCTCGGGGCAGAGCTCGTGCACGCTCTTAGGGCGGGGAAACGAAGGGGGCGTGTCCAACACTCTCAACGTGAGGTCAGACTCCGCCCCCTTTCTCCTGAAATACCGTGGGAAATTTCGGCGTAGCAGCTGGTGCTCCGTCGTCATGGAAACGCCAGAAATGCAGGTGCCGGTTTTGAATTCTTCACCACCTGCAACACAAGTGCACAAAGTGAGCAACAATATTAATTTATAGAATAAAAACATAACATTAAATAAGTAAAATACAATAACATAACATGCGTTGATCCTAAAGTTAGCTTGTGAGGGTTAAATAAAAGTTACTGACCAATCAGAGCATTGCCCACAGAGCTCCTCCCACTCTGCCTTCCGCCTAGCAACAGAACGTTCAGGGCCAGTACGTTCTGCTCGCCGTCGTCGTGGCGACCCCATTTGCCGAGGATTCCGAAGGGGTTGTTGCCGTGACGATGGTATTCCGTGACGAGAGACATCTAAGGAAAAGGTTTTAACTGAATTTTCTAAATAAAAGAACTAAATGTCGCCGGATGGAAATCATTACTAAAATGAATTATTATTAAGTGTTAAAATTACTGCTTATAATAGAGGATCAAAACAACACACTGTATTTCACATTTTAATGTTTAGCTGTGAACAGTGTTTCATTTCTGATTGGACAGAAAACGTACGTTCATGTTTAAGAAGGCCACAACACATCTAAACTTGACGATTAACAGAATTAACAAAAGCGTCTCTTACCTGTGTTACCTTACCAAGAGAGGAAAAGTACTCACATTTCCTGGACTGATCAATATTGTAGTGCGTGTGTGTGTGTGTGTGTGTGTGTGTGTGTGTGTGTGTGTGTGTGTGTGGTTACTGGTTAAACAGTAACCAGTCCTACCCATCTTTCCCTCGCTCTGTGCTTTTATTAGGGCTGTAAAGACTGATAAACATCCCTGTACTTTAGATTCAAAGGGACAAGCATAGGGAACTGTATCATGTGTTTTTTTATATCTAGACACATTGTCATCTGCAGGATTGCAAAAACCAGCTAAAAACCATCACTTGCTGAATCCATGAAGCTGCTTGGTGTCACCGTTTACTTTACCCACAGTAGGAAACATGGACGGTGACATCACGGAAACAAGGAAACACCGATGGCGATGACATATCAACAAGGAAGCTAGGGAACACGGATGGAAGAGTGTGTGTGTGTGTGTGTGTGTTATCTTTATATCAATATAACTAAGGCCAGACAAAAGAGGGAAACATTGGCACATTCAATTTGATTTGAAAAGGTTTTGCAAAAACAATAAAATGACGGACATGAGCATATTTGTTTGTACATAACCAAACTTTCTGGAAAAACTGAATTGAAATGCCCAACATGAGATATCCTGGTGGCTACTTTGGGCTAGTGTTTTGTTCCAAAATGACAATAAATGTGACTTTTACAAAGATATCCGTGCCAGATTTACCATCTAAATTCAGCTTTAGTTAGTTAGCATTAAAGAACAGTCTGAAATGGGATTTTTTCTTAATTTAGAATAACTCTTGTATGGCTCTGTAACTTCTTTTAAATAAGACTTTAATAGATGATAATATTTCAAATCAGATAATGCCCATTGGTAATGAGGTTTTTTTTTGTGCATATATATAAAACATCTGATTCAAACAAAGAAGAAAAAATAAGACGATCAGATGCTTTAAAACTCATAACATTGGTAATATACAGCAGTATGTTCCTCTTCGTGTCCTCTTTGTTTTTCATTACAGAATGAAGACGTCATCCTCCTGACGCATATTTAAATCAGGAGAGGGTTTGAATATCTGAGTGTGAGCTTTACCTCTGCGGTCATAAATAACTTTTATCTACACAAATTAAATCGTTTCCTGGTTTCTCTGCAGGCTTGTGGGCATGCCTTTTCCTGCTCGTTAACCTTATCACTAAAAACAGTGCTGGAGAAAGACTGGGATACATCGGTCCGATCAGATGGAGGGTTTTCCAGCTTTAGATAGGAAAAGTTACACCAATATTTAAATGGAAGATGAATTAAGGACAACGTTAATCTAGTTTAGGAGCAAAGACTTGAAACTTGGGAAAACAGCTAGCTTAGCACTGACAACGTTTGAAAATATATCTACCAATTGCTTTAAAGTCACTAACTGTCATTATTAAATGGTATTTTCTTTGTTAAATGCATACAACAAATACATTCAAACAGAACAATTAGTTGTTTTAACCCTTGTATGGTATTCGGGTCTGTGGGACCCGTTTTCATTATTTAGCTAAAGAAAAATGATTATTGAAATTATTTTTTCAAACCCACACTCAATGGCCTTGGCTCTTTTTCTGTGAAGAACATATATCAGAACACATTTTCAATGACCACCCACTGCCCCCCCCCCCCCCCTACACATTTACATTACATACAGGGTGTTCGGGTCACACTAACAAAAGTGTGGAAATTGTAGGTCCTGTGTACCTGTGTGTGTGTGTGTGTGTGTGTGTGTGTGTGTGTGTGTATGTGTGAGACTTTTGTGTTTCTGCCCCTGCCATTCCCGCACAAGGTTGCAACATTGTTGATCAATTCAAGCACCGACACCAGTCTGCTCTCACATTCCCGCATTATGGGAACCAATCTTTATTTTGTTCACACTCCATCCAAGCTGCAAATTTGGGGCAAGACACAATAAATAAAGCTTCGCCAGTTTGGGTCCTGATCACAACTGATCAAGATGGCCAAAAGGTTCTCTGCTCAGAGGGCCTTGCAAATGATTCTGGAAGAGAGAGAACCATTTGATGATGATGTAGAGGAAGAGGAAGAGGAAGAGGCTTCAGAATGTGAGGATCAGATTTCTGAGAATTCTGAGTCTGACAATGACTTTGATGAAGAGGATGAGATTGAAGAAGAGGATGAGATTGAGCATCAGCCAGTTACAGTGGCGTTTTTATATGTACAAAAGTGGTGGGGCACAAAAAACGTAGATGTCTATATATAAGCTTCTGCAGTGACGTGCAGTGAGGTTCATGGCTGCTGAGGCTCTGACTCTTCAGGTTTACAAATATTATATTTGGACCTAAATCAAAATATAATATTATTTTCAAAAGCTTTTTTAGTCTGATGCTTCGATTAATTTCAACAAAAGGATACCCAAAAAATGTAATTTTATCATTTAAATATTGGATTGTTCTCTCTTAGTAAGATCCCTTTTTCAATCAAATGGTGGTCTCACCTTGACTTGAAGATGAAGTCCATGCTATCCTTCTGGACAACAATCTCTATGACTTCTTTGTAAAAGTCCTCCTTATCTTCTTGTAGTTTCAAAAGTCGAATCATAAATCTAATCTAGATTTATGATTCGGAAATGATAAAAGTAGGGTAGACATGTGGATATTATCCGGCTGAACAAAACGTGCATTTATCTAACAGGTACGTTTCCCACAGATCTTATTTCCAGCTATTTTCTAAAATCCTATGGAGAAATCTCATTGCTTTTTTGTCGAGGGAAACCATGCGCAGCTTACTTCCGGGTTTTAGGATGCGTCACTGCACCTCTCTCGTCTCCTCTTCACACACCACACTTTTCGCGGCACACGTACTTACAGCCAATCAGCTCTGAATTATTAAATAGAAAAATACTCTGAGCATGCGCAGTGTAGTTTTTACAGTCACCATTCACTTAGACAGTGAGAGGGAGGGGCATGATCGGGTTTTGTCCCACATGGCTTAAAACGGCTCAATAGGCACACTGTAGACACTAATTAGAAGAACACAGACTAAAACAGCAATACACAGACGAATCAGATGATTAAACATGATCTTAAAATATATTTCATATATTTTTTAATTTATTTTTTTGCATTTCTTTGTAATCATTATTTTTAATACTTTCTGCTGACACTAGGTGGGCTGTGCCTAATGACCAGTCGCCACTGGCCAGTTACAACAAAAAGACGAGCCACAGGACCAGCCTGTCAGCGGGCAGAAAGACGTGCAGCACTTTAATTCATTAATGTGATCTAACAAATGTAAAAGGGCAAATATGAACCATATCTGCTGTTTATATTGCTTGTAATTGAGATGAAGTAAACATCTGTTGAGTATTTTAACATAAAATAGTTTCATTGTGTTGAATTGAAGCCCAAAAAGGCAGCGGTCCACCGGACCCACGAACACTGGCTGAGTAACAAAAATATGAACACCATACAAGGGTTAAAGGAAGTTGAAGTGCTAGCATCCAACTGGAAGAACGTAAAGTGGTAAAAATCTCTATTTTCAACCGAGAGCCGATTGTTTTTTAATTCAACATAGTAAGAATATAATACTTTGTAAAACAGACTGATCTTTTATCACATATTTTCCTAATAATCAACATCATTTTGACATTCGTGAGTTAGCTTCACGTCTTTTTACATCTACACAACTGAGAGAAAGATTAACGTACAAATCTATGTTTACTAAACTATTTTGGTAAATGTAATAAAGTATTTTCATTTGAGACACTTTTGATATCTTAAAGGCTTAATCTAGAGATCCAAGTTTGTCCCAAAAACAAAGCAAACAAACATATTTTAGGTGACCAATCCTTTTAATCATAAAAACACAGATTTCCACAGCGAGCGGGGGAATTTAAACCCCAAATAAACATACAAATAGTTACACCAACATTCATCCAAAATGAGCAGGCACAACCAATAGAGACATCTCTCTCTCACAACAATAGTGCAACCAATCCCAACTTCTGCAGAAACCTCAAGGCCTTTAATGTTTTGGCGGCGAAAGTTTGGGTTTTAACGAGGCCACATTTCACAGATTTGGGATGTGAACGAGTTTCTATTGACTGAAACATCAGGATTCGGCTAATCTCAGTAGCCTTTTGGGCTAATAGCTAAAGATCATCTGTTTATCAGAATAAAATTAAAGCTAACAAACATATTTCTACATATTTATGTCTTTTATATATTATATATATTTATGTCAGAGCATGGACAGAGAATTGAAGATTAAGTTCAATTTTTCCTTTGAGAAATATAGTTGAATTGCAATTTTAAGATAGCAAGTGGCAAATCGACCACATTTTCACAATCAATTAAGAAAGTCTATGGAAAGGAAAAAGATCATTGTACATTCTTGAGTTTTTTGCAGACTTTTCTCCATTTGTGAAACATCATTGGATATATTTAATTAAATATCTTAATAAATAAGTTACTTTTACCAGTGCAATTTAGGACTTTTCTTCTAATAAAGCCATTCAATAAAATGTTACTGAAATAAGTTATCCATCTTGCCTTTACCTCAAATCAAGACAATTTCTGTAGAGGGTTTTTTCGAAATAACAGCTTGTATGTTGGTCTTTAAAACCTACATGACAAAAGACATGTATTAGGTTTTCCATATCAGTGTTTTTCCTGTTGGTGTAGGTGAAGACAAACTGGATTTCAAAGCAGTTTCTGCTCGTCTAGACAGAAGAGGAGGAAACCAGATCTGAACCACAAAGAGTTTCACTCCCGCCTGACAGGAAGCTCGTTAGCATTGAGACACTGGAGGCGTGTGTGTGTGTGTGTGTGTGTGTGTGTGTGTGTGTGTGTGTGTGTGTGTATGTGTGGGGGGGGGTTTACAGAGGTGTGAATGGTTATTCAACGCTCCCTCAGCAGTGTAAAGTAAAGAAACTCTGGCCTCAGTTTGTCTCTAGTCTCTCTGGCAAAGAGAGGGAAGTCCATCCTTCATTTTTTATCTTCTCCGATCTGTAATTTCTTATTGTTTCTGGCACACGTGAAGTCGTGTTTTCGCCACGTCTGGAGAAGCCGACGCTAACTTTCCTGCAGAAGAGGACAAAAGTGAAGTGTGGGGGGAGGAGTGACGAGAAGAAGACGCCGCAAACTTTGACTCCGCCACCGCCGCCATGAGTGAAGATGATGGCGATGATGATGAAAGTTTGGCGTCGGGGTCTCGCAGCGTCCGGCAGCTAAGTCCGTCCCCACACGGGCAGCGTTGGAACAGCTCCAGTCCGTGGTTCCCCTTCCGCCGGTGTCGCGTGCAAACCTGTCCCCCCCGCAACACCGGTTTACAGATTCGGGTCCAGAAGTGACGGGCGCAACACAACGCCTCGGAACAATCTGAGGAGCGGAGGCACGGGTCGCCCACCTGACCTGCAAACATGGAAATAATTAATTAGATAATAATAATAATAATACATTGGATTCTTATAGCGCTTTTCGTAATGCTCAAAGACGCTTTACATAAATCAGAACATTTAAAACAACATTTAAAACACTCACTTAAAAGCAAAGATAATAAAAACACTATAACAATAAAACAGAATTTAATGAATTAAAAGTGAAAGAAGCTCACCTTTACTGGAGGATCCTTTGGGCTCCATCCGGCTCCTCTTCCTCCAGCCTCTCTTCTTGGACAGAGGACTCATGTCTCCATCGGGGATCATCTGAGACACAAAGCTGTCCTCGTCTGGAACACAGATATCTGAGGGAGGGACGAGCGTTTACAATGAATAGATGGAATAAAATGAACGCAGACAATGTGCTAAATTGTTGAACTAATAAAAAGGAATAAAAGGAAAATAATGTCTAATCAGCATGAGCATAATGAAACAGATTGATTTGAAAGCATTGTTCTACTGATTCGCAATAATGCAATGTGTTTATTGTGCATTAGACATTTTAATGACACTTGAAACCCCTTCTTGTGCAGCTCGGATTTGTTAGCAGATACTGAGACATTCTGCCTCGAATAATTTTTAAACAGTAAATAAAACTTGCAGCTCGTAATTCTGACTTCTCACTTTTCTGTTCTTTTTACAGAGTATAAAACACACAAGACATTCAGATATCACTATAACATGACAAATATGTGACAGTAAAAGTTCAAAAAGTATATATAATATATATATTAATCTTACTGTTGCTGCAGCTGTTTCCAGGACAACACATGCCATCTCTATGGCAACGCCTCTTCCTCCTGCGGCAGGTCTGGCAGCGGGAGTGGGCGGGGCCTTTGGTGGGGGCGTGGCAGTAGCTGCCCTCGCGGCACTCCAGGTCGCTCATGCACTGATACAGCTGCACAGACACACACAGAAACATTTATTATAATGTAAAGTACCGTTACTTTATTATAATGGACCGTACTGTTACTGTCTGATAATGGAACGTGGTGTTACTGTCTGATAATGGAACGTGGTGTTACTGTCTGATAATGGAACGTGGTGTTACTGTCTGATAATGGAACGTGGTGTTACTGTCTGATAATGGAACGTGGTGTTACTGTCTGATAATGGAACGTGGTGTTACTGTCTGATAATGGAACGTGGTGTTACTGTCTGATAATGGAACGTGGTGTTACTGTCTGATAATGGAACGTTGGAACGCTGCAGTGAAACATTGTATCTCTTCCCGCCTCCAACGTTCCATCACCTCAAAGATAGAGATAACGCCATGAGGTCACACACTCACCGTCAGGTCCAGACTGGGCTCCCACGTGCTCCTGTTCACCGGCAGCGCGTGGCCCTCCTGCAGGATCACCGTGCGGAAGGAGTTCAGTCTGACACGAGCCTCCCCTCCGCGCGAATACGTCACGAACACGAGCGCGAGACTCACCATCAGCACCGAGTGAGGGTGCATGACTGCTGAGGGGGCAGACAAATAAATAAATTAGAAGAACTCCCAACATTTTTATAAGAGTTACAAATAATTATAACATTTGTAAAATAAGCCTCAGAAATAACACTGTTTCACTTCTTCAATAAAACATCACACTAACAACGAAAAAAAGGTTTTACTTTGAAACTAATTCCCTAAAACTCGTGAAGTAATCCTATAAATTAAAACAATGTCCTCAGTAAAAACCACAAGGCGAAACTTCCATCTCAAATGTCATTTGCATGATTTAACTCAAATACAGATATGTTTAAGAAACTTTACAGAATGTATAAATAGCTGTCATTTTAAAACCTATGTTCCTACAAGCAGGTAAAAACACACATTGATAAATCCTACCTGTTGCTTTCAGAGAGACGTATAATACAATTATATAAATAATAAAATGAAGAAAGAAAGAAATAATCCCGATTTGTTGAGTTAAATCCCACTTCCGGTGTGTTTCTGCTGCCTCCAGACTCTCAGGTGCTGCTGATGTCTGCAGGACTTCAGGTGAACTGGTCCCGGATCCTCGTGCACTTTATATCTGCTCACAGGTGTACCCCAGCTCCGCCCCCCCCTCCCCTCCCGTGCAAGCATCGATACCTGCAGCCATCGATACAGAGAGAGAGAGAGAGAGAGAGAGAGGGAGAGAGGGGAGAGAGAGGGAGAGAGGGGAGAGAGAGAGGTGTCTCTACATGAAGCCTCTGTAGTGCAATGAGGATAATTATGTATTTACATGTAACTGGGAAACATGCAGCCTACATTAATTAAGATAGATGCAGTAGGGTCTATTATAACGTATTATAACTTTATCACCAGGTTGACACGTACGAGGAATTTGACTTGGTGTCGTGGTGCATACATTAAAGTAAAACCAGAATTACAAAAACAGATAGAAAACTAATTTAAGATATCTATAACAACATATCAAAATATAGTAAAATATAGCAGTATTTACATTGAAATAGGATTGGCTGTAACAAACACATTCCCAGTCTGGCATCAACAAAGTAAATCTAATGTATTCTGATGATGTCATGATGACTAGAAGAAGTACTCCGATGTTACACTTAAAGTCAAAGTAGAGTATATCTTAAAAAATGCAGTTAATTTGAACTTTATATATAATAATAATAATCGGTAATTATATGTATATAAAATCTTTCTGCGCTAACTATTTCTATGTGTGTGTAAAAAGATATTCTCCAAAGTGTTTTAAAATGTTAAAATATCTCCCTCTGCAGAAAATGTAAATACTCAAAATCAGTGAAAGTACCTCAAAACTATTCTGAAGTACTCACAGTACTTCACTAAATGTACTTGGTTACAGAAAGGTGATTCACAGATATTAACCCACACATTTCCTGCTCACACACACACACACACACACACACACACACACACACACACACACACACACACACACACACACACGCACACATTTTACATATTCTTTATCTTGATGATAAATACCCTGTCGACCTTTCAGTCTCTGTGGTTTAACCTTTCCGCGCTCACATACAAATATGGAGCGTGATTTAATATTTGATAAAATCAGGGCTGCTCCCGTCATTAAAGATAGAGTCTAATATGTGAGAGGCTCGTGGAAAGGTATTTAATTGACCTTATCTCCGGTATAGAGAATAAAACTGTGCTTCCTGTTGGGCTTCATGGATCTGTCATTTAGATATTTTATCATTATTTATTTATGTTTCACTTTCTTTCTTTTTTATGTTTTTATTTAAATATTCATGCATTACTTCATTTACTTAGATATCGTTTTTTCAATTATTTATGTTTTGCTTCATGTAATTAATAACATATTCATATATTGTGTAAATTAATGTATTATTATTTGTAATTAATTAATTTATCTATGTTTTCATTTACTTATGAATAACTTCATTTATTTATTTTCCTATTTCCCAATCATTTTACTTAATTCTCTATATCTTCATACACACACACACACACACACACACATACACACACACACACACACACACACACACACACACACACACACTTGAGTTTCTGTTGAATTCATTGAGATTGTGAAATCTTACAAATACCTGGGTGTTCATCTGAACAATAAACTGGACTGGTCTGATAATTCTGCTGCTCTGTACAAGAAGGGACAGAGCAGACTCTTTCTGCTGAGGAGACTGAGGTCTTTCGGGTGCAGGGGGCACTCCTTCATACTTTTTACGACTCTGTTGTGGCATCAGCCATTTTCTATGGTGTGGCCTGCTGGGGCAGCAGCATCTCGGCTGCTGACAGCAAGAGACTGAACAGACTGGTAAAAAAGCTCTGTCCTGGGGAGTCCTCTGGACACTGTGGAGGGGAGACAGGAGTCCTCTGGACACTGTGGAGGGGAGACAGGAGTCCTCTGGACACTGTGGAGGAGGTGGGAGACAGGAGTCCTCTGGACACTGTGGAGGTGGTGGGAGACAGGAGAATGGCAGCCAAGCTGTCCTCCCTGCTGGACAATATGTCCCACCCCCTCCAGGACACCCTGTCCTCACTGTGCAGCTCCTTCAGCGACAGGCTGCTGCACCCCCGCTGTCTCACGGAGAGATACCGCAGGTCCTTCCTTCCTGCAACGGTCAGACTATACAACCAGCACAGCCCCTAGTAGACCCCCCCTCCCCCACACACACCACAACACAGACTATATCACCCCTTGCTGCTAAATACCAATCAACTATGTGCAATATGTGCTATATGTGCAATATACACATTATATATATATGCCATTAATAATTGTGTAATATATACCTGGCTGCTAAATCCTAAGAACGGTTACAGGATTTGTATTTTGAAAAGTACTTTCTTTTACTTTAATTTTTTTATTATATTTTTTATTATATCATAACTTAGTACTTTTTTTTAACATATGTAACATGAAGCTGTCTGTGGCTCTTTCCTGCTGTAACGATGCAAATGTCCCCTCTGTGGGACTAATAAAGGTATTCTGATTCTGTATCAGATGCACAGAATGAAACATCGCCCTCTTGAGGTCACACCTGGAACTGCAGCTCCCCCATCCAGAAAAACGGTTACAATTTTAAAATTAAGTAAAAGTACACAAGTTTAAACATGTACTTTATGTACCCAAAGTGACTCATCATGCAGAATAATATATATTATAGTATTATATCTTGTTGATGCATTAATGTGTGCGTTACTTTAATGTTGCAGCTGCGAAAAGGGGAAGTTTGCGGCGAGCGACATAACAGAGAGAAGTGAGGGTGAAATCAGGGTAAGTGTTCGATCTGAGAGACGAACAGGAAACCAGAGACAGGAAGCCGTGTCTGTGAGGAGCTTCAACTCTTTACTTTGCATTACTACTATACTCTAAATGAACTTCCCTTGAATGAAAAACTAGCTCCATCTCTACAAGCAGCAGCCTTAACGTGATGAACACATTCATGCATTAGTTTTAATACGATACCTACTATTTAACATAATAAGTACTTTGCATTTGGCACTAAGGCTTTATTAGATCACTGCACGTTTTTCTACACTGTGGTATTGCTTATGGTCAATGTAAGAGACAACAAACAGATGCAAAACTACCAAAACAGATGCAGGGCCAAACGAGACTATAATGTCCAAAAAGTGATGCAAAGCAACCAAAACAGATGCAAAACAACCCAAAACAGACAGAATATGACCATATAGAAATTCAAAATGACTGTGAAAAAACACAAACAACCAAACAAGAATGCGTTAGAACCAAAAAGCTTCAAAATATGACCAAAAACACAAACAAAAAGAGATTAAATATGACCAAAAAGCTGCTCTCTGCTGGGCTGGAGACTCTTTTGACTACTTCCTGTATATCTACTTCCTGTATCTCTACTTCCTGTGCGCCTCTTTACAGCCTGGCTGCTCACTGATGGGTTGCGGTCGAATAGTCCATTTAGCTCAGGAACCTTCCTAACGGAGTGAAATGACCCGGAAGTCCGTCAGTGGCAGCCATGATAAGTGCCGTTCCAATTCTCTAGATGATAGGAAAGGAGGTCTCAAACTTCCTTTATAACCTCCTTTAGCTTAGGAACCACTGGACCTTCCTTTACGAAAGGAGAGGAGAACATATTTTCATACAATCATACGTATTGGGATCATTTGTATTCATGTGGACCGGAGGGAGAGGGGGACGAGCAGTAGTCCCTCGTTCTTATTAAACATCCATGTTGTAGTCCGCTGTATAGAGATCAGTAGTTTCCATAGTTTCCCCACAGCAGCAGACGCACATTGATGACGTCCGCTGGCGCATCATAAACACGTCGGATAGTGAAAGTGCAGTCTCTTCTCCTAAGTCCTTTTGAATTCTCCTATCCACTATCCCTTAACCCCGTGACGTTTCACACAGAGGAGAGGAGTAGACGTTAGGAGCTGATTTTTGGACTATTCGACTGCAACTATGGTCTGGTTTGAGTACAGAAAGCTGAAGTCATGACATCACTTCCTGTCTAACGTCTGTTCCTCAAGCTCAATGCAAACTCTCATTCAGTATTTCTTCAATATGCATATCTGCAGAAATGAAGCGCTATCTAAGAGTTTACTCTGTATTTCAGGACAAATAAACTCCCCTAGCAGCAATTATAAAAAGCTGAAACTGTTGTGAGTTATAGAAGAAATATAATGTAATAAAAACAGTTTCCGTGCAAAATTACCAGCGCAGCAGAGTTGCATACTCATCTCATCGTAACGTACTTTTATCCATTTGGATGAGAAATCTCTTCTAAAGTACATTTTTCATATTTTTTGACTTCTGTTGTATAAAAGCTAACATGAAACCTATATATAGCGCGAGATAAGCTTTGTTAGCAAAGACAAAGGGAATTGAATGAGGTTTTGGCTAACTTCTTGCACTGTACTGACAGTTACGCCCCCTCCAATTGGTTTAAAAAAGACGTTGTATAGGGAAATAAATGAACGAAGCACTAATTAGCTTATATTTCTCCTTTTATGTCTTTATATAAAATAGTCATGGTTGGGTTTCAGTTGAAGCTGGCATTGTTAAACCTGAGAAAAATGCTTTAGAAACATTCAATTCAACGCAAACAAATAGACATTAGATTAAATGTTAGGCAATGCAAATGAATCAGGAAGTGTTTCCACACCTTAACAACCTTTTAACTTGTTCTTTAAGCATGTTCTGTCTGTAATCTACTGTTAGACGACCGTTCCTGACTTCCGTTTGACTTCCGTTTCTCACTTCCTGTACGGTGAACCGTTTCCTGCCACAGAGCAACGTTTTTTTTACAGTGCAGTCAGAGGAGAGGCAGGAGAGGGTTAACTTCGCTGAAGCTCTTCCTGCTGCTTTGTGTGAAACCTGTTTCCACTCGCCTCGCATACCTCAGCCTCGAGGTGTCGGCTGGTTCTCAGCTCTGAGCAGAAGCTTCACATCTGTCACCGCTCAGCCATGTTTGTCTCCAGATTTCTCTGCAGGGCGACACACCGAATCAACACAGTGAGTTTAACTTATTGTAAAGTTTAACATCTTTCTGACATCAAGTATACATTTAAGGACGACAAAGTGGCGGGACTCTTCCTCCGTTATCTGCTCAGATACCTTTAAACAAAACAACTGTATCAGGAACTACTTTAACTGCATACTATTACTACTAATGCTGTATTATGCAACTTCCTTTGTTACACTTACAAGTATTTCAACATCAAAGCATCTCTGAAAGTATGAATTATTCTGCAACGACTTGTCCTGTAGTCAGGCTTCCTCTTTTCCTCGGCTGCATTGTTTCTGTTGCCACACCTTTTGTATCTAGAAACCCATCCATATGAGTGCTGGCTCTATCTGCCACATCATTGCTTAGATATTTGCATGATTGTGCAACTGAAGAAAATATAATAATGTATGTCTCTCTCAGTGTGGTCCGGTGTGGTGTGTCGCCTCCAGGTTCAGCACTCAACCTCCAGCTAAAGGTAAACAAGTCCCTCAAACAGCAACCTGTCAAATATCCTACTTTTAAACAAGATCCAGTCACTATCTGATGCATTCAAATTATATATTTGTTGGTGATAAGTGACCGTACATCAATAATGACAGTATGGTACAAACATACCTATCGGATTTTTAATTACCCATTCCATTTTCGCCTATAATTAATGTGTATTAAAGTGTATACATTTCAAAGATTGACAAAGATATTGATGAAACCTTTGCTTTTCTATGTGCAATAACTGTCTGTGAACATTCAATCCAAATTTGGTGACATTCAGACTATTATTTCCAGAGATACATGGGATAAGAAAAGTTATACCTCGGGTTGGGGGTATCCAACACTTTTGAGGGCGAAAGTTCCTTGTGGTTTTAGTACTTGTTCTCTGTGCAATGACACTAACGTTGAATCTAATCTAAACTCTAATCTAATCTATTAACCCCTCTCTCCAGAGGTGGGAAGTAGTGGAGTACAAATACTTCGTTACTGTACTTAAATACATTTTTCTGGTATCAGTACTTATTTTTCTGACGACTTTTTACTTTTACTTCTCACATTTTGAACCCAAATACCTGTACTTTCTACTTCTCACATTTCTAACACAAATACGTGTACTTTCTACTTCTCACATTTCTAACACAAATACGTGTACTTTCTACTTCTTACATTTTGAACACTAATACCTGTACTTTCTACTTCTTACATGTTGAACCCAAATACCTGTACTTTCTACTTCTTCCATGTTGAACACTAATACCTGTACTTTCTACTTCTCACATGTTGAACCCAAATACCTGTACTTTCTACTTCTTACATGTTGAACACTAATACCTGTACTTTCTACTTCTTACATGTTGAACACAAATACCTGTACTTTCTACTTCTTACATTTTGAACACAAATACCTGTACTTTCTACTTCTTCCATGTTGAACCCAAATACCTGTACTTTCTACTTCTTACATGTTGAACACTAATACCTGTACTTTCTACTTCTTACATGTTGAATCCAAATACCTGTACTTTCTACTTCTTACATTTTGAACCCAAATACCTGTACTTTCTACTTCTTACATGTTGAACACAAATACCTGTACTTTCTACTTCTTACATGTTGAATCCAAATACCTGTACTTTCTACTTCTTACATTTTGAACCCAAATACCTGTACTTTCTACTTCTTACATGTTGAACCCAAATACCTGTACTTTCTACTTCTTACATGTTGAACCCAAATACCTGTACTTTCTACTTCTTACATTTTGAACCCAAATACCTGAACTTTCTACTTCTTCCATGTTCCAAACAGGCTGGTTCCTTTAGTCTGAATGTGTGTTTGGTGGCGTGATCATTATTATTTAGAGTCATTGCGTGCCTATTGATTTGAACACGATCCGTGTATCCATCATTTCCTGGTCTTCTCTAAAGAAGAGGGACCAATGAAAACGTTGTCATGTTGCCGTTGTTCAGCATGGAAACATTCATTAGCTAACAATGACATTATTGTTCTATTCATATAAAGGGAGGTCAGGTACTCTTTAAAACAGCTGCTAGTTATGGGTACTTTTTACTGAAGTACATTTCAAAGCCCTCTTTACTTTGACTTGGGTAAAGAAGTTTAGTCAGTACTTCTACTTTCACCAGAGTACTTTTAAACACGAGAATCTGTACTTCTACTTGAGTAAAGGATGTGTGTACTCTTGCCCTCTCTGCTTCTCTCTCTCTCTCAGATGCATCAGTTCGATACAGCCTTGGTCGCCCGGTCCTCTCTCTCCGCCTCCCTGCAGGTGGCCTCGGTCGCTTCACTCTGACGCCGATGCTGACCACCGTGGGAGATCTGCTGAGTGAAATCACAGCCAAAGACCCGGGGGTGCAGAGCGCCTCGCTGCTCAACGGAGGTAACACAAACACACACAAACAGGGCGGTGCAAGACTTTTAAGGACCACATTTCTTAAGCCCATAACCCACACCTTAACCCTTCATCTGTTTCTCAATTTCTGAGCCTCACCCTAAAACTAAGTCCTACATTTCAGTGTTTTGAGGAAGTAGAAAGTACTGAAACATCTGCTCTCGTAAAGACCCTAACCCACACCTTAACCCTCCATCTGATTCTCTATTTCTGAGCTTACACTGAAAAAACCTAAATGTTGACCTTAATTAAATGTATTCTGTCAACAGATTTCACATTACTGCATTAGGTTAGTTGAAAGCAATAATATTAAGTTGAACCTAATATTTGTTATTTCAACTTTATATAACTGCTTTGAACTAACCTAACACAGTTATGTGAAATCTGTTGACATAATACATTTAATTGAAGTCAACGTTTCAGTTAGTTCAGTTTAACCCTAAAACTAAGTCCTAATTTTCCGGGTTTTGAAGAAGTGGAAAGTACTGAAGCAACCGACCTTCCTAAAAACACTCATACTTTAACGAAACTTCCTCAATTTAAAAAAGTGTTCTTACTCTTTAATAATATCAACATTGTCCTTAAATGTCCCTACTTTCTGAAATGTCTTCATGTTCAACAAATACAATCACTTTCCTAAAATGTCCTTGCTTTATAAAAATGTAATCTCTCAGATGCCCGAACTTTATAATATATCCAGAATTTCCTTAAAGGGCCACACCTTGTCCCTAAAGTCTAAAATATTCCACTTTCGCAAAAGGTGCACTTTAAAAAGTGTCTGAAGTGTCTTAACAATTCTAACTTTCCATAAACTTTCTAAAAAAAGACCTCACTTTTAAAATAAAACACTTACTGTTACTCAAAGTGTACACAAACAAGTGACAAGAGCACAAGTAACGTTGAAGAAATAAGAAATACCTGAAACTAAACTTTAGTTTTCCCTTCAGATGGACAGAGAGTCTCCACATGCACCTTCATGGAAACTGTGTTAGACAAAGATTTTCAACTGATCATCAATGACGTCACACACAACATTCGCTCACTTGGACAAGGTACAACCTGTGTGTGTGTGTGTGCGTGTGTGCATGTGTGTGTGTGTAGGGTGAGGTCAGCTTAGCTTTGCATAAAAGGGAGCAGCTGGCACGCTTCAAACCAGGTCAGAATGTGAATGTTTGTCCACAGTGTGTGTGTTTTTACGGTTTCCATCGGTGTATTCCTTCTCTTCACTTTCAGGATATGTTCCTCAAACAATTATAATTGTGTGAGTTGAAAGCAAAGTTATCAGACTCTTTCTCTCACACATTGGTTCTCTGTGATTATAATACAGGTGTGGCTCAGTTTGTGTAACTCAAAGTAACACACCTGTGTGTCCGTCCCTCTCAGGTGCGTCTCATGAACATGTGTTGGGTGTCGATGACATGAAGTACGTAGTTCGTCTTCTTCACTCGGCTCTGAGTCTTCCTCAGCAGCTGCACAGCAAACACACCGATCTGCTGGTGAAGCAGGAGGAGCTGAAGAAGCAGCTGCAGCCTCTGGAGACGGTACTAAACGTTTATGAGTGTGAAGATAACCAAGCCACCTTTTGAATTGTACATGAGAATGTTCCTGAATGATATGGACGGATGACTGTTTTCTGTCTCATATTTGATTTGGATTTGGGTAATACGAACCTTCTTCTATGTGTGTGTGTGTGTGTGTGTGTGTGTGTGTACAGGAGAGAGTCAAGATGGCGCTGGAGGCGGAGTCTAGAGCAACACAACTGGGGTGGGCGGGGTTTGCATACCTGTCGCTGCAGGGAGGATTCCTGGGTTACCTCACCTGGTAATAAACACACACACACACACACACACACACACAAACACACACACACACACACACACAAAGGCCTACAACCTTTCTGCACTACGCTATAATCATGTTTGTATGTGTGTATGTTTGCAGGAATGTGTATCCATGGGATGTCATGGAGCCAATTACCTTCTTCATCTCCCTCAGCACCAGCATGCTGTTCTTCGCCTATTACATCCTCACCAAACAGGTGTGTGTCTGTGTGTGTGTGTGTGTGTGTTTGTGTGTGTGTGTGTGTGTGTGTTTCATTTATCTTGAAAAACAATCAAAGTGAATACTGATCCTCACATTACCAAAAAAGAGGACCGGACCTCACCCAACTAAAAAAAGTATAAAAACAGACCCCAATATGCAAAAAAAAAAGAGGACTGGTCCCCACTTTGCAAAAAAGAAGATTGGACCCCACTACGTCATAAAAGAAGACTAGACCCCACTACGTCATACAAGAAGTTTAAACCCCACTTCCCCCAAAAATAAGACTGGTCCCAGTTTGTTTTATTAAATTAGGTTGATTTGTAAAACATGGGTCATCTTCAATCGGGAGGTTTCTCCAGATAATTAATGGTAAAGGTTAGAGTTTAGTTTAATGGTTAGGGAGATAATCATGTTATAGAGAGTCTTGTGAGGAGTACAAAGGGTTTTGTGTTCAACTCAGTGTGTGTGTGTGTGTGTGTGTGTGTGTGTGTGTGTGTGTGGTGTGTGTGTGTAGGAGTTCATCTATCCGCATGTGAAAGATCGTCAGTTCCTTCACTTCTTCCACTACAGAGCGTCGCACCAGAAATTCAATGTTCACAAATATAACGAGCTCAAAGACGAGCTGGCAAAGGTGATGAACACACACACACACACACACACACACACACACACACACACACACACACACACACACACACACATTATATCAAAATGTCTTATTTTGCGTGTGTGTGCAGGTGGACGGTGATCTCAGCGTTTTGAGGAACGCCATCCGACGGAAGCCAGAGAGAACTGCCTAAAAATATACTGAGAATAGGCGCTTTCACACGCAGTACTTTTCCCACAAAGGTTCATGAGAACTTAGTTCATGAGAACTCTTTAGTTCTCATGAACTAAGTACAGATCGCGTTCACACCGGAATAAGTTCCTGAGAGAGGATTAGGCAAATGAAGCCGCTGACGTCACTTCTTCTTCTTCTTCTTCTGCTTTGGGTTTACTGGCAGGCCGCAAACAACTTCACGGCGTATACTGCCACCCGAAGTCCCCGGCCGGAAGTCCCCGGAGTTGGGGACTGGCTTCAGTAGAAGCTGCTGGACTCTCTGCGTTTCTGCGCTGGGCTAATGCTAATCTTAATGCTAATAATGCTAATGCAAGGATAATAAAATGGCGGCTTCACAAAACTTTTTGGGGGTTTTACGGGGCGTGGTTTGCAATCCACCCAGCCAATCAGAAATAGGAACCTTTTTCTCCCACGAAAGTCCCTGCTCTCTAGCAGGGACGGAAAAGGGGGTAAAAAAGGTTCTGATGAACTCATTCTAGTTCCGGCTCTTTTTGGTGTGAACGCGACATTTCGGAACTATATCGGAACTAAAGTGGGAAAAGTACTGCGGTGTGAACGCAGCTATTAAATGTTATTTTTGCACATTTTTGTACTTGTTTGTTTTTTTAAATGTTTTTTGCTGCTGTCTTTTTTCAAGACAATCAGAAATAAAAAAAATACTTTTTCTAAGTTTGTATCCTGCTGTTTTTTGTTAAATATTGGAATTGCTCCTTTTGTAACATATTATTTGATGACACCCCGTGCATTCGAGTGCATACACATACAGTTATATTAAGATAAGAAACAATGCTATGAATGCACACATTGGTACTTTGTTACCTTAGAAGTGCAGCATTTTTATTGTGCTTCAAATACATATAAAACTATTTTTATTTATTACTAATTTTCTAGCTTTTATACACAAATAACGTCAGGAATTAGTTATCCATGAAAACAGGACAATGTGTTTTATTGGACACAGAGTTGTATTTGAATGAAATCAGGGAGCAGATAAAAGGCTGTTTAAAGTATATCTCATTAAAAAAAGAAACCGTCTTTAAGTGTAACTCTTAAATCACATTTAATCTCAGGAGTTGAACTTGGTGACTGCAGGCCATCCGGTGTGAAGTCGGATCCACTCGAAGTAATGAGCAATCTGTCAGAGAGAGAAGAATAAAAGCATAATGGTTGCATTAAGATTTGATATTAAACCATTTTTATGCACATAGCCTTTAAATGAAATACTTGTGTGTGTTACTGTCCTGTGCATATATGGAATAAACTGTGTATGTGTAAAAATATATATTTGTATAACACTTGTTATAATAGGTATTTCTGTGCACACAATTGATGTATTTGGACAAATTCTTGTTAAATCTGTGACATTATGCCCAAAGATGTGCTGATTTCACAGTGGATTTATTTCCCGTATATATAGGGAATAAACTGCGTATGTGTAAATACAAGTATATATGTATTGCGCTTGTTATAACATGTATTTCTACTTTGCACATATGTAAACGTTGTGTGCATTTTCTGTGCAAACAATTGATGTATTTGCACTAATTCTGGTAAAATCTGTAACATTGTGCAAAATGATTTCACAGCGGATTTATCTCCCACGTGTCTCTAAACGGTTTATATTTGTGTTCGGATGTCCGTTTTATGTATATTTGGTTTTAAATATGTGTTTACCTCTGTATAGACCCCGGGGAACCCAGGCATGCCGCACCTCTCCCCCCAGCTGACGATGCCCCACAGGTAGGAGACCCCGAGGTCATCCTCACACACAAGAGGACCCCCGCTGTCCCCCTGACACGAGTCCACACTGCCGTCCAGGTCCCCTACACACACACACACACACACCACACACACACACACACACACACACACACACACACACACAGAGAGACACACACACACAAAATACAAATATAAAATAGTGCAAGAAGTCTATATACATGTAAATAGAATATGATATGTACAAGGACAGAATATGAAATTAAATAATGTACACTAAGACACAATTAAATACGGTTTATTGCGGTGATAACTATTTAGATAAATAAGTAGATTGCAAGATGACAAACAGATGAATGTTTATCGAGGCATTTAACAGAGTTCAGGTGTTTAGCAGTCTTATTAACACATGCACAGTGTGTGTAATGCAGCAGTTATTTAAAGGGAACACACACACACACACACACACCTGCACACATCATGCCGGGTTTGAATCGGGGTCCGTAGTGACTCTGGCAGTTATCGATCAGGGAGACGTTCGCCCACAGCAGGACCTGCGCTGCTCTGCCGTCTTTGGTGAAGAATTTTAAGATTTTGAGAAAGTCAGAATTTTTTAGGAAAAATTCGATTTTTTTTCTAAAAAGTCAGAATTTTGGAGAAAAGTCAGATTTTTTTAGATTTACAGGAAATAGCCAACTTTTTGAGAAAAAAATCAGTATTTTGTACATGACAGGATGTATGATTACCTAGAAGAACCGGTATTCCTCCATCTTGTGACTGTGTAACTCCCTCTCTATCAGCATGTGAAGGACACTGTTCAGGAACTAGTTGATGCTCTGTATGTGATGACTACTTCCATTCTTGAGAGGATCATAAATACATGGATCCTGAGATTGAAGCTCAAGCCGGGGACCAGTGAGACTTTCCTAACTCAGGTGTGCTGAACAGGTGTAAATGTTTTTCTCCTCACCTGCAGTGCGTCCCCAGCCCGAGATGCTGCAGGTGTGGTTGGGCTGGAACAGCTGATTGGACCACGGCACGCAGACGGCGCTGACGGCCGGGTTCTCCTCCAGACATTCATCCTTAAAGGGGAGCTTCTCCAGCTGCACCAGAGCGATGTCGTTCTCATACGTGGCGGCGTTAAACCTGCACACAAAGACAAACGTTATTTAAGTCTCCTATCTATCAAAACCCACCAGACTCAGGGACAGTTTCAGTCCACAGGCCATACGACTATCAAACACCTGAACTTTTTAAAGAACATCCATACACATTCATCTGTTTGCAACTTACATATTATTTATCTAATGTATAGACTCTTCTTGCACTATTGTATCTGTCTTATTGTGTTGCTCTGTGGGAGGAGCCGGTGACCTCAGATTTACATTGACTTATCTACAAAAGCCTTGAATCTATCTGCATGTGGTTGTGTGTGTGCATGTATATCCTCTGTGTGTGTGTGTGTGTGTGTGTGTGTGTGTGCGTGTATATCCTCTGTGTTTGTGTGTGTATTTCCTCTGTGTGTGTGCGTGTATTTCCTCTGTGTGTGTGTGTGTGTGTGTGTGTGTGTGTGTGTGTGTGTGTGTGTGTGCGTGTATATCCTCTGTGTTTGTGTGTGTATATCCTCTGTGTGTGTATGTATATCCTCTGTGTGTGTGCAGGTATATCCTCTGTGTGTGTGCGTGTATTTCCTCTGTGTGTGTGTGTGTGTGTGTGTGTGTGTGTGTGTGTGTGTGTGTGTGTGTGCGTGTATATCCTCTGTGTTTGTGTGTGTATATCCTCTGTGTGTGTATGTATATCCTCTGTGTGTGTGCATGTATATCCTCTGTGTGTGTGTGCGTGTATATCCTCTGTGTGTGTGTGTGTATATCCTCTGTGTGTGTGCGTGTATTTCCTCTGTGTGTGTGCGTGTATATCCTCTGTGTGTGTGCGTGTATATCCTCTGTGTGTGTGTATGTATATCCTCTGTGTGTGTGTGTGTATATCCTCTGTGTGTGTATATCCTCTGTGTGTGTGCGTGTATATCCTCTGTGTGTGCGTGTATATCCTCTGTGTGTGTGTATGTATATCCTCTGTGTGTGCGTGTATATCCTCTGTGTGTGTGCGTGTATATCCTCTGTGTGTGTGTGTATGTATATCCTCTGTGTGTGTGTATGTATATCCTCTGTGTGTGTGTGTGTATATCCTCTGTGTGTGTGCGTGTATATCCTCTGTGTGTGCGTGTATATCCTCTGTGTGTGTGCGTGTATATCCTCTGTGTGTGCGTGTATATCCTCTGTGTGTGTGTATGTATATCCTCTGTGTGTGTGTATGTATATCCTCTGTGTGTGTGTATATCCTCTGTGTGTGTGTATGTATATCCTCTGTGTGTGCGTGTATATCCTCTGTGTGTGTGTATGTATATCCTCTGTGTGTGTGTGCGTGTATATCCTCTGAGTGTGCGTGTATATCCTCTGTGTGTGTGTATGTATATCCTCTGTGTGTGTGTATATCCTCTGTGTGTGCGTGTATATCCTCTGTGTGTGTGTATATCCTCTGTGTGCGTGTATATTCTGTGTGTGTATGTATATCCTCTGTGTGTGTGTGTGTATATCCTCTGTGTGTGTGTATATCCTCTGTGTGTGCGTGTATATCCTCTGTGTGTGTGTATATCCTCTGTGTGCGTGTATATACTCTGTGTGTGTATGTATATCCTCTGTGTGTGTGTATGTATATCCTCTGTGTGTGTATGTATATCCTCTGTGTGTGTGTATGTATATCCTCTGTGTGTGTATATACTCTGTGTGTGTATGTATATCCTCTGTGTGTGTGTATGTATATCCTCTGTGTGTGCGTGTATATCCTCTGTGTGTGTGTGTGTATATCCTCTGTGTGTGTGTGTGTGTATATCCTCTGTGTGCGTGTATATACTCTGTGTGTGTATGTATATCCTCTGTGTGTGCGTGTATATCCTCTGTGTGTGCGTGTATATCCTCTGTGTCTGTATGTATATCCTCTGTGTGTGTGTGTGTATATCCTCTCTGTGTGTGTGTATGTATATCCTCTGTGTGTGTATGTATATCCTCTCTGTGTGTGTGTATATCCTCTGTGTGTGTGTATGTATATCCTCTCTGTGTGCGTGTATATCCTCTGTGTGTGCGTGTATATCCTCTCTGTGTGTGTGTATGTATATCCTCTGTGTGTGTGTATGTATATCCTCTGTGTGTGTGTATGTATATCCTCTGTGTGTGCGTGTATATCCTCTGTGTGTGCGTGTATATCCTCTCTGTGTGTGTGTATGTATATCCTCTGTGTGTGTGTGTATGTATATCCTCTGTGTGTGCATGTATATCCTCTGTGTGTGTGTGTATGTATATCCTCTGTGTGTGTATGTATATCCTCTGTGTGTGTGTATGTATATCCTCTGTGTGTATGTATATCCTCTGTGTGTGCGTGTATATCCTCTGTGTGTGTGTGTGTATATCCTCTGTGTGTGTATGTATATCCTCTGTGTGTGCGTGTATATCCTCTTTGTGTGCGTGTATATCCTCTGTGTGTGCGTGTATATCCTCTGTGTGTGTGTATATCCTCTGTGTGTGTGTGTGTGTATATCCTCTGTGTGTGTGTGTGTGTGTGTATATCCTCTGTGTGTGTGTGTATATCCTCTGTGTGTGCGTGTATATCCTCTGTGTGTGTGTGTATATCCTCTGTGTGTGTGTGTGTATATCCTCTGTGTGTGTGTGTATATCCTCTGTGTGTGTGTATGTATATCCTCTGTGTGTGTATGTATATCCTCTGTGTGTGCGTGTATATCCTCTGTGTGTGTGTATGTATATCCTCTGTGTGTGTATGTATATCCTCTGTGTGTGCGTGTATATCCTCTGTGTGTGTATGTATATCCTCTGTGTGTGTAATTCAAAGGTTTTATTCTCATATGCTCATAAGCTACAGTGTATAAATGCCAATGACATTCTTCTGACCTGAGCTCCTCCAAAAATGCAACATATATAATAAAATAAAATAAAAATATATGTACAAGAACAGAATATGAAATTAAATAATGTACATTAAGACAAAATTAAATACGCACATACACATGATGTGTGTAAACACAACAGAGTGGATGGATTAATAAAGTATGTCTTCTCTTCTTCTTCTTCACCCTGATGGCTGACATGTGTAAAGACGAGGGTACTTTACTCACTTTGGGTGGATGCGGATGTCTTCCACAGGAACGATGTCCGTCGTGCTCTGAGATCGAGTTTTCTTCCAGAGAGAAAACTTCACTTTGAAGGAAGAAGGGTTCGGCCTGGAAGACAAATTCTGAGAGTCAAGAGAGGATTACCACAACCACCGTTACCACTGCTGTGTTCAGAACTAGAGTTATGGCTAATACCAACACAATCACACTGATCTTTTAGCTGCAACTACTGCTACGAAAAACGTTCCAACTCTACAAATATAAGACCCGAAGAAGAGAAGATGGAAGAACTGAAGTTTTATTAATGCAGTAAAATGTTTCTTGATTCATATTTAGTTTGGTTTTTTACACATATTATTGTGGACATTTCTCTGGACGTTGTTGACATGTTCCTTTGGAAATATTTTACATAAATTCAGTAATGTTTCAAATACTTATCCGAAATGTTTTCTCTGACAATATTTCAGACATTTTTTATGTACTTTTCTGAGAATTTTCCCTTATTTTCGGGATTTTTCAGAATTAATTCACAATTTCTTTCTTTGTTTCCCCTCCTCATCCAAGATGTGCCTACTTTAACTCCTCTATATACTGCCGGCTAGTTTAATCTGCCATAATGCATTATATGATATAAGATCATCAGATATTTATGTCAACTTTTTATGAGTTTCTCAAAAAAAAAACTGCCCCGTTTTCATCTTTTTGACGATGCATTCAAAGACATAGAAGTATAGAGTGGCATACATTGGAAATGCTCAAAAATGTACCTTATTTTATTTATTTATTTTAATTCTTTATTTATTTGGGGTCACATTATATTAAAAGTACAGTTTTGCAAATCATATCTCTTTAGAGACCCGAAAATGGCAAATTAAATACCGAACAAAGTTGGTAAAGGAAAACAAAAATATAGGTGTTGTTTGAAATGACAAATATCTAGACATGTACACATGAATCTACTAACACACACACACACACACATTATATATATATATAAATATATATATATACACGCACATACACATACATACATATATATACAAACATGTACGTACACACACATATACATACATACACCTATATATGCATACATACCTATACCATTGACCTTATTTGTAATATTCAGCATACTGAAAAGTAGCATACCTGACGCAGTGAGCGGCGGTGATCACCCAGCATCCTCCGATGTACGCGCCTCCACAGTCGATCTTCCCTCTGTCGACCAGAGCGATCTGCCACTGGATCTGAGTCTGAAAACACACAGATCTATATTAAGACTACAAGATGTCGTGTCAAATGATCCTATAGTCAGAGATGGCAGAAGTACACATCCTTTACTCAAGTAGAAGTACAGATACTCGTGTTTAAAAATACTCTGGTGAAAGTAGAAGTACTGACTAAACTTTTTACTCACGTAAAAGTAAACAGGCTTCAAAATGTACTTAAGTAAAAAGTACCCATAACTTTGTGTCCTTGGGGGTTTAATGGTTTGATGAAGGGATGGAGGACCAGCTGTTTCCTCTCATGAATATACAGAGAGACTGTGAGCAGAACTTCTCTATCCTCTGAGGATGAAGCTGCTCTGTTCCTGCATTTCAGATGGATTTCAATTGTATATTGACTTTCTTTATTACTTTATTAAACATAAGGTAATACAAACTGTATCCATGAATCATTGCTCAGTTTCTCTGAAGAGTTTCCTTCACACAAGAAAACACGTGCTGTTTTTCTAAGTTCATCTTAATCTTGTTTTCTTCTGGACCGTGCTGTTGGGTTTACGTATTCTGAGATTCATAGCCTCCTGTCAGAGCGTATACTTTTTTACGCTATTTTATTTCTATTTGAGACGTTTACATTTTGGTTTGTTTATTTCTAGTCTTTTAATTTCTCTAAGATACAATGCCTTCTCTTTTTATGCTGCTGCAACGCAAATCTTATTATCTTATCAAATACACAGATGTACAGGTTATAGAACAGGTCCGTCTGTATCTCACTGGATTTGCGGGGACCCCCCCCACCACCCTCTTCACTCGGGCGGCTCTTCCTCGCTCGTCCACCTCGCCTTCGTCCACCGTGGTCGAGTTGGGGATCCCGCAGTACAGCTGAGACTCCAGATGCACCCGGTCCACCCTCATTTCTGCAGAAAGCATGCACAGAATGACTCAAATATCCTTCCAGCGCTCATGATATTTGGAGGACTTAGCAGCTGCTCTTCTTGCACTAATGTACATTTCTCAAAGTTATTGAAGTGACTGTTATTTTGTAAATATTGATTATTGTGCTTTTATATATGTCTTAATGTACAAATGTTTCTGTTGATTGTGTATATATAGGATATACATATTTTTATATATCTTTATTTTTGTATTCTGGATTGTGGGAAACGGTATTTCGATCTCTTGTACAAACAAACTGGAAGATTGACAATAAAGTTGACTTTTGACTTTGATTCCATTGGACAAAACATTTACTGACTACTTCTGATATTACTATGTTGTAAGTATCGATGTTTAGGGTACATACCTTTTTTGGGAGAGTTCCTTTCTTTGAAGGAATCTGAAAACATAGATTATAAGTCATTTTTACAACAACAACAGCAGTTTTTAATGTAATATATTTCATCCTCCTTGACTTCAGGTACAGTTATACCTAATTTCCGGAGATGCGGGAACTCTGGTTCTGGTTCTTCTTCTGTAAAGAAAAAAGATATTTTACATTACACACACTTAGAGAGTTTAGACAGACGGCTGTCGCCACAATTACTGCAGGAAGCAATGCATGAAAAGACTGTTGGTTTAAACTCACTTTTGAATGCAAACTTCTCTGATTCATCCTCTCCGTCCAGACAGTCCATCAGTCCGTCTGCGAGAGCGTCCGGATGCAAACACACTCCCGTCTTACAGCGGAAAGCTCCGTTCCTGCATCCTGTTTATCACACATCATGCACATTGTGAAGGACGACACATTGAAGGTCACCTTTTATACAAAATCCACTTCTTCATGTCTCTTTCTACATGATGTCATAACGATGTTTTGTCTTGTGTAACCATTAGCCAATCAGCAACCAAGGTAACCCCCCCCCCCACCTTTTCACCTGAATCTCCTCCTAGAGCACCATTGAGTTCTTTTTAACCAAATCTCTCTCAGAGGGGCGTGGGGAGGGGCTCCTTATTTTCATCTAAAGTAACAGACAGAGAATCAGCACTTTGGAAACAGGGCTGAAACAGAGGGGATTATGGGATGCTGCAATGATCTGTTTGGTGTTTCAGCCAATCAGAGACAGGCTCTGGATATATCTGAGACCTGGGATATATTGATGAGAAACAGTATAATAGGGGACCTTTAATGCTTTTTATACATCTGTTTTTGTGTGTTTTTCTTTACTTTTGCAGCACATCTCGTCGCTGCGGTCTCCACAGTCGTCGACTCCGTCACACGTCTGGTTCAGAGACACACACTTCTTGTTTGCACACTTAAAGCCACACTCGTTCTCTGAAACACAGCAAAGAACAAGAGAAACCTTCATGGTCTCTGATGGCACTTAAATAAATGATCTCAAGATCCAAAGGAAAGTCTGGTCTCAGATGAGGAACAGACAGGAAGTAGTTTATTTTGTAAGACCCATTTTGATAGATAGATAGATAGATAGATAGATAGATAGATAGATAGATAGATAGATAGATAGATAGATAGATAGATAGATAGATAGATAGATAGATAGAGAGATAGATAGATAGATAGATAGATAGATAGAGAGATAGATAGATAGATAGACAGACAGACAGTAAAACCAATGCATTCACCTTCTGCTGGATCGTGACAGGTGACTGTAGCGATGCTGCTCTCTCCGGTCCTGTGGTCGGTCTGGATTTCACACTCAGCTAAAGAGGTTTCATATCCTTGGCATCGGACCCTCAAACATCTCTCCAGAAACTCTTTGCTGTCACTCCCGTTAGTCGGCGATGTGTATAACGTGGAATTAGCCGTCATTGCACCGCTGTTAGCAAACACAAGTCACACAACACAGTTTAAAATGGAAATACAATCACAAGACAGAATGGAGATATGTGAAATGGGACAGCCTATCTGAAGCTGGAGAATTGGGGCCCACACACACTAAGGGTGGACCTAAAGTATATAGAACAGGGTTAAAATAATGTATTATATTACATTATTGCCTCTGCATTGGATTGTTATCGGATAGGGTAATAACTTCATAATTAACTATGTCTGAAGACAAAGTCTCCTCAGTACGCATGTCACAAAATTAGATGCATTGTGGGACATGTCGTTTACGGGCAACATGCTTCTGTAAAGCGGCATGTAACCGTATAATAAACGTATTATATTCTTTGAAAGCTCTTACGGGCCACGTAAAATGAGGTCGTGGGACGGATTTGGCCCGCAGGCCTTGAGTTTGACACCCCTGATGTAGAGGATTCAATACTATTTTAAATGAGATAATTCATAGACATCAATCTCACAAGTTGTCCATATACAGGTCACCAACTAAAGCATGTTTGGGCCCAAACCAGCAGAATATTTTGGCCCAAACTGGCGACATATAGCACCAACATTTAAAGCATATATGGGATTAATCGTGTAGTCAATATGGGCCCAAACTGGACGGCATATATTGGCCCCAACTAGCAGCAGACTTAAAGGTGAGGTAGGTAATTTTGGAGAAACCAGCTCGAGTGCGCTAGAATTTGAAAATACACACCGGAAAAAATCTGCCACTTCCTCACAGAGCCCCTCCTCCAACACACACGAACGTGCACATGACCAATGAGGGCACGAGATCAGTTTGTGCACAGATGGAAGGCTGACAGGCAGGTAGGCCATCCAGTTACTTTAGCCGGGCCGGCTAAAATGATTGGTTGTGCTTTTTACAGCGCCACGCCTCTTCATACCACAGGTTTGCAGAGATGGCAAGAGTACACACATCCTTTCCTCAAGTAGAAGTACAGATACTCGTGTTTAAAAATACTCTGGTAAAAGTAGAAGTACTGACTAAACTTCTTTACTCAAGTAAAAGTAAAGAGGCTTTGAAATGTCCTTCAGTAAAAAGTACCCATAACTAGCAGCTGTTTTAAAGAGTACCTGACCTCCCTTTATATTAATAGAACAATAATGTCATTGTTAGCTAATGAATGTTTCCATGCTGAACAACGGCAACATGACAACGTTTTCATTGGTCCCCTCTTCTTTAGAGAAGACCAGGAAATGATGGATACACGGATCGTGTTCAAATCAATAGGCACGCAATGACTCTAAATAATAATGATCACGCCACCAAACACACATTCAAACTAAAGGAACCAGCCTGTTTGGAACATGGAAGAAGTAGAAAGTACAGGTATTTGGGTTCAACATGGAAGAAGTAGAAAGTACAGGTATTTGGGTTCAACATGTAAGAAGTAGAAAGTACAGGTATTTGGGTTCGACATGTAAGAAGTAGAAAGTACAGGTATTTGTGTTCAAAATGTAAGAAGTAGAAAGTTCAGGTATTTGTGTTCAAAATGTAAGAAGTCAAAGTAAAAAGTCGTCAGAAAAATAAGTAGTGGAGTAAAGTACTGATACCAGAAAAATGTACTTAAGTACAGTAACGTAGTATTTGTACTCGGCTACTTCCCCCCCCTGCAGGTTTGTATTATTAGTTATAATATGATGTAATCTTCTCACAGGTGGTTTCCGTGCTCCTTGCAGACCACGTTAGCGGCCGCCATGTTCCACGTCTCGCTGCAAACCATTAACTCCTGTCCGGCCTGAGGGAACTCATCGTTGGGAAAGAAGACTTTAACGCCTCCTGTCAGAGCGTCTATTGAACTCTTGAATGTTGGATGCTCCTCTGTGGTGAAAGAGAAATGACAGCAATTAGAAATAGGAAAATAGCTATAGGTATATATGTAAAAGTAAAAGTACTTGTTGGTTGTTAAAATCAGCAGGAAATTGTTAAATATTCAACTTGTATTAGACTTTACTATACTGTAAACAACAGTAATCTTTACGTACCATAACACAATGTTCTTAATTTACTAAGTGCAAAATTAAAAAATGATGGCAATTGGAAAAAGGAATAAAGCAGTGATGTACAAAAAGAAGTTGCATTTGTGAGAGCAAACCTCCGCAATTTTTTCCAAAGTGGGACATGGCGGTTTTCTTGGTCCGACACGAGACGGCCATCACCTGGAAAACAGATCAACATTGTGTAAAAATGAAATGAGAATGTTATGATGTTTGAAAAATAAAATGTTCATGCCCAAAAAATAACTATTCTCCTGAAAAAGTTGCGAGGTCTGCGAAAAACCTATTTGATGTTTCTCTGAAAACCCATTAAAGGTCTCCTATCATACTATTTTTAGGCATATATTATAGGTCTATATACAAATATATAAAAACATTTTTACTCAATACCCCTCTATTTCAGCCCTGTTACTAAAGTGCTGATTCTGGGTCAGAAGCCCGTTTTTAGAGATGTGGGTACGGAGGAAAAGAGAGAGGTTTTATTTTCACTGCGTGAGTTCCCTGACGCACCGGGGACACATGTGAATGTATAAAAGACATCAAAAGGTGCGTTTTGCCTGATAGGAGACCTTTACATTAAATAATGTACATTAAAAGAAAATTAAATACGGTTTATTGCGGTGCTAACTTTAATAATAATAATAATAAAAAGATAATAATAATACAAAATTAAAATATATAAAAATTAAAAAAAATAATTAAAAAAATTAAATAAATACAATAAAACAAATTATTAATAATAATAATAATAATAAAAAATACAAAAATACAATCAAATAAATAAAAACATATATATACAAATAAATAAAAGATAATAAATAGTGCAAGACCGCAACAAGTCCTGCTTTGTGTGTCTGTAACCAGTTCCCTCACCTGGCAGAAGGAGCGGTACTTCCTGTTGTCCCGTCCACAAACTGGAGCCACGTCCTCTGCCGGACACAGGTACGGAGGCTTACAGGAGCAGTGTCCTTCAATGCAACGCTCCCACGGAGGACAGAACATCAGGGAACAAGATCCTCGAGTAAATCTGACAAACCCCGAAAGATAGATCATCATTTAGAGACAAAGGTCTGCAGTGAGGTCAGAGAATACTGGCAGTGAGGCCAGCACTGGCTTATTGCAACATGCGCAAATATTGCTTTTGGCCTTTAAATGGAGAACAAACTGCACTTACTTCTTCTCCAAACACTCAGCGGGTCCCAGAAACTCGTCCATTGCGGGGGCTTTAGGGGTCGTTGGGGTCGTTGGGGCTTCAGTGGTGGAAACAGGAGGGTCTGGGGGTTTGGTTGGTACTTTTAGGATCTGATGGGTCTGCTCTACATGTTTTTGACCCTTCTGCGGCGACTGCCAAACCTGCAAACATTTTATAAATCAAGAGGATGAAAGAGAATAAAGTGAGAATAAAGTGTTACGCAGACGATACAGTAAACTTTACGCACAATGACATAACGTTCTTCATTTACAAAGTGCAAAATTCTAAAAATATTTACAATTAGAATAATTATTTTGGGGAAAACAATTAAAACTAAGTTAAAACAAAGTAGGAATTCTTCAAAGGGCTTTAAATACAGAAATAGAAAATATATGTATTCTTTTTTTACCTTATACATATTTGGTTTTTTCAAACTGCAAAAACTTCAGAAACTCCTGGTTTTAAAGTCAACCATCACTAAATATGCGAAACAAGAATTTCATAAAAAAAACATTTGTGGGTAACTTACCGTTTCAGAATAAATGACGAGAAGAAACACCAAGAAAAGAGAAGCTGATCTCATCCTGACGAAAACAAGTAGCAGATCTTTAAAAAGGTCTTCTTTCTTTTCTTGGTGGAAAAAAGACTCAAAGACTCAAAGACTCAAACCAGATAATAACATATGATGTTCAATGAAGAAACAGCTGCAGTGTTCCTCTCTGTAAAGGAGCAATGTGCAGAAATCTCTCGTGTCAGGATTTCATCAATCAATCATTATCTCGGCCTGTCAACATGACAAGCCCCGCCTCCTCATCGATTCATGTGATTGCTCATGGGTCAGAGAGCGCTCAATCGAGTCGGGAAAAGGCTTGTTTGTTTGCACATGGGAAAACCCATTTTGCAGAAACTACAAGAACACAAATATGTGGGCGGCATGCTGACTCAAGGCTCAACATGTTTTCCTGCAAGTTGGATCTTTGCGTCCTTTTTTCAATTCCCCAAAGAAGAATATTTGGGGAATTGAAAAGCAAAGTGGTTAAAAGGCCAAAGATTCATAAGGAAGTCTTAACACAGGTTTAAATATCCTCATTCTGGGAATTGAACAGTTGAAACGATGGGTTCAGGTAACGGTAAAACAGGAACATGTGTTGTCTGGGGATTCAAAATGGATGAAAGAGGATGTTAGAAAACTGGCAAAAGAACTATCATTTCACTGGAAGACTATAGGGGTCGAGGAGTGTGAGAATCTGGTGAGGGGTATTTCCAAATATCTGCAACTCTGACTACTTTTAAATCCAGGCTGAAGACTTTTCTTTTGCCGCTGCTTTTAATTGAACTATTCACATCTCACACTGCTCTGTAACTTTTATTCCTGTGTTATTGTCTTTGCTTTTTAATGTTTCTAATTTGTTTTATGATCTTAATGCCTTTTGTAAAACACTTTGAATTGCCTTGTGTTGAAAGGTGCTATAGAATTGAACTTGCCTTGCCTTGCAACCAGGGGCGGACTGGGACTAAAAATCCGCCCGGGACTCTCGACCGGCCCACCTCGGTACCGCAAGTAAATACCGCTAGGGGGGGGGGGGGGGGGGGGGTGATAGTGACTTATCCGAGGGGCCAACATCGTCCGACCGGCCCATTTCAGTACCGGCCCATCGGGATTCGTCCCGAACGTCCCGATGGTCAGTCCGCCACTGCTTGCACTGTTGGAAAAGTATCGGGTGTAAATAATTAAATTAAGCTGTTGGAGTAAAATGGGAAATCTAATGCCACTTTCCCTGTCACGATCTGTCTGTGATGTGTCTTGTCTTGATCTGTCTTTGGTTTCCTGTTTTATTTTTGAAAAGTGTTCACCCCCCATCTTGCCTGTTGCTTCCTGTCTGTGTGTTCCCTCCTACCTGTTCCCTCCTACCTGTTCCCTCCTGCCTGATTACCTGATTGTGTTCACCTTGTGCCCCTGTGTTTTCTCCTCCCTCCTCACCTGTGTCTTGTTTGTTGCATTAGTCCTGTGTGCATTTAGGTTCTGCTTTTTCTGTTAGTCTTTGTGAGATCCTTGTTTGTTGTTGACTGTGTTCACGGGGGAGAGAGTTCTGCTGTGTTTGTTACTTGTAGCCTTGAAATAAAGGTATTATCTGTTAAACCTGCATTTGGGTCCTGCCTGCTTCGCTCAACCCTTCCCTATTCTCCAATTAGCTTTGATTGAACCGCTGCTATCTTCAAACCCAACCTTTATTTTGCATTTACCACATCTGTAAAGTTGTGAAAAACACACACGTATAGATTTGGTTGCTCCAGTTTGAGGGTCCTGGTATTGCAAATTCTGGCCATCATGGTTTACGGGGACATTTTTAATGTTATCTCGAATTCTTTGGGCTTTTGCTGCAACAACAAAGTCAAAATGTCTGCTGGGAATTCACCTCCTTTCTGGGACAGGCGACCCGAACAACGTAAAACGATGGAAGTACAAAACGGTTAATGTTCAACACTGTTTCAATAAAGACAAGAAGGTATTTCAAAATCAGTGTGTGCTTAATCTGTGAGGTTGATGAAAGAGACCTCGGTTTCACCTCCGATATTTACGAACAGTGAGACTTCAAATTTAGACTTTTCTAAACTCAACTAGAAACTATCATTGAGTCAATACAATATCGTGTTTCTATTGAGGTTTATAAAATCTCAAAGTCTGTGTGTGAGTGAGTGTGTGTGTGTGTTAGTGTGTGTGTGTGTGTGTGTGTTAGTGTGTGTGTGAGTGTGTGTGTGAGAGTGTGTGTGTGAGTGTGTAGGTGAGTGTGTGTGAGAGTGTGTGTGTGAGTGTGTATGTAGATGAGTGTGTTTGTGTGTGTGAGAGAGTGTGTGCGTGTGTGTGTGTGAGAGAGTGGGTGTGTGAGTGTGTGTGTGTGTGTGTATGGGTGAGTGTGTGTGTGTGAGTGTGTATGTGTGTGTGTGTAGAGGTGTGTGTGGTGTGTGTGTAGAGGTGTGTGTGTGTGTGAGAGAGTGTGTGTGTGTGTGAGAGAGAGTGGGTGTGTGAGTGTGTGTGTGTGTGAGAGAGTGTGTAGGTGAGTGTGTGAGAGTGTGTGTGTGAGTGTGTGTGTAGGTGAGTGTGTGTGTGTGAGTGTGTGTGTGTGTGTAGAGGTGTGTGTGTGTGTGTAGAGGTGTGTGTGTGTAGATGAGTGTGTGTGTGTGAGAGAGTGTGTGTGTGTGTGTGAGAGAGTGGGTGTGTGAGTGTGTGTGTGTGTGAGAGAGTGTGTGTGTGAGTGTGTGTATGTGTGAGTGTGTGTGTGTGTGTGTGTGTGTGTGTGTGTGAGTGTGTGTGTGTGTGTGTGTGAGAGTGTGTGAGTGTGTGTGTGTGTGTGTCTTTTACCATTTGTTAGCTGGATATAACCCACAGCAGCAGAGTTTCCCAAAAGGAGTCAAATAAAGAACATTATTGAACGTTTGAGATTCAAAGTGTTCTTGTTGTTGTTCTTGTTGTTGTTGTTGTTATTCTTGTTTATCAGTTTTAATGCCACAAAATGCACCAGAAGAGTTATTTCTGAAAGTCTTCTCGATGTTTGAAGTTTTATTGAACATGAATATGAATAACTAATGTAGGAAGTTAGGAGCTGTTGAGTATAAAGGCAATACAACAGTTTTTAAAAAGTATTTCACACTTCGGACGATATCTTCTGATCAGAAGGTTTATTATTAACGACGATATCTTCTGATCAGAAGGTTTATTATTAACGACGATATCTTCTGATCAGAAGGTTTATTATTAACGACGATATCTTCTGATCAGAAGGTTTATTTTAACTTATAAATAATTCCCACAACAGAAAACCTTTTTGTCCAAAATCGCCAGTGAACCAACAAATCTGCCGGTTACTTGTTTATAAGTGTTTGCAGTGAAACGTTAAATGAGCAAAAACAGAGACGCTTATACACAGAGGCAATAAATGAAAAACTGTTGATAGAATTCAAAATGAAACTCATCTGATTTCTCTTTACCGCGTGCATCATCGCCTATAACCGTAAATATTTGGTTATGTCACTTCCTGCCGTAAAGC
>CM062286.1:1849191-1851691 GCA_031216635.1 Dissostichus eleginoides
GACTCTGGGGACAGAAAGCTGACCAGAAGACCTGAGAGATCTGGATGGTTCATCATTTAGCAGGAGATCAGAATAAACCATTCAATGCTTTATAAACCAGCAGCAGTATGACGTCTCTGACAGGAAGCCAGTGACCTCAGAACTGGACTGATCCACTTTCTTAGTGTCAGTGAGGACAGATAAGAACATTTATCTTATCTCACTTTCTTAAAGAAGATAACCCTAGGTGTGTTAAACCTGTCTGTCTGAGTGTATTTTAGTGTGTGTGTGTGTGTGTGTGTGTGTGTGTGTGTGTGTGTGTGTTACCTGGAGAGGACCTGTGTGAAGCAGAGCTCTGCCTGCAATAACCTGCCCAGGTGTTTCAGACAGAGGCCCTTCAACATCTGGACCAGGCAGCTGTCGTCTGGATGAAACTCTGACGGGCCTGAACACAAAACACAAGTCATGTTATTTTGTTGGTGTAACTGTAGCTTTGACCTTGTTTTGTGTTTCTGTTATGGGGGTTTCCCTCTCCTGTAGTGTGTTCTATAGGTTTTAGTGCATGTAAATGGTCTGCAGAGGCTAAAATCCCTGTGTTCCCTCTCCCCAACACTTTGTTTACTTCCAGAACATAGAGCCAACACTCTGTGCTTCCATTGGCTAGCACTCTAACACATTGTAGGTTATTTGGATAAATATGTAACAGCATCGTCTGCATACAGTACTACTTTTTACTAGTTATACTAAAAAAGAAAATAAGTAGATGAGCATTCAAACCGTGCTGAAATAGATTGTCTTGAGGCAACAGAAATAGGATGAATATAAAACAGCATCGTCTGCTAGAAAAACCTGCTCGATGACATAAATCTAGATGTTTTTATTCGGTACAATGTGAAAACAAAGTGGGCCAAGGACGAAACCCTGTGGAACTCCGGCTTGACTTTATTACAATAACGAGTAGCTACGTTGTTATTTTTAACGTACTGGGGTCGTTGCGTAGCTGCTCCTCTGCCGTCTCTATGGTTACCAGCAAGGCCTCGGTGCTGTCGGCTCTCTTCCCAACGATGGTGAAACCGTTCCAGACGTACATCATCTCCTACAGAGAGGGACATTTCACCAATCCAAAAGGACGTTCCTGTGATTAAAAAATATCCTTTTGGCACACCCTAAACAAGGGGTGTCAAACTCAAGGCCCTCGGGCAAAATTCGGCCCGCAACTTCATTTTATTCGGCCCTCAAGAGCTCTGAAAGAATATAATACGTTTATTATACGGTTACATGCCACTTTACAGTAGCACGTTGCCCGTAAACTACATGTCCCACAATGCATCTCGTTTTGTGACATGCGCACTGAAGAGACTTGCAATTATTTGCCCTAGACTTCTGCTTTCAGACGTAGTTAATTATGAAGTTATTACCCTATCCCATAATAATCCAATGCAGAGGCAATAATGTAATGTATGTATACAGTGCCCTTTGAGTGCAACAATAATTCTAATGAGGCCCGCGATGAAATTGAGTTTCACACCCCTGTCCTAGACCCTAAAACACTGAGTTAATGTGTTTGATCGCAGACATGTACGTTAGCATACCAGTGCGGGGATGACCAGGGGGATGGGGCTAGCAGCTTTGTAGCGTCTGGATTTCCTCACGGCAAATTTCTCCGTGGGATCGACTTCCCCGCCAGCCGCTGTTTCAGCCCCTCCACCTGCCTGCTCACACACAGAAGAGGAAGATAAAAGATTATATATTTGATCGTTTAAAAAAGTTCTGTAAAGGAAAAAGGAAAGAAAGAAATGTCCTAACTTTACGAAAAGGTTTTCACAATGTTTTCCTTTATATATTCCAAATTGTATGTGTTTTTGGGGACATTATTCATGTTTTATTGACCTAAAGAGCTCCATGATGTCTTCACCCGTCGTCTTTACTTCCTCCTCTGTCATCATACTGAGGATGGCCGCCTTCTGGTACACATAAATAGCCTGGAGAGGGCAAAAAGCAAAGATTGGATTAACACCATTGTAGATAATATCGTACTGTTTTCCCTCAACAGATGCATTCGTGCAGTCACAATACAACAACAACAACAACAACAACAACAACACATAACCATATCAAATCAATAAATGTTTGCTTTATAAGAAAAAGTCTGATTTATTAGTGCACATATGTTATTCAAATTCTATGCTATATTTTATTATTTGTGTTTAATGTTATAATTATATTTGTTTCCATACATTTTTGCTTCATAAGAAAACAAGTGATATAATCTGTTTCCAGTATAAATCGACTTGGGGAGTCCATTTGTTTCACCGCCTGTTCCTTGACTGAATATTATTTCGTTATGTTTGTGTATTTAAACTGATGCTAATAAGCTAAAACTTAAAGAAAGACTGTGTTGTTATAGAAATGTAATGATAGTGTTGTTTGACCTTGGACCAGCGGCTCTCCTTGCACAGCAGGTCAGCGTAAAGGTACGCCTGCTGCCACTCCTGCTGGTAGGAGTGAGTCCACATCAGCT
>CM062286.1:1856691-1869191 GCA_031216635.1 Dissostichus eleginoides
GGTCACGGTCCACACAGAAGAGGCAGAAACATGAGTTTATCTTCACGTTATGTAATATATATCAAGATGGTATAAGTAGAGGTATTACGTAGCATAACATGGAATACTTAAAGGTCCCTTTTCTGCTTTTCTGGGGTTTCCCTCTCCTGTACTGTGTTATACAGGTTTTAGTGCATATACATGGTCTGCAAAGGCTAAAATCCCAAAGTCACTGTGAGTCACTTGCGCTCCTATTGGCAAATGTATGTCTTTCCAACAATGGTAATAAACAAAGTGCAAAAAAAAATTGACGTAAGGAAAAAAGGAGCGTAGGAGGAATCAAATATGGAGGATGGTATTTAGTCATGGAAAAACAAGTGTGTGTCTGTGTGTGTGTGTGTGTGTGTGTGTGTGTGTGTGTGTGTGTGTGTGTGTGTGTGTGTGTGTAAATCCAAACAGACGCTCTCTGCTTCCTTTCACACTCTTATCGCTCTTCTCCCGCACAAACAGATGCTCTCTCCGAGTCTCAGCCTGTGTTTCTGTAGGTCTGCAACACAAACAGCTTCACACACACACACACACACACACACCATACGCTCCCAGAGTGTGTGTGTGTGTGTGTGTGAGTGTGTGTGAGTGTGAGTGTGTGTGTAGTTATACATGAATGCTGTTTAACCAGCCTGTGCTGCACATAACGTCAACAAACAAAAGACTCTTAAAAGTGACGTCATTATTTTGCAGATTTGCATTGAGATGAGATAATCCTTTTTTTAAATAGCTACCTAATAAAGGGCTGGAAGAAAGATGAATTACTGCAGTAAAACTACTAATACCACACTGTAAAGATACTGCATTAAGTAAAATAACTTAAGTATTATAAGAAAAAATTGTACTTAAAATGGTTTATTATTATTATTTGTAATCTTTCCTTTATTATTCTATTTTCCTATTACTATTCATATTTTTGGTTTATATTATTATTATTATAATTATTAATTGTTATTTTCTTTATTATATTTTGTATTATTATTTGTAAGCATGAAAAGAAGGCCTTAAAGATGTAGATTACGTAAAAAAAATTGCATTTTTCCTTAATTTTAAAGACTTTATTTAGTAGTTGTAGTGCTCTAGTATATATACTGTAAACACAAAGCTAAATATTCTTGTACCCACGGTTCACAGGAGTGGATCTACTTGTATTTAATCATAAAACCTCCACAGATCTCATGTTTCTGTGGAAAAAGCTTCAGCGCTGTATGATGTTACACCGAGGAGCTTCTCTAGTGACAGCAGCAGCTCTCTAATCAATTAGTGAAGACCTACACACTGTGTCCTGTTACACACACACACCTTAACACATAATACACTCTCTAGACGCCCGGAAACCCCCGGAGAATCCCCCAGTATGACCTTTCAGTCCAGTTAAAGGCAAGAAATCCCCCTCAGGAGACACTGTTGCACCCTAACCTCCTTCGATGACCTCCTCCAAAGCCCAAAACACATCACGTTTGTTTAATGACGTCTTAAAAGGACATTTCCTGTTCTTTATGGGTCTTTGAGAAACTTCTAGAACAACTTTCAGACCCTTAAAATCCAACCTAAGATCAATCAGAAGCATGCTATCACCATCTCAAAGACTTTGGCATATTCAAAGATTCCTTGAAGGCAAACCACACTTATTGGTACACATTAACGGACCCTTGAACAACTTTGAGTGACCCTCAAAATCCAAAGGATCACTCCATGAACCACCAAAAGTTCCAAAAACACTCTTAATGGCATTTGAAACACTCTCAAAGACTTGGGAACAGTAAAATATTCCTTGAAGACCCTTCTAACCTTCTGATACTCATTGAAAAACCCTTGAAAAACTTTGAGGGATCCTCAAGATCCAAGAACTCCCTCCCTGACCCATCAAATCTCCATGAAAAGTTCCACAAAGACCTAAAAAGAGCAAGTGAAACCAAAGACCTTGGCCCATGCTAACGCTTGTTGAAGATACTGATACCATCAAAGGATCTTTGAAAAGTTGCTTCAAGATCCAATAACTCAATCTTTGTCCAATCAAATGTCCAAAAGATTCCACAAACAACTCAATGTGAGCATTTTAAACTTTCTCAAAGACCTTGGCACATCAAGAGGTTTCTTAAAGACCCATAAAAGTTACTGATACCGTCGAAGGATCTTTGAAAAGAAGCCTTAAGATCCAAGAACTCATATCTTGATCCATTGAATCTACAAGAAAGTTCAACAAAACACGTTGAAATTAGTTATATAATCCTTCTCAACGAAGTGAGGAAATTCAACGATTCCTGGGAGACTCATCAGACTTTAGAGGCCAAATGACCCTCAAGATCCCTAACCTCACTCCATAACTCACAGAACCTCAAAAAGAAATGTTCAAAGACCTGCACACATTCAGGAAATCCATGAAACTCATTACACGTATTGGTACCCGTTTAAAGACCCCTTCAAGATCCACAAACTCACTCTAGTGTCCATATGGAGAAAGTTGTTGATTCTGTCATTTCAATCACAAAAGTTTTTCCTCGACCTACGAGCTAAAGGCTAACATATGCTAAGCTTGTTTCTCTGCAAACTACCGTTAATATTAGGCTTAACCCTGAGATGCCCGAGTGACTGGATTTACATTTTGAAAAAAAAACGAAATTCCATAGAAAATGCATGCGGGTCATTTTCGACCCACTTATGGAAGCTTGGGATAGAAATACAAAAACTACAATTTCTCAAAATGTATAACATTTAAATTAAAAATTTGAATGGCATGAAATCCAAAACATGTTTTTTGAGGAATAGCTTTGAATATGAAATGATCATTTTTTTAATTACATAGATACTCTAAGAAAAGCACCTCACCGGGTCAAAAAAGACCCACTCATGCGTCTAAGGGTTAAAACTGGTGAAAAGGTCCGTTTGGGACCAAAACGCCCAAACGACACATTTTCTGGGTTTGTAAAGTATAAGATATTTGGGATAACTACGTACACGATTTAACTACATTTGTACGAAACATCAAGTTGTTTTCCACAAATACAAGTGAGGAAATGATATATGTCTTTAAGTAAAGCCACGTTTTTAATCCATTTGAATTCTCACGGTGTAATCTAAAGTCCATTCATACCACAGGGTTTTAACCAGAACTGCTGTATAAGCTTTATGGACTCGATTACAAAATAAAAAAGGTCATAGCACGGTAAACAATTTCTGTTTGTTTGTGTGATTTATTGTTGTGTTCCTGGGTAGTAACGTCTTTGTTTGAATCTTTAATAACCTCAGCGTGTTCCCTCTCAGTCAGCTGATTCCTCTGTAATGTGATGAGTTAGGATTTGAGACAAACAGAGGAGCGATTGTCAGAGAAAATTAGGACATTAACAAATAAGGTATGACCCGGGACAGCCCTTAAAAACAGCAGAGGTCATAAAACATGTCAAAGTATAATTGACTCTGCTCTAAAAGGCCTTTCATTTGTACCGAAACTTTCCCTTTGTCGTTGTCAGTCAAAGATTATTCAAAAAGCGAATTTACAATTTATAATTTGGAGAAAAAATGAAAATAAATCTCGTTTTTTTGAGGAAAAAAAATCAAGTGTGCTGTCTGAGATTAAAGGGGTACATTTACAAGAAAGCTCACTCAAATACATCAGAAAAATACTTGAATATTCCCTGAGACGAAAAGATCTTTGACAGCTAATTGGGGTTATTGTAGGTAAACAAGTAATCATGATCGACCCAGGCAGGCGGAGGTAATCTACCGAGGAAAAAACTCTCAATTAACGAGATAAATACTGGGCTCTATTTGTGCTTCAATATCCTTTACATTTTGAGACGTAAATCTCACACTATGAGAAGTTTTTCTTGCAAATGTATGACTTTAACATAAATTTAGGGTTATTTTAGTTCAGATGTCCGGGGTATTTGTTGGTGCTATGTGGAGAAAAAACAGTAATTGCCTGACGTCTGAATATAAGTATCAAACCAAAATCTTAGGGATTTTATATAGCAGATCCATTGTACCTCTATAAGGGGTCTGTTGTCCCTTAAATTGTCCTTTTAAATATAATATATATATATAACGTTCCTGTCGTCGTTCTGTACGGACCCACAGTGTGTCTTTAGGATTATTTAATGTATTTGCAGCATTTTCTTTTAAACATTCGGCACATTTTCTGATTCTTATCTTGTGTGTGTGTGTGTGTGTGTGTGTGTGTGTGTGTGTGTGTAGGTGTGTGTGTGTGTATGTGTCTGTGTGTAGGTTTATGTAAATGGCAGATCTGATTACCACCGCAGGCCGACCGGAAGCTGGATTTCAGGATCTCTCTGAGTGGGGAGAGTGGTTTCGGGCTGGGATACGATGCACAGAGAGCAGTACAAGTTATATGTTAACCTTTATGTTTCCAGTAAGCTTACGGCCTTGTGCTTTTGTTCTAACTGGGAGTGTCCCAGTATATATAATATAGATTAAATCTGGTATTGGAGACACTTATGGTCTGTCCTGTGTTTGTGTTGCATTTCTATTATATTCCCATAATACTATATATTCCTATAACGGTTGCATTTGATATACCTATATATAATTACCATAATACTACAGCCTACTAAATGCATTATTTTCTACATGCTCCACAAACACAGCAGGATATATCTGTACTACTGACGTGCATTGTGTATATTTTCTAGATTTTTATTTCATATAAGTTTCTCAGAGTCCATGGTGAAAATACTCATAATACAGCGATTATATACTTATAATTGATATAATATAAATGAAAAAATACTTTAAAAAAAATGCAGATTGGTATTAAAACTCAAAAATATGAATAAAAATACTAAATAAAAAAGTGTAAAAATGCACATGAGTATTATTGGAGTAGAGCCTCCTGTGGAGCACATGGGAAATGTCATTATCATTTTATAAAAGTGAAAAGAAAAACCATAACATCTTAAAAAATCTCTACAATATTGATACAAATAAATGTAAAAAAATTGAACATTATTATAGGATTTTTTCCCCTAAAATAATCAAATAAAAAATGAACAATTAACCGAAATACGTCAATAAATTATGTAAAATATATATACAAAATACACGAGTATTAAAGGAATAAAGCCTACTGTGTGGAGCATAGGGAAATAGCATTTGAATTATATAACAGAATAAAAATCTATGAAAAAAATGAGCACACAGAAGGAGAAGGTGATGGTATGATGTGAATATGACAGAAAAACAGCAGATAGATCCTCACTCAACACACACACACACACACACACACCACACACACACCACACACACACACACACACAGGAACAACAGACAGTTGCAGTAACGTGCATGCTGTGTTATAATAAAAAGATTAGATATGTCTCGGCGGGGCATTCTCGGTAATTTGACCCACCTCCTCCTCTGCTCCTCCGTTGCCTACGTGGTGGGCCATGATGATGCCGGCAGTTCTCCTTCAGGTCCGCAGCTCTAACACCATGTCTGCCACACACTCACACACACAGTCACACACACACACACCGTGCGGCAGCAGACACACACTCCTCTGTGTTTTATTCCCGGTGTTTTCTGATTGGGTTTTTTTTCTGTGTGTCGTTCGCTCTGCTAGTCTTCCGCGAGGACATTGAAAACACACCTCCAGCTTCCTGATCCCGCCCCTACACACACACACACACGCACACACACACACACACACAGAGAGGGAGGGGTCTTCATTCCTACTGGCTGTTTTCTGAACAGTAATAACAACGCAGCAGGATGCTCTATATTTTTCATAAATATTTATATATATATATATAGTTTTATTATATTATTATAAATGCAAGTCTTAGTATCTTATGTGTTTGTATGATTTAAAATAAATATTATACATATTTCTGTTTTTGTTCATGTCAATAAAATAAAGCTTGAATTGAGAAAAAGGGATTTTTAGATAAATAAAAGTAATTTTAATAACGTGAGTTTTTGTAAATCGAAGAGACTCGAAACAAAAAGAAACATTTTGTGGACTTCTTTTTATTTTCTACTTTGCATGATTATACATCTATTTACAAAAACCAGCACATTTTTCACATTTGGAAGAAAAACAAAAAAAACACTGTATTACAAAAATTACATATTTACAAAACAGCCATCCAGAAACCGTACGGCACCGAGTCGATACGAAACCAAAGAATTAAAAACATCACGATAAAAATACAGAATACAACATGTGGCTGTACAGATTTATAAAAACACTTTAATGCTGAGAATTTGCTTTAAAGTGACTTTAAACCTAAAAAAACTACATTACCCATCAGCCCCTTCACATCGGATTTAAATAAAGGTAGTTTTTCTGTTTATTTCCTGACTATTTAGTGATGAAAGAACATTAATGCCGAAGAACACCCACAAGGTGAGGTTTGAAAAAGAGACGGTAAAACGTTGTGTTTAATGCTGACGTGTTGAATTAGTGTGAGAGATGAACACTGCTGTGGTGAGGTCGGTATCTACGGCACCCGTTAAAACAAACTGCTATAGGAACAGGAAATACATTAGTAGAGGTGTTTAATGCGATGTGGGAGATCTCGTTGACCACCCCTCGGATTAAAGTTGGTACGGTCCGCTCTGCTTAAAGAACAGTGAAGATTCAGGGACAGACCACTGCAGCTGCGGGAGGGGGGACACACATTATAAATAGCTATTCCAAATGTTTTTTTGTTATTAAAACAATGAGAAAAAACTATAAATAAATCATAACAAATTAAAATGTATAATTTAATTAATTTATAATATTTTTTTTATATTTCTAAACTTAAAATTGTACGTACAAAATAATTATATTTTTTTAGTAATTTTTTATTTGGCACACACAGTTTCTATCACTCCATTCACTCGCTGTGTGCATTTGAGCATGCCGTTACCTTCAGTCTTGGCCTCCTCTCCCTCTTCCTCCCTCCTCTCCTCCCTCCTCTTCCTCACCCTCTGCTCCTCCCCCCTCTCGTTCTCCTGCAGGAGGGACTGCAGGAAGGCGGCACTCACCACCTCCTCGCCCTCGCCCACCAGGAAGGAGTTCTTCAGGCGGTTATAAAGCATCGAAGCCTTGTCCATGATGGCCTGGTTCGCCCGGTAGTACCGCAGCTGGAAGCAGGAGAAAAACAGGGTTAAAATAAGTATATTTAACCCAGGTGTACGCGACATTTATCTCCTTCTGTCCGCAGTTAAACGCAGAAGAAATACAGTGAACGTGTGTACATTTACTTCAAGTATTTATGACATTTATCAGTTTCAATACGGAGGTACAGTACGGCAGCTGCACGCAGGGAAACAGCAGGAAGTGCAGTACATGTGTTTCCTGTTGATGTTCAGCCTCTACTTGCAGCTAAGACACATCCAGGTGTTCGATATATATATGATAATAAAGCAGTGTTTACCTTCCTGAGCGTGGCGATCAGCTCGCTGTGTCTCTTCACGTGTTTGGACGTGACGAGGAGCATACTGAGCTGATCCAGAGCCAGCAGACACTTACCGATGTCCTGAAACACACACACACACACACACACACACACACACACACACACACACACACACAACACACACACACACACACCACACACACACACCACAACAACACACACACACACACACACACCACACACACACACACACACACACACACACACACACACACACACACACACACACACACACACACACACACACACACACTTTTAGATTCTCTCAAAAAGTCACCATTTAAATCTTACATATTTTATATTTTATATTTATTTGTACTTTGTACCACTTTAATCTCAGATCAGAATTTCACATCTCATACAATGACTTCCGGAACATAGTGACATCACTACGGAACACTTGAGCTCCAATTGGTTGGCGCTATTGTTTCCCTATAATAATGAATAATGAATCTCTTACGGGGTTGAGACACTAGACTCTTTAAAGTAGAGACACTAGAGAGGACTCTTTAAAGTAGAGACACTAGAGAGGACTCTTTAAAGCAGAGACACTAGAGAGGACTCTTTAAAGCAGAGACACTAGAGAGGACTCTTTAAAGCAGAGACACTAGAGAGAACTTTTTAAAGTAGACACACTAGAGAGGACTCTTTAAAGCAGAGACACTAGAGAGGACTCTTTAAAGTAGACACACTAGAGAGGACTCTTTAAAGGTTTCCCTATAATATTGAATCAGTGATCTCTTACAGGGTTTTGTGTCAGAGAGATCCGGATGTCTCCATGGATACGGTGCAGCGTTGAGTCCGTTAGTGTCATGGCCGCCGTGGCCGCCACGCTCTTCTTCTGCTCCGACGATCCGCTCTTCATGGAAACATCTGAACTCTTCTTCTTCTTCTTCTTCTCCTCGTCCTCAGAATGCGATGCTCCCTCTCTTTTCTTCTTCTGTGGTTTCGTGTCCGACTCTTCGGTTGTTTTTCCGTCTGTCTTCTCAGGTTTCTCCTCCTTCTTCTTCAGGTCTTTCGTGGCTGTTTTCTTCACCTCTGTTTCTTCTTTCTTCTTCTGTGGTTTAGTCGTCTGCTCTGCGGTTGTTTTCCCGTCAGACACTTCTTTCTTCTTCTGGTCTTTCGTGGCCATTTTCTCCACGTTGCTTTCTTTCTTTTCTGAGGTTTTGGACGTAGATCTTTTCTCCTCTTCGCTCTTTTTCATCGCCTCAGTTTCCTTTTTGCCCTCCGTTCCCTTCTTGTCTTTTTTGTCGTCCACTTTTCTATCCTCAGATTTCCTCTCCTTCTTCCCTTCTTCCTCCTTCTTCTTGTCTTCTTCCTCCTTCTTCTTCTCCTCCTCCTTCCTCTTCCTCTCCTGCTCCATCGTCAGTCCTCCCATCATCGTCTTCATCTGGACTTTCGCTCCTTGTCCTGGCGTCGCCTTCACGATTTTCCCGATGATTTTCCTCTCGTCTTTCTTCTCTTCCTCCTTCTTCTTCTCCTTCACTTCCTCTGGGATTTTACTTGAAACGTCGCTCTTCTTCTGTTCGTCCGTCTTCAGCTCCTTCTTCTTCTCTGCTGTTGTTGTTGTTTTGTCTGACTGGAGGTGATCCCCTCTTCCTTTCCCTGTCTTCCTCCACTTCCTGTCTGTTTCTCTGCAGGTTGTTGATCTTTCTTGTCGACGATCTTCTCACTTTTTGAGGTCTTTGTCTCTGACTTCCTGAGACTCGCGGTGGATTCTTTGTCGTTCTTTTTGTCCGATGTTGTCGTCTGACTCCTTCTTGTAACCTCCGAGCTGGTCGTGGCTGCATCCCTCCTGATAAATGTACAAAAAAAAACGAATACAAAAATTTTTCAATTAAAATGGTGTATCTTTTCCCGTTAAGCAAATGTTTTACTTTAAAAATAAGAAAAAACTGCGTTCCACGACTTTACGGCAGCACGGTCCAACTCTGTTCAGTTTCTGATCCACTAACAAGTCCCTAAACTCTGCAGAGCCCACACCGAGTTCTGTTCCTGTTAGTGCTTACTTCCTCTCTGCCTTCTTCTGGGGATCTATCTGACGTCTTTTACCCTTTCTCTTTCTTGATCCGCTAAGAAAAATAGTCCGCTGTTACTGTTTGAACTAACGTAGCAACGGCAGGAACTGCTTCGATAGCGTTTTTGAGGAGCTTTTTGATTACAGATTTGAAAACATCGTTGCTTGCTTTAAAAGTAGCACGATGCATGATGTCAAAGCTTGGAGAGTATCTAGATATCCCTGCCCTGATGCCAAAGGAACTGCCAACTGAATATGTGTCGCCGTTTGATGTCTATGTCTGGACCGCTGCGTAAAAAGGAGGGTTTCTGCCCCGTTACTTCTCCGCTGTTTTCTTGTCCCTCTGGTCTTACTCCTCCGCTGTTTTCTTGTCCCTCTGGTCTTACTTCTCCTCTGTTTTCTTGTCCCTCTTGTCCCTCTTGTCTTACTCCTCCGCTGATTTCTTGTCCCTCTGGTCTTACTTCTCCTCTGTTTTCTTGTCCCTCTTGTCCCTCTTGTCTTACTCCTCCGCTGATTTCTTGTCCCTCTAGTCTTACTTCTCCTCTGTTTTCTTGTCCCTCTTGTCCCTCTTGTCTTACTTCTCCGCTGTTTTCTTGTCCCTCTTGTCTTACTTCTCCTCTGTTTTCTTGTCCCTCTTGTCCCTCTTGTCTTACTTCTCCGCTGTTTTCTTGTCCCTCTTGTCTTACTTCTCCGCTGTTTTCTTGTCCCTCTTGTCTTACTCCTCCGCTGTTTTCTTGTCCCTCTTGTCCCTCTTGTCTTACTTCTCCGCTGTTTTCTTGTCCCTCTTGTCTTACTTCTCCGCTGTTTTCTTGTCCCTCTTGTCCCTCTTGTCTTACTTCTCCGCTGTTTTCTTGTCCCTCTTGTCTTGTTGGTTTTCGGCCAAACTGTAAACAGTTCAATCGACCGGACTTCTTTCTGCAGATGTGAGCGTCCTTAACAACGGTCAATAAGTCCTTGACAGCGGTCTGCACTAATGGATTAACAACGTGTCACGTGTTCTGAATTGACCAATCAGAATCGAGTATTCAACTAAGCCATGTAATAATCTGGAATAAAACCCTCTATTTGTTGTTTTATAAATACAGTGAATATATCCGTGTGTAAACCATGAATGAATGTGTGTTTGTTACAGCGAGCTCCTCCTGCGGCCTCCTCTCTCGTCCGTCAGTAACCCTTTCAGAGACTTCAGGAAGCTCTGCCTCTTGTCCGCCTGCCGACTCTCTCTCTGCAAACACAACACAGGCAGCTTTGAACTCACTCCTCGTCTCACTTCTCCACATTTTGAATATGAGTCTGTCGTCTTGTTCCAGTCAATAAAGTTAATTGAATAGAAATCAAAAATAAATGTTTTACCTCCTCTTCTTTGTGTTTTGTCTCTTCTTTCCCAGCATGCTTTGCTTTCTTCTGCTCCTCTTTCTCAGCTCTCCTCGTCTTCCTCCCTGCAGTTTCTTCCTCTTCCTCCTCAGTCACCTTCTTCTTCTTCACCTCCTCTTCCTCCCTCTTCCTCTTCGTCCCGTGTCCTTCCTTCTCCTCTTCCTCCTTCTTCTCTTTCGACCTCGTCTTCTTCACCTCGCTGCCATCTTGTTTGGGTTTCTTCTCCTCTTCCTCCTTTTCTCTCGACCTCGTCTTCCTCCCCCCAGTCTCCTCTTCCTCCTTTCCCGTCACCTTCTTCTTCACCTCCTCTTCCTCCTTTTCTCTTGACCTCGTCTTCCTCCCCCCTGTCTCGTCTTCCTCCTTTTCTTTCGACCTTGTCTCTCTCCTCGTCTTCTTTGCCTCGCTGCCATCTTCTTTGGGGTCTTCTCCTCTTCCTCCTTCTCTTCTACCTTTTCTGACGATCTCGTCTCTCTCCTCGTCTTCCTCCCTCCTGTCTCGTCTTCCTCCTCCGTCACATTCTTCTTCACCTCCTCCTCTTCCTCCTTTTCTCTCGATCTTGTCTCTCTCCTCGTCTTCTTTGCCTCTCTGCCATCTTGTTTTGGTGTCTTCTCCTCCGTCACTTCGTCTTCTTCACCTCCTCTTCCTCCCCCTTTTCTGTTGACCTCGTCTTCCTCCCTGCAGTCTCCTCTTCCTCCTCCGTCACCATCTTCTTCCTCACCTCCTCTTCCTCCTTCTCCACTACTCTTTCTCTGGATCTCGTCTCGCTCCTCGTCTTCTTCACCTCGCCACCATCTTGTTTGGGGGTCTTGTCCTCTTCCTCCTCTGTCACCTTCTCTTCCTCCTCTGTCACCTTCTTCACCTCCTCTTCCTCCCTCGTTTTTCTCCTCGTCTCCTTCACCTCGCCACCATCTTGTTTGGGGGTCTTGTCCTCTTCCTCCTCTGTCACCTTTTTCACCTCCTCTTCCTCCCTCGTTTCTCTCCTCGTCTTTTTCACCTCGCCACCATCTTGTTTGGGGGTCTTGTCCTCTTCCTCCCCTGTCACCTTCTTCACCTCCTCTTCCTCTGTCACCTTCTTCACCTCCTCTTCCTCCTCTGTCACCTTCTTCACCTCCTCTTCTTCCCTCGTTTCTCTCGTCTTCTTCACCTCGCCACCATCTTGTTTGGGGGTCTTCTCCTCTTCCTCCTCCTTTTCTTTCGACCTTGTCTCTCTCCTCGTCTTCCTCCCTCCTGTCTCCTCTTCCTCCTCAGTCACCTTCTTCTTCTTCACCTCCTCTTCCTCCCCCTTTTCTGTCGACCTCGTCTCTCTCCTCATCTTCTTCTCCTCGCCACCATCTTGTTTTGGTTTCTTCTCCTCTTCCTCTTCTCTCCTCGTCTTCACCCCAGCTTCTTCTTTCTTCTCCTCTTCATCCCGTTTCTCTTTTATCTTTGCCTCCTTGTTTCCTTCACTCGTTTCCTCCTCTTCCTCGTCCCTTTTCCTCGTGACTCCTTTACTCTCTGATGAAGATTTCTCCTCCTCTTCCTCAGACTTTGGTTCTGGGCTCTTCAGTTTCTTGTCGACTGTTGGAGATAAAATCAGAAGTTTTAACTCCTCAAATGTTTTACAGATGTAATCCTGACAGAGTGTGTGTGTGTGTCTTGTGTGTGTCTGTGTGTGTGTG
>CM062286.1:1874191-1901691 GCA_031216635.1 Dissostichus eleginoides
AATAAAATCACTAGAAAACAGAAACAAAAAAACTACCGTCACATTCTGCTACCGGAAGCGACCTTACAAAAGAAGAGCGCAGGGGAGGACATCAGTCCGTGTATCTACGGTCCATTGGTTTTTCTTTATTACACAAGTAAACGGAAGAGCGTCTGAGAGGCCTTTTTGCTTTTTACGAGGCGCGAATCTCTCTGCTATATTCAACGAGTGATACAAATATTTTTTACCACAAGTTCTTAATAAAACTGACACTGTTGGACTCGGTGATAGTTTGACTTCTACCAGAAATGAAATGTGTACTTTGTGAGTAATCCTCTGTCAGAGTCCCCTCCATAGTACATAATGCATGTTTTTCTGCTATCTTTGAAGAGTGATACAAATAAAATGTTACCATTAGTTCTTAATGAAATTGATACTGTTTGACTTTGTATTAGTTAGCCTACTACTAACAATACATTGAAGCACTTATACTGTGTACTTTGAGAAATCCTCTGTCAAAGTCCCCTGCTGAGAACAACATCAAGCCACTTCTGCTAAGTTTGATGAGGGAATTCTTTTTTGTTGCCATTAGTTCTTCGTGAGATTGATCCTGTTGGACTCAGTACTACTGAAACTACCCCCACAAGTACTATGAAGTACTTACTGTGTACTTTTCCAGTAATCCTCTGTCAATATCCCCTCCCGAGTACAAGAATGCATGTTTTTCTTTTAATAAGCGTTAAAAAACCTTTCTTCCTGAGACTGATATTGTTGGACAGAGTATTTTGAGAGGATGGTAGACATGATATCAGCAATACTTCCAGTCAGTACTCCGGCAGCAGCATTTTTACCCCTTGGAAAGTCTTTAGAGTCTGGCCTGGATAGCTGGTCTATCCTTCAGCAAAGTGACACACTCTGTCACTCTGGTTGCCTCTTATGATGCTGCTGTCTTTAAAATATGATCATTTCTCTGCCCCTAGTTCGTTCCTCGCAGATTCTTCAGTCTCATCAGCCTCATCCTTCCATCAGTCCCAGTCAACGCCTCCAGCACACTTCCAGTGTCTGACTCCATATGATATTGTCCTGATGCTGTAAGGGTGATGCCCCATGATCACAAAATGACCCCTCTAGAGTCTGAGTGCCAAGGACCTCATATTATGTCTGTCATTAATGTTACATCACCCATTATAACAGTTTTCTTTCCTTTTTTCTCTTCTCTTAACTGAATAGTCCTGTCTTTAAGTATAATACAATGTAAAGTCCTTTTCCTGCACCATTTTAAGGCTTCAAAACAGGCATTTTTACTGTATGTGTTTGGAGAAATGACACAATCAATGGCCCAGAATTGTACTTTATAAACTATGAATCTTGTGGTGCTTGAAGAAATACAGACTGGCTAAGCCGGCCAGGTTATATATATATATATATATATGCCTTTTTTGGAGCCCTTTTTTGCAATATTTATTAAAATGTCACTAGTTATTTAAACAAACCACTGTCTGAGGATAATACAAGCAACCATAAAACGCCCTGTATCTAGAGAGCCATTGAAGCCCATGAAGAATTTATCCTTCCACAAATCTTTTCATCTGCTGTATTAATAAAGTTGCCACGTGTTTTCAAATTCAAGTTAAGGCACTATCTGTGCAGAACATTACAAATATTCTTCATTTGCAGTATTTTATTTTAAAAGTGTTCAGAAAGACTGCATCAATGATATGCTATATATATATATATATATATATAATATCAATATATAACTTCAACCAAAGTCAATTTAAATAGCGGGCAAAAAGGGGTTAATTGCCATGCATGTGGTGTTTGATATAGTTTACGATCAATTTCAACTATTTTAGGCAGAAAAACGTATATTGACTTTTTAATAATTTACTATAATTTAGAAAGGTTTTTGTGAGAAATCATTTCAAACGTAAACTTTTTTTTCATTTTATATTTAAATTTGAAATGTTTGCACACAACTTTATTAATTTATACATTTTTATCAATTTTTTTAAATTATGAATCCATTTATTTGAATGTATTTCCTTGAGGCTGGGGAAGACATCCAGCATGTAGTTCAACATGCAAATGTTCTAATACAAGTAAGTATAAGTATAACATGGAAAAGGAAATAAAATAGGTTTCATAGGAGGATGTGGATTTCTTTTCTCTCACCTTGTAATTACACAATCAAACATCTATAATTTAGCTCTGGCCTTCACTCACAAAAAAACATTTTGTTGAATTGGACACATTTTTCGAAGCTCTATTGACTGACATGCAATGACTGGGACTGATGGAAGAATCTGAGAGGAATGAACTGGAGCAGAGAAATAATCCTATTTAAAAGACAGCATTGTCTTAAGAGGCCAACAAGAGTCACAAGGGTTTGTCACTTTGCCGAAGGAGAGTTGTGAACTTGTGACCAGCTATCCAGGCCAGACTCTAAAGACTTTCCAAGGTGTAAAATGCTGCTGCCGGAGTACTGACTGGAAGTAGTGCTGATATCATGTCTACCATTCTCTTAAAATACTCAGTCCAACAATATCAGTCTCATGAAGAAATGTGTTTTAACGCTTATTCAAAATAGCAGAGAAACATGCATTCTTGTTCTCAGGAGGGGACATTGACAGAGGATTACTCACAAAGGACACAGTAAAAGTACTTCATAGTACTTGTGGGAGTAGTTTCACTAGTACTGAGTCCAACAGTGTCACGAAGAACTAATGGCAGAAAAAATAATAACAAACTGGAGAGACGGCTGAGTGACCGCAGTGCAGAATCGCTGAAAAGTTTAAATCTCCTAACAATGTTGTCCATTTTAGACACAGGCTTATTATATTTACAGCCCGTAATAACATCCATTTTCTGGGCTCAATGTGTGTCTTGGCCGTTTTCGTTGTGATCGCTAAATTCACCTGTTTCCCCTTGATTATAATAATCACCGTTCCTTCAGCAGGATACTGTAGTGATCCAAAGTGTGATTTTAGCAAACGAGTGCTTTTGTTTTGAAATCACTTCCGTGAGTTTCGCGCCCCCCCCCCCCCGCTCCAATGACCATTAGACCATTTAGTAAGGTAAAAAGCAAAAAGGCCTCTCAGACGCTCTTCCGCTTACTTGTTTAATAAGAAAAACAAATGGACCGTAGATACACCCGATTCCCGTCCTCACCTGCGCTCTTATTTTGTAGGGTAACTTCCGGTAGCAGAATATGACGGTAGTTTTTTTGTTTCTGTGTTCTAGTGATTTTATTTTTTGTTTTGAGAAGTAGAAAATGAAATCATCCCGTTTTTTAAGTTTAGTAAATCCCTTTTTGACCATGATAAAGAAAAACGCCTTGAATTTGAAAACAAAAATTAAATATCCAGTCTTTTTTTGTTTTTGAATATCCTCTTGTGAAAAGAAAATCCAATGACCAAAACGTACACTGACCGCTTTGCTACATTAATATTACAAGCTAAAACTTTCTCTATGACTTTTCCCTTCGTTTCGTATCCGACCCATCAGAACCTGGGATTAGTTATTTTGTCTATTTATTCCAAAGTCATAGCAACATAAAATGAGCACAGTAAGCTTATAATGTAATAATAAGAATCAGTCTTGTAATGTTATATAAAAATAGACTCCACAGAGTGTACGTACATCTGATGCGTCCCGAAGAAGTAGACCGGGATTCTCTTGTTTCTTCCACCGCCGTCACACTGACACACCTGAACACACAGAATATCAAGTTAGCTAGGAATACACATCTGTACGCAGGTAGTTGTGTTTTGTGTGTGTGTGTGAGTGAGAGAGTGTGTGTGTGTGTGTACCCTGGCAGGCCAGTGGGGGAATCCCTTCATCTTGGCGAACACCAGGTCTCCCTGTTTGAACTGGTCCCCGTTTTTCCCCGGCATCGTGATAACTCTCACCTTAATGACAGAGAAACAGCCTGAAAGAAAACAGAAATATATTGAGATGACTTAACAACATCATGTAATCAAGGGGCGTCTGAAAGACACATTTACTCATTATTATATATATATTTGACCTTTTAGTTGTACCAGTTTTAGTTTCACATGATGTGTAAATCTTCTCTTATCTAAGTACATATTTATATCTGATATGTAATTAAGGAGTAGTATAAAGTGACATAAAATGAAAATACTTAAGCTAATACAACTACCTGCAATCTGTGTTTGAGTAAATGTACTTTATTTACTTTCCAACCATGAAAAACAGTTTGCTTATTGTTTAAACAAGTCGTTTATTTCCATTTTAAGCATTAAAAACCTATTTTAGAAAGCGTGAAGTGTAAACTGTGACATAAACTGAGTAGTTTCTATCTAGATTTTGCATTAATTTAGTAGCATTTATACATATATTACTGTTAATGCAAATGTGAGATATAATCCAGACAAACAAAGAGTATTAAAAGAACAATATGTATCTCTGATATGTAGCTAAGGAGTATAAAGTGACCTTAAAGTATAGTTTCCAACCATAGAAAACGGTTCATTGTAAGGCTTTAACTGTTGCTAGATGTTATCTGAAAGGTATAAACCACATTCAAAGAGAGAAGAGGTCGTTTCTTCCATCAGAAACATTTTTTAACCAGTTTTTAAGTATTTTTTGTTTCATTTCCATCTCGTCCTGTCTTTGTTTACAAATACAGACTGCTAGCTCTGAAGCTAACTGTAGCATGTGGCTAAACCCTGAGCTGTAGCTGACCCTAACTCTCTGTGGTTCATATCTATCTTGATGCAAGTTAACCGGGACATTAGAAGGATTACATACCGTAAAAACCAGAGGGATAATGGTGTGAATCCGGAGATAAAGTCTCTGTTTTCTCTCGTTTCTAAGCTACGATCCTTGTTCTTCTTCTGTCGCCATGTTGGCCGGGTACATCGTGTCACGTGACAAACAGCGCTTTCCCGCTGGCGGCTGTACCATTCTGTGGGGAGACTGGACTGTACCAACTCGGGGTAAATCTGGCAGAAAATGTAAAATAAAAACGAATTTCGGACTTAAAAAAAAATATACACTTATTATCTTTCAAGCAAACGTGTTAAGATATTTTTAATTACCCTTAATGTAGATTTTATGCTAAATTATTCTTAACAGTTTAAGAGGCACATTATTTAACTTTCTACTACACTGAATTTATTTTATAGATTTAATATTCAAATTATACACACAATATTAAAGCTATGTTCACATTAATTATTCGATTTCTCAGTAATTATAATATATTACAGTATTTAGGATTCAGGGATGGGCTATTCTATTGAACGAGTACTTTTACTTTTAGTACTGTACGTATATTTTGGTGCTTTCACTGTTTAATGCACAACTTTTATTAACTGACATATTTCTTGTTACTTTCTGGTACCGACAAGTTCAAAGAAATACAGAATTAAACTATTTACAGGTGTTTCTTTATAGAGTATAAAATGGGCAGAATTGACAAACACATGCGAGGTAGTCTCATTTTAAGAACTACATTGTATTAAATACATATACAAAGCTGTAATTATTTACATGTTTATTACAAAAACATTTTTCTCAAACCCAGACAGGCTTAAAATGCCTATGAACATAGAGCTGGTTATTATTGTGTTTTTTAATACAATAGCTGCTTTTTGATACTGATACCAAAAAAGTAAAGAAAAAAGTATTTTTTTTAACAAAAAATATGTAGGTTTTGTAAATACAACCAGGAACGATCTGATCAGAGAAAATGTAAATAAATTACAAGTCTGACAGGGAATTTATAAAAGCTTTTTACAGTCCAACACTTCATATTTTAGTGCGTGATCATGTGTTCTTATATCAGTTCATCAACAGTCAGTTCGTCCAGTTTTTTTAATCACTTCCACTATCGCTGTCTTCCTCTTCTTCCTCCTCCTCCTCCTCTTCCTCCTTCTTCTCAGGTTCCTCCATGAGTCCGGCGAAGAAGTCGTTTTCTCCGTGAGCTTTCTTGGTGAGCGACTTCATGCGTCCGTCTTTCTTCTTCCTCTTGCGATACTCGGTGACCTTGGTGTTTTTTAAATCGGAAATGTCCCAGAACTTGATCAGCTGATCGTGGGCGCTGCTCACCAGGAAACGGGAGTCCCAGGATTTGTTGATTTCCTCGACGGGTTCTCCAACATGTTGCCCGATGCACCCGATGACCCGGTTGGGAAAGAGGTTCACGGCTCTGATGGAGGAAGGAGAGACATTTATATATAAGCATTCAATAAGGGTGAGGAATCAGGCTTATTGGTGCAAGACTGGTGGCCAACCAGGACAACAAATTCAAAGACATTATGGATTATCTCAGAAGTAAAGGGTTGTTGGACTATTTAACCAATAAGAAACCAATTCAGGACACAAAGTCATCATATTAGACCATTTGAAAAATTGTTTTGACCAATTAAAGCCAATTTTAGTGAAGGTTAGAGCATCGAGGAACCAGTTTATGATCCCAGAGTCATCAACTTGTACCGTTAAAAAAATAGTTTGGACTACTTGAAAATGCGTAACCATCTCAAGCCATGATGACATCAGCTCAGACCAATAAAAGCTGATTTTTGATCATTTTAGATCGTTAAGAAACCAGTATATGGAACCAAGATGTCTGACCATTACAACACCTGGTTGGACCATTTAAAGACTATATTTGACTGTAAAAAGCACATTTTTATCATCTTAGAGTGTTTAGAAACCATATTAGGTCGTTAAAACATCAGATTAAAGCAGCATTGTTAGTTAAAAGAATATCTTGGACCACAAAAACGCCCATGGACTACTAAAAGACCATCATGGATCAACTAAAACCAACAAAAACCAACGTAACAGTAATCCGGGATCAAAATCAACCAGTAATCCCAACGACTCACCGTTTAAGGCGAAATATAACCATTAAAATCCAATTTTGACCATCTTAGTGTGTTGAGAAACCATATTAGATCATCAAAAAATCTGATTAAAGCAGCGTCGCCAGTTAAAAGACTTACTTTTTGATAATTAAAAGACCAGACCAACAAAACAGATATCTGGGCTAACCCCAAAATCAACCAGTAATCCCAATGGGAACCTGTCTCACCTAATGTACCCGTCCATGGAGGCGGTGCACATGATGTTGTCGGTGATCGGCGCGATGCACTCCACGGACTCAGCTTTGATGGTGAATCGGTCGCTCGTTGCTCCGAATCCGTTCCAGTTGAAGATGTAGATGGTTCCTTCGCTGGAGCCGCAGATCACTTTCTTCCCCCGCTTCATTAATGCCACCGAGGTCAGATCTCCGGTCTGATACTCCGACAGAAGCTCGAAACGCCGCCGCTTTATGTTGAAGACGCCCATCGTGCCGTCGCCACTGTGAGGGGCAAAGAGGTACAATTAGAGGGGTTAAAGAGGGCCGTTGGTGGTGTTTTAAGGACGCTTTGAAGCATTTATGGTAGAAAAATGTCTGAAAATGTAATTTGTCGAAATGTACAAAAAACGTGAGAAAAATGTACGAAAAGTTGTAAGAAAAAATGTACCTGAAAAATTACAAATATGTATACAAATGTTTTGAATATCTATTAAATACAAATTGAAGAAAACGTCAGAAAATTGTGAAAAAAAATCCTAAAAGTTAAAGAAAAAATCTGAAATTGGAAAAATGATTCAGTATTGTCAATGTCCAAAAATATCTTGTTTTTTAACCAACTGCTTTTTTACCAACTGCAGCAACTAAAAACAATTGTCATAATATTTCAGATACATTTGTAAAAAATCTCTAAAAAAAACCATGTAAATATTGTCCCAAATGTTTGTGAAAAATGTCAAAAGAAAATTAAATATTAAATATTTAAATCAGCGGTTTTCAAAGTGTGAGGCGCGCCTCCCCGGGGGGGGAGAGCTTCAGGGGAGGCGCAGCGTGAGAAAAAAATAACGAGAATTTCAGCTAGTTAACTTCAGCTAACTTTATGCGAGCGACAACATGGATCGATTTTTAGTGAAGTTACCTAAAGTGAGAGAGGAGACAGCGTCTGGCAGAAAACGTCACTTGCACACTTTTGGCTGTCTGTGGAGACCGAGTTCCCCCACCTCGCCAAAAAGGCTGTCAAAGTGCTCATTCCCTTCACCTCCGCCTACCTGTGTGAGTGCGGGTTTTCCGCATTGACTTTGATCAAAAGCAAGTACCGGTCAAGCAGGGGCGGATCTACCGGGGTGGCACGGGGTGGCAACTGCCAGCCTAAAAATAGCCTTGCCACCCCAGCAGCCACCCCAGTTTGCAGCTTTGTTTTGAAAGAAAAGTTGTGGCTCATCGGACATTTATGAGAGAAAATCCCTAATGTCCGAGTGCAAGTGAATGCAGCACAAGACGCGAGCCTTGTAACCCCTCCCCCGGCCCTGGCGCGAGAGAGGAAATGTGATTGGCGGCGATTTCATTTGAACGGGACGGCGCATTCAGACCCAAGTAGACGGAAGGAATGAGGTACGGTCTACAATGACAGAGAAGAGACTGTCAGTTTGGCTGCACTCAGCATTGAATCAAAACGCACTAAAGCCTTGGATCTTAATCAGCTTGTGAGGCGTTTTGCTGAACAAGATGGTAATCGCCGCATTCAGCTGTTATAGACATGCCAACTTGATGCTCTGCTCACGGATGACTCGATGAGCATAAAAAACTGTTAAGATGACCTTACGTGTAAATATATTTTTTTCTTTGTGGGGGTCTGCCCCCAAAAAACAGTTTTAAGTCCTGAGAAAGTCAAATAAGACGGTGTGTAAAACTTCACTGCCCAGCCAAAAAAAAGTAACCACTTTGATTTAACTAGGCCAGTAGGTAAGGGCATTCCACTGGATAATAATACCCCTGCATTATAGCAACAACAACAATAATAATAATAGCAATAATAATTGGGAGGGGGGGCGCGGCTGTTCTTATGTTCTCTGAGGGGAGGCTCACCTTCCCAAACTTTGAAAACCCCTGATTTAAATAATACAAAATGATTATGAAATGTTAAGAACCTGGTAGTGAGGAGGATCCTCTTGGCCGCGTCCACTGCGATGTCACTGATGTAATCCTCGTGCTGTTTCAGATCCATGATGGCCGTCCCCTTCCTCATATCCCACACCTTCAGGAAGAACAACGGGACAAATTCAAGTCAGATTTATGCTTTTCCTCATATCTGGAAGCGATGTCGTTTTGTACACGTGAATTCCTCAAATAAATTAAATAAATTAAAATAATACTATAAAATAAATATAAACACCTTCAGAGTCCCCCATCGTCCCCAGTAGCCAGGATGTTCTCGTCCACCAGCAGCAGGCTGTTGATCGGGGCTCCGTGAGCTCCTCTGATCCGAGTCACCAGCTGCCCTCGCTCCACGTCCAGCAGGTGGACCGCTTTATCTCTGGAGACGCTGTAGAGCTGCAGTCCGTCAGCAGAGAAACGCACCTGCAGACAGACAGGTAGACATTAGTTTAATATAGTATTTATCTCTGGAGACGCTGTAGAGCTGCAGTCCGTCAGCAGAGAAACGCACCTGCAGAGAGACAGGTAAGGAGGCTTATTTTAAAGTCTTATACATCAAATTCACTGCAGAGATTTAGACCCGATATTGAATATTCCTGTTCTTTTTGAGATACAGGTAAGGAGGTTTGTTTTAGAGTTTTACACACAACCTCACCTGTCTGCAGGACTTCAGGTGTTCTTTAGTAAACAACAACAGAACCTCAGACGAAGCCGGTTCAACAGACCCTGGATATGTTTGAGTTAGCCGGTTGGCCTAATCCAAAACATACGCGCTCTCGCTAAACGGTCCTACGACGCGGGTTATGAAGTGGATCGCTCAAGCCAGCCGTGCCCTATCTAGTTAGGTGCGCGTTCACATAAAAGGGGCGGGGTTAGCAACATTTGACCAATCACAAACATGGAGAAGCACACTGACAGCACAGCGTCATACTTCCTGAATGAAAAGTGAACTATAATATTAGACATATGAAGAAGTTAAACTTTAAACATCCATGACTTAAACACTTGATCCAGGATCAAAGCCACATAGCTGCACCTGCAAGGTGAATACAGCTGGTAACAGAACAAGTGTTTGAATGCGTCCATTAACAGGTTTATGATATCACTGCCCCGTCTAAGACACGATCTGACTTTAATTACATTTGACTTGAGTGTTTCGTCAACTTAATGTGTTGCTTAAAATAATACTTCTGCATACAGTATGTGACACTGTGAGTGTTGCACGGCCAGATACGGCTCAGCTGACTCAGATAAGGAAATATATGATACATTATGATGTGATATGATGTGATATGAATGATAATGGGACACATCGACGTCTGCACTCAGTGCCGCGGACTGTACGTAATGTCACTTTGATCTGGTTACTTATGTTGTGGCAGATATTTAAGTAAGCTTTCTTAACGCTAATGTTATAATAGTCAGATTGCTCTGAAGATGGGAGGTGATATTCTATTCATGTTCACGTTCAGAGTCGGTGATTTTTGCCGGCCGTCTTTCCTGCAACGGCAGGTTTCTGTATTTCCTTTCTCCTGTAATATGACTTGATCGCTTTAAACTCTGCACACTGAGCTCTGATTGGTCAGCAGGCGGTGCTTTCACTGAGTTGATCTCTTATCCTGGGACCTAACCTGCTCCGGAGCAGGCTAGCTGCTCAGCATAAGTTACTATGGAGATCTAGCCCGCTAAGAAGAGAACCAACGTCGTAGGACCGGAAACCCAGAGTTTTCCCTGAAGTTAGCCCGCTAAGCGAAAATCCTGCATCGTAGTACAGGCCTCTGAGGTTCTTTAGTATCTTTAATAACAGCAGACCCTCACCTGTCTGCAGGACTTCAGGTGTTCTTTGGTATCTTTAATAACAGCAGACCCTCACCTGTCTGCAGGACTTCAGGTGTTCTTTAGTAAACAGACCCTCACCTGTCTGCAGGACTTCAGGTGTCCTTTAGTAAACAGACCCTCACCTGTCTGCAGGACTGCATCTTTAGTAAACAGACCCTCACCTGTCTGCAGGACTTCAGGTGTCCTTTAGTAAACAGACCCTCACCTGTCTGCAGGACTTCATCTTTAGTAAACAGACCCTCACCTGTCTGCAGGACTTCATCTTTAGTAAACAGACCCTCACCTGTCTGCAGGACTTCATCTTTAGTAAACAGACCCTCACCTGTCTGCAGGACTTCATCTTTAGTAAACAGACCCTCACCTGTCTGCAGGACTTCAGGTGTTCTTTGGTATCTTTAATAACAGCAGACCCTCACCTGTCTGCAGGACTTCAGGTGGTGTCCAGAGGACCACAGTTCCCGGGTCTCTCCCTCAGTACACGAGTATGAATATGCGTACAGATCTCCGTCCACGTCCCCGCACACCAGCAGGTCTCGGGTCGGGTGCAGAGCCACCGTGTTGGCGATGGCCTCCAGCTTGATGTCCGCCGGAGTGTCCCTAATGATGGGCTCCTGAGGCCCCTCTTCATCATCTTCATCATCATCATCCTCCTCTTTCTCTTTCTCCTCTTCCACCTCTTTCTGTTCCCTGTCTGGGGTTTCTGGGTCTGAGGTCTCTGGAGCTTCTGGTTCTGGATCCATTTCTGGAGGATCTGAGGTTTCAACGTGTTCAGCGGGCGCTGCCATGTTGTTTTTTTCGTTTCTTCTACGGTGGAAACACGTGGAGAGTTAACAGAGGAAATGCACCACACTGCCCTCTAATGCAATGTAATGGAAACACATGAATAAGTAAAAGTTGTATAGTACTTTAATTAAAAAGAAAGACGTATAATTGTAGTTAATAATAATAATAATAAAAGACATCTATATTTGTTATTTTCTATTTCATTCATTTTTCTAGGCTAATGCAATAATAATTATAACCTTTATTAGTATGTGTATATTTTGAGTGAACATGATATTATTTAAAAAAAATGTTAATGGAAAATAAAACACATCTGATAATAATAATAATAATAATAATAATAATAATAATAATAATAATAATAATGTGTGTTCTGTTTTATTCTCAACTTTTATGTATTTATTCATACATTCATTTATTTTTTTTCCATATTTATTTCCACATTTATTTATTATTTAATTTATTTAATTCTGTGTTTATTCATTTATTTATTTATGGGCAGCGAGGCTTCATTTGTCTTCGATTACGTACTAACATCACTAGTTATCAGCCAATCAGGAGTCGACGCTGAGATGACGTTGGGACGCTCAAAATGGCGTCAGATTCAAACGGCTCCTGGATAATATTTGCTGTAAGTTTTTAATAAAAGCTTTCTATAACGTTAATTATTAATATTGTAGTGTATGTAAGTAGTTTACATTGCCTTGTGTTGGTTAAAGTAGATTAAGAGCATTGAACGATGTTTTTATTGGAGATAAACCGTATTTGTTTGGGTTGTTTATCAAGTGGCGACAAAATCCCATTCACAAAAGGTGAGATTTTCATATTAACTTGTTTATTGACAAATATGAAGATAAATAATATAAATAAATAACACGAATACATTCGTTATGACCTTCTTTTAAATTCGGCGTATATTTGATTCACATACCAGCAGGTAATATGAGTTTTGTCTCAGATGTAAATTGTAAACAGTAGTAATCTCTTCGATAACTTTTTACTATACGTTGAAATTCTATAGAAAACAGACATATGTAGTATTTTAAAGGATGCCGAATTTTAAAGTCGACCTTAATAACACGTTAACTGTCTTTTGAATTGTTGTAAATTGTTTTTTATATTGACTTTAACCGTATTTGTTTGTGTTGTTTATCAAGTGGAGACAAAATCCCATTCACAAAATGTGTAATTTTGATCATAACTTGTTTATTGACAAATATGAAGATAAATTAGTTAAATAAACAACATAAATACATTATTTATGACCTTCTTTTAAATTCGGCGTATATTTGATTCACCTAACATTAGTTTATATGAGTTTAATCTCAGTTGTAAATTGTAAACGGTAAGATTTATGTGACTATTAACGTTGAAATTCTGCTGAAAAACAGACATATTTAGTATTTTAAATAGGGCCGAATTGTAAAGTAGACATTCATTATAGGTACATCTTGTTTTGTATTGTTGTAGATTTATTTTTAATTTACTTTATATTATTTTTGTGTTTAATTGATCGATTTGTAAACGGAGTTCGCTTTTTGTTTGAGTGCATCTGCTGGCATGGCAACGCAAGCAGCCAGGCAACCGGCTTCATCCCCCGGCACCAAAACAATCAAAACAACCTTCATGGTCCCTAAAGATGATTTAATACTAGCCAAAATAAATATGTCGCATTAATGTGCATTTAAAAAAACATCCCTCAGGGTTTTTAAAGTCACCCTGACTGCGGTGAGATGCAGGTAGAATCAGCGGAGCGGAGGAGAGAGAGTGGCCGGAGAAAGGGTGTGGAGAGCGGGCAGAGCCGAGCGGAGCCGCGGGGGGAGAGAGCCGGGGAGAGAGAGAGGTACATACAGCCACTTTATGGACTTTTTTACACATATTTTTCATTTTTAAACAAGATTGTCGGATATTTCCCCCCCACATGTCACTAATAATATATTTTGTACACCACTGTGTTATTATTATTATCATTATTCCCTTTGTCTTTGACATTTTCCAGTTTTCTTTTCCACTGTGTTTTCCACACACATTTCAGACCTCTTTAAGGATTTAAAAAAAAAGATGTATTAACATATTTTTCTGGCATTTTTACATATTTGTACTTATGTATTTTCTGATATTTTTACTTATATATTTTTCAGATATTTTGCCCATATTTTTCGTAATTTTTGCATATTCGTATTTATGTATTTTCGGATATTTTTCGTAATTTTTGCACGCATTTTCACATGTTTTTTCAATTTTCTTTACATATTATAACCCGGGTCAGCTCCGAGGAGAGAGCAATGTACACAGTTACTTTATGGACTTTTTAACAAATATTTCTTCTTTAAGATCTTTTTGGGGATATTTTTAAACAAGATCTTCGGATATTGTTCCCACATATTTCACTCATGTATTTTTCACATCACTGTGTTTGATACAATCGTTTCAAATAGTATTCCCATTTATTTTTCTATTTTATTTAAACGTTTTTAAGATGTTTCTTTACAAATATTTTAGACATCTTTAAATATTTCTTGGAAGATTTTCTTTACAGTTGTTTCTTCAAACAATTCTCAGTATTTTTTCACAGACTTTTCTGACATTCCTATCTAAATATTGTAAGAATTATTTAGACAAACTTTACCTTTTGTTCCCACATATTTCTGACATATTTTCAGATTTACATTGCACATACAACTCTGGAAAAAATGGATTGTATTATAATTCAAAAGACACTGGAATATAAAGGCTGCCATACATTTAGAGATGTATATAGATGAATCAGAGCTGTTTATTGCTAATAATATGTTTTGGATACATTTTTTATTCAGCTTTTGGAGTGGGACATATTTAATCCTTCATTTTATCACAAAATCATCTGGAGAAAATAAACTATTCATACAAAAAAAATCACATATACAAGATGAATCTGTTTCCTTTTATTTAGCAGTTTGAAAGAGATCATCCCCACGATGCAACAGAAAGAGAAGAAGGCAGGAGAGAGGGAGGAGAGAGGGGAAGGAAGCTGAGGAAGAGGAAGGGAGGAGGAAGAGGAAGGAGGTGAGGAGCAGGAAGACGGCGTCAGAAGGAGAAGAAGGAGGAGATCAAGAGGAGAAGAGGAGGAGGAGAGTCCATCAGCTGGAGAAGGAGAAGCTGGAGCTGACCAGCAGACACAACCAGGAGGTGAGAAACTGGAATGTTCTCCACATCTTTCGATATTTGATGGCAGGTTTTCACATAGATACAGATTACATATTATTTAGGATATTAGCGGATGTTTTAATTACACTTTTCAGATTTCTATCTCATATTTTCTACTTATAATTCTTGGATATTTAGACATTTAGAAGTCAATGTATTTTGGACACCCTAGATTTATTTTAGGGCACATTTTCACATATTCTACAAATACTCTTTTTAAGATTTTTGCCACTTTTTGATATTTTTCTCATATTTTACTCTTATTTTAAATAATACGTTTGGACATTTTATACACACATTGCAGACATCTTTTGTATATAGTTTTGGAACATTTCCCCACATTTTTCTGATATATTTCCCACAAGTTTAAACATTTTTCAGATTATTTTCCAATGTATTTTGGACAGACTATATATTTTTGTTCGGATATTTTTCTCATATTTTAAATAATACGTTTTGGACATTTTGAATAATTATTTTCCCACATATATCAGATTGTTTTTGTATTTTTATTTGATATTTTTCACTGTTTTTTCAGAAAAAAAGTCTTTTTTGGACATTTTCGATACACATCAGACATCTTTTGTATTTTTTTTTTACATTTCCCCGTAATTTTCTGATATATTTCCCACATGTTTAAACATTTTTCTGATTATTTTCCAATGTAATTTTGGACACCCTATCTATTGTTTTTTGGATATCTTTCTCATATATTACTCAAATTTGAAATAATATGTTTTGGACTTTAACAAACAATTGTTTTCACACATTTATCAGATTGTTTTTAATTTGTATTTGATATTGTTTCACAGTTTTTTCACAAATGTAAAACTTTTTCGGACATTTTCCAGATTATTTCCACGCACATTTCTGACATCTTTTGTATATATCTTTGGAACATTTCCCCACGTTTTTTTGATATTTTCCCCGACATATTCTACTAACATGTTTGGTATACTTTCCTCCCCTCAGGTGTGTGGGCTGCAGGCGGAGCTGACCCGTCTCAGGTGCTCTGTGGAGGGGGGGGAGGCTCAGAGAGAAGAGCTGCAGTACCAGATCACTGTGAGCCAGAGGGAATCAACCCGGGACAAACACACACTCACAGGTACACTAATCAAAACAACACACACTCACAGGTACACTAATCAAAACAACACACACTTACAGGTACACACACTCACAGGTACACTAATCAAAACAACACACACAGACACACACTAAACTTTATGCACTCCACTGCAATATACGTGTTAAAAAGATACAAAATAGCTTGTTTTATTTCAAATTTGTCCCAAAAATTGCTGCAAATTACTTCGTTTTTCAGATTGTTGTGTGTGTGTGTGTGTGTGTGTGTGTGTGTGTGTGTGTGTGTGTGTGTGTGTGTGTGTGTGTGTCAGAGCTCCAGGTGACGGTGGCAGAGTTGCAGAAATCTCTCGACATCACGCGGCGCTGCAGGGAGGAGGACCAGCATGCATTGCAGCAGGAAGTGGAGGAGCGAGACAAACTGATCCACACCTTGAGCTCGGAGAACCAACGACTGCACCAACTGCTACAGGTACACACACACACACACATGCACACACATACACACACACACACACACACACATGCACACTAGAACTGAAAAATACTTAGTTTTTTATGTTTAAATGTTAAAAAGTATTTTTTTTTGTACGAGAAATAACTGCAAAATACCTGCTGACTCATTATTAGCATAACAAGAGTTTATTTAATGAAAAATGTATTTCTTAAAACAAACCAGGTTTTTATTTTCAAACTAAATGTATGAGTCAGAAAGCAGGTAAAAGTGAAGCCTTTTTAATTATATTTTATTGAGCATTAATACGTGTTTCTTTGTTGGTCCAGGATCAGGAGGAGGCTCTGGAGGAGGCGCAGAGAGAAAGAGAGAAAGAGGAGGAGGAGAGGAGACGAGAACACAACAAACTGAAATACCTGGAGGAGAAGGAGGAGAGGAGCAGGAGGGAGAAGGAGGTGAGGAGAGGAGGAGGGAGGAAGGGAGAGGTGAGGAGGAGGAGGAGGAGGAGGAGGAGGAGGAGTTGTATTAATGTCTCCTCTCTCCACAGCTGTTGGATCAGAGAGTAAAGACTCTGGAGTCGAACATGGAGGCGGAGCGAGCCGCTCACCTGGGGTCAAAGTTCAACTCTGAGATCATCCAGGTAACGATCCTCCTTCTCACCTGAGCCTGTTTGAACTCTGTGTCAAGTCGACTTAGAGAAAAGCCACTTACGGCTCTCAAAAACGCAACACTCGGGAATAATGAAATGAATTGATATGTAATGTCTTTCTCTTTCCGCGGTCATGTGACGGACAGCTGAGGGGGCGGGACCTGGAGGCGGCACTGAGCTCTGAGCGAATCATCTTGCAGGAATCTCAGAGAGAGAGAGAGCTGCTGAAGAGTCAGATGAGAGAGGAGGAGAGAGAGAGGAGTGTGCAGAGGGAGAGGGGGCGAGAGAGGGAGGCAGCGCTGCACAGGTACCTTATTATCAATTCATGCAAAAGCACAAGTATTTTAGTAAAAGTGAGAAACAGAAGCAGGTTTACAGGACTGCTCTGATTGGTCAACCAGCTTAGAGATGTCCCGCCCCTTAGCCTATCACGTATGTGTTGGAGTGCTAGCCAATAGGAGCGCGAGTGTTCCGTAGTGATGTCATTATGTTCCGGATGTAAACAAAGGAGTCCAATGGAGCCGTTTTTGGCGTGTTTGTTATAGTTATGAAAATATATATCTATTGTTTTTCTATAACATAGGTGTGTGTGTGTGTGTGTGTGTGTGTGTGTGTGTTTTGCGTGCATGTGTGTGTGTGTGTGTTTAGGCTGCAGCAGGAGTACGAGCAGTGTAAGTCTGACCTCAGCGTTGCCTTGGAGACGGAGAGAACGACGACCTCTGACCTCAGACAAACGCTGGAGGAGGAGAAGAGACGACACACACACACACACACTCTGCTGGAGCAGGTAACACACGCACACACACACACACACACACACACACACACACACACACACACACTCTGCTGGAGCAGGTAACACACACACACACTCTGCTGGAGCAGGTAACACACACACACACACACACATATTTGTATGGATGAATGTGTATATTGTTGTTGTGCTTTGAATTCCCTCTCCTCTGTACAGGCGGCTAAACGTCAGAGTGACGCAGAGGAGTGTGTGAAGCTCATCATGGAAACTCTCCAACAACACACTGATCCTGCAGCAAAGCATGATGGGAGTTGTAGTCCCTGTGCTGACGTGCTGCAGCTGCTGAGGAAGACTCTGGAGACTCTGGAGTGTCAGATCCAGGATCTGCAGCAGCTGACCTCAGATCAGAGCCGACAGCTGCAGGTACACACACACACACACCTGTATCTATTACAGTACAGTCAAAACATCCTCCAAAGAATATTAAATAATATTAAAAATATATATAATATAATATATTTGAGGAACAATTTGTACATTTTTTTTCTTTATGTATTTAATTCTACAATGGAAAAACTAATACCAAATCCAGTTGACAATAGATTAAGTATTTATTTTTCTAACTCTGATCCTGATCCTAAAGCAGCTTAGAGGCGCATTAGCTCCTCCTGGTGGTCACATTCAGAATAATGTTTTAGTTTTTAGATTAAAATGTTGTGCTTTTTTCCTCTCCAGGAGTTACAGCAGGTGTCAATCAAACTAAACGAGGAGGTGACACGCCTTCAGAAAGAGAGCTCTGATTGGTCGACGCAGAGGGAGGAGATGGAGAGAGAGAGGGAGAGAGAGAGGGAGGAGATGGAGAGAGAGAGGGAGAGAGAGAGGGAAGAAAAGGAGAGAGAGATGGAGAAAAATAAGGAGGAGAGAGAGATGGAGAGAGAGAGGGAAGAAAAGGAGAGAGAGATGGAGAAAAATAAGGAGGAGAGAGAGAGGGAAAGAGAGATGGAGAGAGAGAGAGAGGAAAGGGAGAGAGAGAGGGAGAAAGAGAGGGAGGAGATGGAGAGAGAGAGAGAGGAAAGGGAGAGAGAGAGGGAGAAAGAGAGGGAGGAGATGGAGAGAGAGAGGGAAGAGAGTGAGAGAGAAAAGGTTGAGATAACGTCAGGAATCCAGAAGATCAGCGAATACTACGAGAAAGAGTCAAAGGTGATTCTTTTATTAAGTGTTTTATTTTTTCTCCAGTAAAGTAACAAAAGAAAACTGAAATAATGTTCCTTTTTTGACCTATCAGTGTGCACGATGAGTCTGATTGTGTTCTGTCCTCTCTGCGTGAGACTGAACAGGACTTCATTACGTCGGCAACATTTAATTACACTGTTTATAATTCAACTAGAAAACTGTGTGTGTGTGTGTGTGTGTGTGTTTCAGGTGCGTCTCTCCTTCCTGTATTGTGTGTATCAGCGTCTTCTCGCCGGCTGCGTCCTGCTCCGTCAGCCCCAAAGCATGCTGGGTAATTTCACCTGGCAGGAGCTGTGTGATGTCATCGACGAGCAGGTGGGTCAAGTGACCTCCGACCTGCGGGAGGCCAACGACAAGGTGAGGGACACTGAAATGTTCATATGTGTGTGTGTATGCATACAGTCTTTATTAAAATGTAGGTTAAAAATATGAATAATTTTATATAATAAATCAATATAAATAAATAATTAAATATAAAAATATATTTAAAAAATATGAATAATATATAATAAATGTAACTATAATAAAATATAAAAAAAATATATAAATAATTTATTATAAATCAAATGAACACAATATTAAACGAAAATATTAATAGTAAAAAAACATTCTTTCTAGTTTTAAACTAAACGCCCCTCTCTCGCTCTCTCTCTCGTAGATCGCCCACCTGCAGAGTGTGTGTGAGCAGCGGAGTGTGTGTGTGCGCGAGCAGCAGTGTGTGTTGTCTCGTCTGAAGGAGAGTGTGAGGAGGAGGGAGGAGGAGAGGAGCAGCCGACACACACACACCGTCACACAGCTGCAGGAGGAACTGCAGGTAACACACACACACACACACACACACACACACACACACACACAGCCCTCAGGTGAGCGCTGACTCAGCAGATTTTAAAGTAGTCTTCAGTGTGTCCCTTTGGTCCTCTCTCTGTGAGGAGATGACAGATACATTTAATTGTTGTATTTAACTTCATCGTCCCCGAGAGGAGAGAATTACCTCACAGCCTCAAATCTGAAAATCACTTCAAAGTGAAATCTGGTTCTTATTAAATGTTGTAGTTTTTTTTGGAACATTTGGTAATTTCTTTTTGGAAAATGTGTTAATTTGTAAACCACCAAATGACTCTAATTCCCCTAACTCTAAACGCCCCCCCTCTGTGTCTCAGGTGTGTCGCTCTCAGCTCTCCTCCCTCCATCACCACGCCTCCTCCCTGGAGCTCCTCTCCTCCTCCCTGACCTCCGACCTCTCTCTCCTGCGGGGGGAGGCGTCCTGCTTCCTGTGGGCGTGCGTCCTGCTGGGGGGGGCGCTCACACACACACACCTGCGCCTGCAGCAGGTGTGTGTGCAGAAGAGGGTGGTGTGCAGACGGCTGAAGGAGAGGGAGGGGCTGGAGGGCGAGGTGAGGAGGCTGCTGGGAGCTCTGGGAAAGGAAGAGGAAGAGGAGGAAGAAGGGAGGAAGAGGAAGAGGAAGATGGCGGTGAGGAGGTGGAGGAAGAGTGTGTGTGTGGTGATGGCGGTGAGGAGGTGGTGTTTGATCAGTAAACACACAGCTGTGGTGTTCAGGCTGCAGAAGGGAGGAGGCTGCAGCGCTACGGAAACACAGGAGGGTCAAAACACTCCCACCACAGGTGAGGGCCTTGACATTTAAAAAAATGTCTTGAAATCTTCAGATATTTTTCTAAATATTAGATTTTTTTCCCTCGAAATTTTGAAAAAAGCAATAAAATATTTACAAATATTATTTAATTGGTGCATAACAATAATAAATAATTTTAAAAAAGAGTCAAGTCAAGAATTAAAAATATTGACTTGATGTTTTATGAAGATGCTGATGGAGGTGTGTGTGCTCGCTGGCTGCGCTCCAAACGTCTCTCCTCCGTCATCCTGTCCTCCATGGCCGACCTGCAGGGGGCGCTAACACACTCTGGTAACACACACACACACTGGTAACACACACACACACTGGTAACACACACACGCACACACACTGGTAACACACACACACACTGGTAACACACACACACACATACATTTATTCAGAAAATGTGTTTATTCTTATTCTGATTTATTTGGCAGCAAGATAGTTTTTGAAAACAACAACATTATTCAAGATAAATGAGAAAATGACTACCAATTAATAATCTCTTATTTGGTTAATTAAAATAAATAAACGTGATCAGCAAATTGTAGATAAACTTATAAAAAAAAGAAAGAAATAAAACATTAAAAATATATTTGTGTCTCTCCAGGCTCCTCCCCTCCAGATGTGACGCCATTGGCTCGTTCCGCTTTGTCCCGCCTCCTGGATCACCTTCTCGACCAATCAGACGCAGAGTCCGGTCTGCCTGGCTCCGGATTGGACGAGGACTCGCTGAGCGGCCGTTTGAGGGGCGGGCTCAACAGAGTGACGCCTCCACAGCCCGACAGCAAGGTAAAGCATGTATTATAATAGAATATATTAAGATGATATATTTATAACGACAGACTGTAGAATAGAACAAATAAACAATATGTTTTCAAAAAAATAAAGGATATTCAGGGATGTCACAGATCAAATAAAACATAAAGAATAAATGTTATTTTATATTATACAACAACACACAACATTAATTACACATAATGTATTGATCATTCCCAGGCCCTGGTGTCGACCCTGCAGCAGCACTTCCTGGTTTTTAGCCAACGGCTGCACTCGGCTGAGGTGGAGAGGCGGGGCTTAAGGCTGGAGGTAGCCAATCTGAAGAGAGGACTGCGGCAGGAGAGAGAGGAGAGCTGCAAGACGGTGAGCACACACACACACACACACACACAGACAGACAGACAGACAGACAGACAGACAGACAGACAGACACATGCACACACACACACACACACACACACACACACACACACAGACAGACAGACAGACACAGACACACACACACAGACAGACAGACAGACAGACAGACAGACAGACAGACACAGACAGACACATGCACACACACACACACACACACACACACACACAGACAGACAGAAACACACACCTGTACTGTCTGTGATGAACACACCTGACTCTTTGTGTGTGTGTGTGTGTGTGTGTGTGTGTGTGTGTGTGTGTGTAGGTCCCGGAGCAGCAGTTCCACAGTGTGTGTGTGGAGCTTCGTCAGGCGCTGAGCAGAGAGCAGGAAGTCCAGACGCTCCTAAAGGAACAAACCGATGCACAACACACACTGGGCCAAACCACTCAGGTACGTTGTATTCATTATTTAATTGTTTACCGATTAGGCAGAGAGACGTTTTGGTGTATTTAAATCCTGACTTCAATTAAAAAACAATTTATTAAGAAATCATTGGGTTTTATCTTAAGATAATATTCAGATTTTCTTAATATTGAAAAACGTTTTGTCTGAAATTTTCTCTGACTTTTTCCAAATCAATTTTTTAAAATGTCATTTTAAAAAATAAATGCCTCTCCAGTCTCTGTGTGACGCTCGGCAGGAGGTGACCAGGAAGGAGCGCTCGCTGAGGATTCTGGGTAAACACCTGTCGGGGGTTCAGAGGGAGAGGAAGCACCTGGAGGAAGAGCTGAGCGACACACACAGGTAGCACACACACACACACACACACACACAGGTAAAACACACACACACACACACACACACACACACACAGGTAACACACACACACACATGCACACACACACACACACACACAAACAGGTAACACACACACACGCACACACACACACACACAGGTAACACACACACACACACACACAGGTAACACACACACGCACACACACACACACACACACACACACACACACACAGGTAAAACACACACACACACACACACACACAGGTAACACACACACACACATGCACACACACACACACACACACACACACACAAACAGGTAACACACACACACGCACACACACACACACACACAGGTAACACACACACACACACACACAGGTAACACACACACGCACACACACACACACACACACACACACACACACCTGTCACACCTTAATAACACTTATTGTGTCATTTTAACTGCAGTAGTTCACCCTTTATTTTACTTTTTCTTCTTTCCTAGACGTAGAGATTGTCTGATCAGCAACATGAGGGCAGCGGAGACGAGTTACAAGCAGGTGAACACACACACAGACACACACACACACACACACACACACACACACATAACCTCCTTTCTATATCTGATTAGTGCAGTTAAATCATATCTGAACTCTGCTCGAGCTTGGAGTGTAACGTTTGCTGTCCTCAGGTCAGGGAGAGTCTCGTCCAATCACGTGGCTGCCTGTCAGCTAAGCCCCGCCCCCTGCCATCACTCAAGGAGCACCTGAGTGGAGCAGAGTGCATCATGGGAGCTCCGGAGGTAGCAGCGTGTCAGGTGAGGTGGAACATAACATGTTGACATGTTTGTGTTTTATATGATTTTGTTATTGTGCTTTTTATCTTGTTTTTAACTATTGTTCTATTGTGTTGTTCTATCTTGATGTGTTCTATCGTGATGTGTTCTATCTGGATGTGTTCTATCTGGATGTGTTCTATCTGGATGTGTTCTATCTGGATGTGTTCTATCTGGATGTGTTCTATTGTGTTGTTCTATTGTGTTGTGTTCTATCTGGATGTGTTCTATCTGGATGTGTTCTATCTGGATGTGTTCTATCTGGATGTGTTCTATCGTGATGTGTTCTATCTGGATGTGTTCTATCTGGATGTGTTCTATCTGGATGTGTTCTATCGTGATGTGTTCTATCTGGATGTGTTCTATCTGGATGTGTTCTATCTGGATGTGTTCTATCTCGATGTGTTCTATCTTGATGTGTTCTATCTGGATGTGTTCTATCTGGATGTGTTCTATCTGGATGTGTTCTATCTTGATGTGTTCTATCTTGATGTGTTCTATCTTGATGTGTTCTATCTGGATGTGTTCTATCTGGATGTGTTCTATCTTGATGTGTTCTATCTGGATGTGTTCTATCTTGATGTGTTCTATCTGGATGTGTTCTATTGTGTTGTTCTATCTGGATGTGTTCTATTGTGTTGTTCTATTGTGTTGTTCTATCTGGATGTGTTCTATTGTGTTGTTCTATTGTGTTGTGTTCTATCTGGATGTGTTCTATCTGGATGTGTTCTATCTGGATGTGTTCTATCTGGATGTGTTCTATCTGGATGTGTTCTATCTGGATGTGTTCTATCTGGATGTGTTCTATCTCGATGTGTTCTATCTCGATGTGTTCTATCTGGATGTGTTCTATCTGGATGTGTTCTATCTTGATGTGTTCTATCTGGATGTGTTCTATCTTGATGTGTTCTATCTGGATGTGTTCTATTGTGTTGTTCTATCTGGATGTGTTCTATTGTGTTGTTCTATCTGGATGTGTTCTATCTGGATGTGTTCTATCTTGATGTGTTCTATCTGGATGTGTTCTATTGTGTTGTTCTATCTGGATGTGTTCTATCTGGATGTGTTCTATCTGGATGTGTTCTATTGTGTTGTTCTATCTGGATGTGTTCTATTGTGTTGTTCTATCTGGATGTGTTCTATCTGGATGTGTTCTATCTGGATGTGTTCTATCTTGATGTGTTCTATCTGGATGTGTTCTATCTGGATGTGTTCTATTGTGTTGTTCTATCTTGATGTGTTCTATCTGGATGTGTTCTATTGTGTTGTTCTATCTGGATATGTTCTATCTGGATGTGTTCTATCTGGATGTGTTCTATTGTGTTGTTCTATCTGGATGTGTTCTATCTGGATGTGTTCTATCTTGATGTGTTGTTCTATCTGGATGTGTTCTATCTGGATGTGTTCTATCTCGATGTGTTCTATTGTGTTGTTCTATCTGGATGTGTTCTATCGTGATGTGTTCTATCTGGATGTGTTCTATCTGGATGTGTTCTATCTCGATGTGTTCTATTGTGTTGTTCTATCTGGATGTGTTCTATCTTGATGTGTTCTATCGTGATGTGTTCTATCTGGATGTGTTCTATCTCGATGTGTTCTATTGTGTTGTTCTATCTGGATGTGTTCTTTCTTGATGTGTTCTATCTGGATGTGTTCTTTCTTGATGTGTTCTATCGCGATGTGTTCTATCTGGATGTGTTCTATCTGGATGTCTTCTTTCTTGATGTGTTCTATCGTGATGTGTTCTATCTGGATGTGTTCTATCTGGATGTGTTCTATCTTGATGTGTTCTATCTTGATGTGTTCTATCTGGATGTGTTCTATCTGGATGTGTTCTATCTGGATGTGTTCTATCTGGATGTGTTCTATTGTGTTGTTCTATCTTGATGTGTTCTATCTGGATGTGTTCTATCTGGATGTGTTCTATCTGGATGTGTTCTATCTGGATGTGTTCTATCTGGATGTGTGCTATTGTGTTGTTCTATCTGGATGTGTTCTATCTGGATGTGTTCTATCTGGATGTGTTCTATTGTGTTGTTCTATCTGGATGTGTTCTTTCTTGATGTGTTCTATCGTGATGTGTTCTATCTGGATGTGTTCTATTGTGTTGTTCTATCTTGATGTGTTCTATCTGGATGTGTTCTATCTCGATGTGTTCTATTGTGTTGTTCTATCTGGATGTGTTCTATCTGGATGTGTTCTATCTCGATGTGTTCTATTGTGTTGTTCTATCTGGATGTGTTCTATCTGGATGTGTTCTATCTCGATGTGTTCTATTGTGTTGTTCTATCTGGATGTGTTCTATCTTGATGTGTTCTATCGTGATGTGTTCTATCTGGATGTGTTCTATCTGGATGTGTTCTATCTCGATGTGTTCTATTGTGTTGTTCTATCTGGATGTGTTCTATCTGGATGTGTTCTATCTTGATGTGTTCTATCTGGATGTGTTCTATCTTGATGTGTTCTATCTGGATGTGTTCTATCTGGATGTGTTCTATCTGGATGTGTTCTATCTCGATGTGTTCTATCTGGATGTGTTCTATCTGGATGTGTTCTATCTGGATGTGTTCTATCTGGATGTGTTCTATCTGGATGTGTTCTATCTGGATGTGTTCTATCTGGATGTGTTCTATCTTGATGTGTTCTATCTTGATGTGTTCTATCTGGATGTGTTCTATCTGGATGTGTTCTATCTGGATGTGTTCTATCTGGATGTGTTCTATCGTGATGTGTTCTATCTGGATGTGTTCTATCTGGATGTGTTCTATCTGGATGTGTTCTATCGTGATGTGTTCTATCTGGATGTGTTCTATCTGGATGTGTTCTATCGTGATGTGTTCTATCTGGATGTGTTCTATCTGGATGTGTTCTATCTGGATGTGTTCTATCTGGATGTGTTCTATCTGGATGTGTTCTATCTGGATGTGTTCTATCTGGATGTGTTCTATCTGGATGTGTTCTATCTCGATGTGTTCTATCTGGATGTGTTCTATCTGGATGTGTTCTATCTGGATGTGTTCTATCTGGATGTGTTCTATCTGGATGTGTTCTATCTCGATGTGTTCTATCTGGATGTGTTCTATCTGGATGTGTTCTATCTGGAAGTGTTGTTCTATCTGGATGTGTTCTATCTCGATGTGTTCTATCTCGATGTGTTCTATCTCGATGTGTTCTATCGTGATGTGTTCTATCTGGATGTGTTCTATCTGGATGTGTTCTATCTCGATGTGTTCTATCTGGATGTGTTCTATCTGGATGTGTTCTATCTGGAAGTGTTCTATCTGGATGTGTTCTATCTCGATGTGTTCTATCTCGATGTGTTCTATCTGGATGTGTTCTATCTGGATGTGTTCTATCTGGATGTGTTCTATCTGGATGTGTTCTATCTGGATGTGTTCTATCTCGATGTGTTCTATCTGGATGTGTTCTATCTCGATGTGTTCTATCTCGATGTGTTCTATCTGGATGTGTTCTATCTGGATGTGTTCTATCTGGATGTGTTCTATCTCGATGTGTTCTATCTGGATGTGTTCTATCTGGATGTGTTCTATCTGGATGTGTTCTATCTGGATGTGTTCTATCTCGATGTGTTCTATCTGGATGTGTTCTATCTGGATGTGTTCTATCTGGATGTGTTCTATCTGGATGTGTTCTATCTGGATGTGTTCTATCTGGATGTGTTCTATCTCGATGTGTTCTATCTGGATGTGTTCTATCTGGATGTGTTCTATCTCGATGTGTTCTATCTCGATGTGTTCTATCTCGATGTGTTCTATCTCGATGTGTTCTATCGTGATGTGTTCTATCTGGATGTGTTCTATCTCGATGTGTTCTATCTCGATGTGTTCTATCTCGATGTGTTCTATCTCGATGTGTTCTATCGTGATGTGTTCTATCTGGATGTGTTCTATCTGGATGTGTTCTATCTGGATGTGTTCTATCTGGATGTGTTCTATCTGGATGTGTTCTATCTTGATGTGTTCTATCTTGATGTGTTGTTCTATCTTGATGTGTTGCTCTATCTTGATGTGTTCTATCTTGATGTGTTCTATCTTGATGTGTTCTATCTTGATGTGTTCTATCTTGATGTGTTCTATCTGGATGTGTTCTATCTTGATGTGTTCTATCTTGATGTG
>CM062286.1:1906691-2024191 GCA_031216635.1 Dissostichus eleginoides
GCAATGACACATATACTAAAAACAAGGCAGAGACACATATTCACGCATAAGGGTGGGAGAGGGGACCATGAAAAGATTTGAGGATGGGGGAAAGAACACACACACACACACACACATATGTTGACACACACACAAATATCCTATTTAACACATAATATCCAACACACACTCTAAGTAACGACACAGATCTAAAACAGGGCGGAGACACACACACACTTTCACGCATAGGGGTGGGAGAGGGGACAGTGAAGAGGGGGAGGACACACACATGAGGACACACACACACTAAATGTGACGTTAAACACATATTATCCACCACACACACACAGGTTTTAGCGTCATGCAGATGCACCTCCTGAAGGCGACGTTTGAGGCGACAAATGACAGAAAAACGACAAACAGGGAAAACAGCTGGAGGTGAATACGGTAAAACAATTCATTAATAAAAACCAATACAAAACTTCCCCAGTTTATTCCTGACATTGGAGAAAGGTGTTTTGTATTAGAAGCTTTCTGACATGTTTTGTTTGAATATGCAAATTAGGCGATATGTTATTGAATAAGAGCTCATTTGCATATTATACGGAACACATGCAAACTCTCCGTGTCACTCCGTTAATCAGGAATACTGCAATAAAATGTAATTCTCTGTATATTTCTGGCAGGCAAGTTGTCTGAAATGTTATACTTTGATACATTACATTTCAATATCTCCAAATAATACTGTAAACATCCGATAAAAATGAATATTTCAAGAAAACCATCGAAAAAAGTGTCATATTTTAGACAGAAATCATGTCATTTTTGACTGACAGATATCACCATGAAAACTTCGCCACTTCATTTCTGACTTTAACACAATACTTTTTTATATTACAAGTTTTCTGACCTGTTATGTTTAAATATGCAAATTAGGCTTTATGTAATGCTAATGCTAATGCTAATACGGGACACTTATACAAATACACAAGTTAATGAAATAAACTCCTGAAAGTGGATTTCTGAAGATATCTTTCCACTAGTCTAAGAGAAAACATTGTTCACTAGAAGTATACATTTAATAACAACCCTGAAGTAGTATACAAGTATTTCAAAACATAGTATTTGAGTGAATACTGTGTGTACAAGTACTTTCCAAAGTGTCTGAGTTTCTCCTTCCTTCTGCTTTGTTCGGTTTTTTGATGTCGAACAAACAGTGTGTGACCTGGTTCAGAGAGACCAGGACACACACACACACACACACACACACACACACACACACAGTCAGGACAGCGAGGAGGTGGTACCGATGCTGCGTTTCAAACACGACCCCTCTGAGAGGTTCTGAATGGGAAGTGTGTCAATGATGATCACACACACACACACACACACACATTATCGTCTGATATTCTAATTAGAACGACATCAAAACAGGAAACAGGTCCACCGGCTCCCTGCAGACACACAGCCTGTCCAACAGCCCACCTTCAGAGTGTGTGTGTGTGTGTATGTATGTGTGTGTGTGTGTGTGTATGTATGTGTGTGTGTGCGTGTGTTGTGTGTGTGTGTGTCTGTGTGTGTGTGTGTGTGTGTGTATGTGTGTGTGTGTATGTGGTGTGTCTGTGTGTGTGTGTGTGTGTGTGTGTGTGTGTGTGTGTGTGTCTGTGTGTGTGTCTGTGTGTGTCTGTGTGTGTGTGTTGTGTGTGTCTGTGTGTGTGTGTCTGTGTGTGTGTGTGTGTATGTGTGTGTGTGTGTGTGTGTGTGTGTGTGTGTGTGTGTGTGTGTGTGTGTGTGTGTGTGTGTGTGTGTGTGCTCCGGGGAGAGAAACAGCGAAGTCGTCATTTTTTCAGATTCCTGTCTCTTTGTTGTTTTTCTTTGACGCCTGTCTTCTTCTTCTTCGTTGGTACTCGGAGACACTGGGGTACGGAATCGAACATAAAGAAAACATTTTGCCAAATGCAAATCAAAAAAGGGAACAAATCAAAATGGTTCCTGGTAAATAAACAAAAACTTTGTAATGAAATATTTTGTGAAAACGAAAATGTTAAATTATTTCGTTTTGCCTGAACCTTAAAAAGCAGTTTTTGTGGACAGTGTTCTCCAAGTCTTCCCCCCCCCCCCCCCTCTCCTAACCTTGTGTGTTCTTAATGAGGCGGCCCACTGTCCCCTGATCCAATCAGACCCTCGGGGGGGGAACCTTCCTCTCTGAGGGGGGCTGTTTCCCAGGGGACACACAGGCTGACGGACACACCAAGGACAGGGAGGAAGTTCTACCTTTATTCCACTTTTTTTGTTGTTTAATTATTATAATAATTCATAAGTATTTATTATTATTTGTTTATTTTCAAAGTATTATAATTATTTAATACTTTGTTGTGTTATATGATTCTTTTTTTCTTATTATATTTTATTAAAGTACATTTCTGTAGTGGAGTTTCTTGTTGTTTAATTATTATTTTATTATATTACTTTTTAAATGTTCATTGTATTATTATTATAATTATTATTATTATAATTATTATTATTATTCAGCATTTTAATTTTATATAACTAATTCTTCTTTTAGTATTATATAAATAATTTCTTATTATAATTTTTTAAGTAGATTTCCGTAGCGGATTCTTTTCTAGATAATATATTAATATTTACAAATATAACATCATGAATACTTTTACGCCTTGTACTTTAAGTGTATTTTTAATGCTTATTATACACACACACACACACACACACACACACACTGACTCTCTCAAACACACACACACACACACACACACACACACACACTTGGTATAAAATAATGGAAGCAGTAAAAGGAGGGAGGCTGAATGTGCATCAGCCCATCGTCCAATCAGGGGGCTTCCTTGCAGAGAGAGCGGGATCAATAGGGAGAGAAATCACAGGATATATATATTTATATTTATTTAATATATATATCCACAGAGGGAAATGTGGAGTTTAGAAAGAAGAGGATTTCCTGAGCGAGAGGAGGAACAGGAGGAGATATTTCATATCACAGGTCAGTCTGGATTTATATCCGTCACATTCATCATAATCATATTTTTGTAATTAAATGTTTTATTTTTAAATAAAAACAGGTCAATATTCATAATTTAAACTATATTAAAGCACGTGTTTAAATCTCATGTTAATATTAAAGCACGTGTATCTCTTAATACATCTTTGCATTTATTATATATGTTTTAGCAGTTTATTCAAAAGCAATTTCATCATTAATTGATATTATCTTATTATATATTTGCTCACGTTGCTTACACTATTATTTCATTGATTTGTTCTGCGTTATTTATCTTGAATGCCTTTATAAATACCTTTTAAATAAATATAAATAAATACAATACGTTATTATTTAAAAGATAATTATCGAATTAATGTAAAAAACTATATCATTTAATTTTAAAAACTGTTGTATTTAGACTCTTATCAAACAAACAGGAGAAATGTGTAATATATAAATATATAAACATAAAAATAAGGAAAGTAAGAAGAGATAAATATTAAAGTACATTTGTTTTAGGTATTTATTTTGTTTCATAATAAATTAAATCATTGCTAATTATTGTTTAAAATAAAAAATAGACATTTAATTTAAAGAAAGTCAATTTTATCTGCTCTGTCTGCAGCGGCGAGACATGAGGATGACTGCAGACACCGAGGAGGTGGGTGTGTGTGTGTGTGTGTGTGTGTGTGTGTGTGTGTGTGTGTTTGTTCATCAAAATGAAAAAATATATGCATGGTGTAAATTCATTGTGTGTGTTTAAGAACGTTACGTATTTAGTGCGACTCTATTTAAATGATATTTACATAGATTTAAATGACATGTTATTTATTTCACCCTCAGTCTGTGCGCTGCACGGCGTCCGGCTGCAGCTGCGTCAGTTTCAAACCAGGAAGTGTCCAACTGCGGTCCTGCGATCGCTGCGGACACGGGTGGGTCCCACACGGTAAGAAAAACACGCACACACACACACACATACCTCCTCGGTGTCTGCAAACGCCTCCATTGGAGTCCTTTGTCCGAACATAGTGACATCTCTGTGTAACACTCGTGCTCCTATTGGCTAGCGCTCCAACACATTGTACCTGATAGGCTAAGGGCGGGACATCTCTAAGTGGTTGACCAATCACAACAGAGCCGCAGCTAACCAATCAGAGCAGACTGGGCTCTGGTTTCAGACAGAGGGTGAAAAGAGGTGCTGCAGCACAGGTAGTATGAGAACAATAAAGAGCTTTTTGAACATTAAAGCATGGAGACATGTCCCAGGAGAGGCTGTAGTTTCTCCTGGGTTAAGTTTGACAACCACACAATGTTAGACTTTACCCACCTGCTGCCACACACACACACACACACACACACACACACACACACACACACACGCGCACACACACACACACAACCACACTGCAGATGTGTTCAGTCGCCACGGTGACATGAAGTCAGGTGTCGCTGTCATCGCATCACCGCAAGCATCTGGAGAGAGCATCTGCACACACACACACACACACACACACACACACACACACACACACACACACACACACACACATTGTTTTTAAGATGATAACCGTCCATCTGTTTTTTTTAGGCTTGTATTACTTTCAAAGGTCATCTGTAATCTTCATCCCATGCAAAATGGAAACCGTAATTTGTCAATTATAAAATTCCACCATATAATAAATCTTGTAATTTGGGGACTAGTTTCGGGTTTTTATTGCATGATTTTTTTTGAAAATGTAAAGCATCACAAGGTAGTTAATGTGCTATATCTTTGACATTGCAAAGACGTTACAGTATAACGTTTCCTCTTCCTCTCCAGCCCTGGCTAAGCTCCACCTCCAGGCCCAGTTTCCCTCCAGCTGTGGCCCAGTAGAAGTGGCTCTCCCTGGGCTGGTGTTCGACCTGAGCTCCCTGGTTCTCTACGGAGCTCAGGCCGTTCCTGTGCGCCTCAAAATCCTGCTCGACCGTCTCTACAGCGTCGTAACGACAGAACAGGTAGGAACAATTAGAATAGATAAGGTGTGTATGTTGTGTGTGTGTGTGTGTGTGTGAGTGTGAGTGTGAGTGTGAGTGTGAGTGTGTGTGTGTGTGTGTGTGTGTGTGTGTGTGTGAGTGTGTGTGTGTGTGTGTGTGGTGTGAGTGTGAGTGTGTGTGTGTGTGTGTGTGTGTGTGTGTGTGTGTGTGTGTGTGTGTGTGTGTGTGTGTGTGTGTGTGTGTGTGTGTGTGTGCTTGAGTCTTAAAATTCAGATAGACTTTCTATCGTCTTCAGGTCGGCCACATCCTGCACACTCTCGGCTGGAGTTTGGGGGATTACGTCAGAGGCTACATGCTGCAGGTAAACACTTTTCTTTACAATGTTATATCAATATATAATGTCTGTTTATGAAAGACAGATACTGAGTCTAGGATTAGGAATCATTGGCTTATTTTCAGCGAGTTTTTTGGCAATTTCAAACCAAGCATGCATGAAATCAATATATTTGCACATTTGGCCACCATTATCTGTTAACATTGAGGTTTCTTCCCCTCCAGCATCACATTGGGAAGGTGTTGGACCGCTGGTTGATGGTTAATCCTGAAGAAGAACTGCTCATCCTCAAGCAGTTCCTTCGTTTTGGCGAGACTCGTCCCATAGTCGAGTTAATGACGCTTCAGAGCCTGGCAGCAGACCCAGAGTTAAACCACACATCCAAGAGTTTCCACTCTCACATTACCACACACAGCGAAAGGAACGGAGGAGTGATGAGGAAAACAAGAGGGGATGTAGTTGCGGGCGTCTGCCAATTTAAGAAAACCAGTCCTGCTAATCACAATAACCCAACGCACCTGAATTATCCCGGTGGACCGTCTTTGCTTCTGCCTTTCCACTTTCCAAGCCCTTCCTTTGGTTTGGTTCCTCCCACCAAGGTACCAAACACACTGCTGCTACAAAAGTAGATTTTTCGATCCAGTGTTTTGTTTCCCTCTCTTAGACTCATCTTTGTTTTCTTTTCTTAGGAGCTTTTTCCTCCCAGTAAGCTAACCCAATGTCTACGGAGGCTCAGTGGGACCAAACTGGCCGAGAGTTACAGGCAGGCAGGAGGAAGAAGAGAGCAAGAGAATGACCGGATTGTGCAGAAATCAAAAGTTGATCCGGTGTTAAAAATCAAAGCAGACCCCGACAAGCCAAACCCGACCAAGTCCTCATGGCATCAAGATCCGCGGTTCTACCATGACGAAGATATTGACCTTCAGAGGAACTTGGCCAAACAGGAGAACACCTCCTCACTTTCTCCTCCCTCAAACTCCCCCTTTGTCCCAACTTCTTCCCCACTCCATGCCTCCATTTCCTCCCCTCCTCCGAGGATTTTCCAGAAGTTGCAAAGCTCCTCTTACTCCCTGAATCCTCTTCCATCCTTCTCGTCCTCTTTCCTCTGTCCTCTTCCGACCTCCTCGTTTTCTTCCTCCCTCCATGCTCTTCACTCCTCATCTTCCTCACCTCGTCATCTCCCCCCCTCCCTCTGCTCCCTCACTTCTCTTTCACCTGCAGGAGGTCGTAAGGGGAGGGTCTGCTGTGGCGTTTGTGGGAAAAGCTTCTATGATAAAGGTAGGAACGTACAAACTTTAGAATAAATGCATGGTCCTCAAGGTTACGTTTTAAATACTCTATTTCATTTCTTATTAGAGTTCTAGAGGTTCAATTTGAGGTCCTCTGCTGTTTTGAATCTTTCTAGAGCTCAGTTTAAGGCATCTACTACTGATCTAGTGTTTTGGTGTTCCTCAGGGTTCAATTTGAGGTCCTCTTTTGATCTTTCATCTTGTTGGTCATGGAATCCATATTGAAGCCTCTGAGGATTAAATCTCTTGGTGTCCCAACGATTCAGTTCCTAGCTGATGTATTGTCTTTTTGCACTGAAGGGTTTACTTACCTTCCTAGTATTCGATTATAAAATCAGTTCGTCATAATTTCAGGTCTTCTGCTGATCTAGTGTTTTGGTGTTCTTCAGGGTTCAATACAGTATTTTCTCTTCTTGTAGTTTCAAGTCGCAAAACAGTCCAACTGCTGTGTGAAACCAGTCAGTCTGCATCAAATTAACAAGACCACCATTTCCTTTTGTCGTTTGTGCAGGAACGCTGAAGATCCACTACAACGCCGTTCACTTGAAGATAAAGCATCGCTGCACGGTTGCCGGTTGCACCATGGTCTTCAGTTCGTTGCGTAGCCGCAACCGACACAGCGCTAACCCAAATCCGCGGTTACACACGGGCGCCGGCAGAAACATACACGCTGACCCACACCCAGGGATACACTCTGAGGCGCAGATACACAAGGACATACACAACACTGAAGAAAAAGACACAAGCAACCCATTAGTGCCCGTACACACCCTGAGAAACTGGTTAAATGGTAATCAAAACACCCAACATGAATACCAGGACAACCCACCCCCTCAAGATGACTCCCCTCCATCTTCTCCTCAACCTTTACCCCAGAAAACAAGCCAAGAAACCAACCATAACTTCACTACGTCCGAATCCAATTCACCTCCATCACTGCCTCCCCTTCTCCCATCTCGGACAGCTTCCTCTCTCGTCCCCCTGGTTGTTTCTTCTGTGCAGAAACCCAAACTGCTGACCAATCGGCAGCGGCGGTGTGAGTCAGGTGACCCGGTGCCCAAGAAGAAGAAACCTAGGAAGTCGAGCATGCCGGTGAAAATAGAACGAGAGAAGGTGGAAGGGGTTAGAGACGAGGAAGAAGAGGAGTGTTGAATGTTGATAAATGTGCAGTTGGTTTGCAGAGGTGGGAAGTTGCTAAGTACATTCACTCAAGTATGTCCTTAAGTTCAATTTGAAGGCACCTTTTGTTTGGTATTTAGCTCAGATTGACGCAGAGATATCAGTTTTATACATTATTCAAAAACATCTTTCCTTTATCTCGTCGTCTAATGACTGCAATAACATCCCTGGTAGCTCATGTCTGCCTCACATGTATATCTTTATTTATCTCTGGATGATGCATACAGCGCTGCATGTTCAACAAAGAAGAATTTCTAAAAGAAACATGGACGAGTACCACATCTTATCCAATGATTTCACCCTCTGGAGTAAATACAATGGTTTTGATTTGTGTTTTTTTTTCTTCATGTATTGATAAATGTATATATTTTACAGCATGCTGCTCTGTGTCAGGGCTCCCCCTTGTGTTTGTTTTCTGTTATTGCAATAAAAACCTAACTTCTACAATCTAACATTTGGCTGATGATAAGTATTTTTACATGTATGATTTTAAATGGAGGACTTAGTGGTATTTAATTCATTAATAAATTATATTTTGTTACGATTTTAATTACTTTAGACCAGGGGCGGACTGGGACTAAAAATCAGCCCGGGACTCTCGACCGGCCCACTTCGGTACCGCCGGCCCACCTCCGTACCGCAAGTAAATCCCGCTAGTAAATTGGGGGGGGGTGCTAGTGACTTATCCGACCGGCCCACATCGTCCAACCGGCCCACTTCAGTACCGGCCCATCGGGATTCGTCCCGAACGTCCCGATGGCCAGTCCGCCCCTGCTTTAGACGGATCTTACATTCAACAATTACACAGAAAGTACACTTTAAAGGGGACCTATCATGCAAAATGCACTTTTGTACGTCTTTTGTACATGAATATGTGTCCCCGGTGTGTCAGGGAACTCACCAAGTGTCAGAAAACACAACCCTCTCTCTTTTCCTCCGTACCCAAATCTCTAAAAACGGGGCTGCAACGGAGCTGATCCAGACTGATACAGATTTGCAATTGTTCTGACGTCAGAAACGGAGCTCCGCCTATATGGGCAACTCTCCACCTATCAGGAGGAGACAGCCACGGCCATTGCCGCTCGAAAGCGCTGGAGACGCTGTAGTACATATGCCAGGCCTGTAGGTGGCGCTGTAGTACATATGCCAGGCCTGTAGGTGGCGCTGTAGTCTGCCACAAAAGCAGCGAAGAAGACTTCTCACAGAATCAGCCCTTGCAAAGGCAGGGCTAAAAAAGAGCAAATAGAGCGAAATGAGGCGTGGCTAAAATGCATCATCTGTTTGGTATTTTGAAAAAAAAACTTCACAGACATGTTTTATATAGGTATGGCCCTACAATACGTTATTCAAATATAGCATGATAGGTCCACTTTAAGTATTTTTAAGGCTAATTTCTGATGTTTTATCAGTAAATACAACATTTTAAAAATGTATTTATTTGCCCTAAGCAGACATGGAAACAAAGAATGACAGAATTTTAAAAACATTATTATTATTTTCAAGTTGATTTATTTTATTTAAAAAACGGGACGTATGATAACATCTGTACATAGACATGTGTTCACAATCTTTTGACTTATTTTTCTTATTTTCTAAAGTCATTTTATCCTAATGTCTTCATTTCTTTATTGCCAAGAAGACACAGAGGAAAGGGAACTAGTCCCTCAGGTCTCTAATTCTACCCGGATGACATTCATGCACCGGAAACGCGATCGGGCAAATAAACAATGCCAGCCCCTCAGTGTTAAGGCCCTGACACACCAGGCCGAAATCGGCCGTTTTCGTTAGTCGGATGACGAAGCGTGCCCTGTCGCCCAAACTCAATTTGGTGTGTCCCGCACCGTCGGCCGTGACACGCCTTATTTGGCCTTTCATGGCTGACGCTTGGCCGATTCAACATGTTGAATCGGCCAAGCGTCGGCCACAGGCAGTCGGCCAAAGAAATCACTCTGATTGGCTGTTCAGTTAGCGAATCAGTGCATGAGAAGCGAAACGGAAGTGAGGGACGTAAACAAACGATTTAAGAAGGCACACACACAGACGGATATTCATTTTCATCTCATCGTTTTTGTCATCATGGCGATCTGGAATGAAGGAAACGAAGACCTGCTCATCACCTTGATCCAGGAGAGGCCAGCTCTGTACGACATTACAGAGAAAAAGTACTCGAACCGAGTAGTGAAAACCGGACTCTGGCGAGAGATTGAAACTCAACTTGGTTTCTCAGGTAAGATTCTTTTTTTTTTCTTCAATTGAGCTCTTTAGCAGAAACTGTTGGTTTTTTTATTGTTTGCCAGCGTATGTGAAATGTAATTTGTTATTTCAACCTTGTGTTTTGTTGTTATCTTGTTGCTAGCTGTTGCTACTTGTTAGGCACTGCATATAGATATGAATTGGACATGCTATCTAGCCACAATGCTTACATCGTTTATTTGTGTGCTTCAGAGAAAGAGCTGAGGAAGAAGTGGGATTCTCTGCGAACCCGGTACACCCGGTACAGGAAACTTGCCCCTTCGGGTGGTTGTGGAGCACAAAGGACTGGCAAACAGCAGTGGATCCTGACCAGGCTGCAGTTCTTAGAGCCCTACACAAAAAGGAAGGAGAGTACTTCGAACCTCACCATCACGGTAACTATTTTATTTGTTGAGTACAAATAAGTGTTTCTTGCTTCTTTCATTTACAAAAACATTATTTTCATTCATTTGGTGGTTACAGTGGTAAATATAACAATAACAGAATAATATATTTATTATTGTATTATAATTATTGATGTGCTCATTAATGTTGCAGCTGGTAAAGGAGGAGCTAATTTAAATTACATGATATACTGCTGGGTAGCTTATGAAATTCACCATGGGATCAATAACGCTTTTATCTTAACCTATAATAATACATGATAAAATATGTCTTGATTATATTTTGTAGTGTTCTATAGAGCCATCACAATGTGTCTACAATGTGCCTCTCACACTTGACACACCCCGAACTAATGGCAAACACATTTCAGGGTATGTTTGGTTATGAATGCTTACTAAACAGTTTTAAGAAGCCATGGTATTAAATCCAACTAACTGTGAATTTATTTAACATTTTTTAAGGAACGTCCGGTGGCTGCAGAATCACCCCCCGGTGGCACCAGCAGTGAAACCTCGACCAGCACCACTGAGGAGCCCTTCCACTTTGATGCTGAGCCCTGCACTCCCCTGGCAGAATCCACCACCTGCACCACACCGGCACCGCTCAGAGAGGCCAAGCACACTCAGCACTCGAAGGCCTCCGGCGAAGCGCAGGATTCGCAGGAGGAGTCCGTACCTTCATACTACAGCCATTAGATAACACAACATTAGAACGATTTCTTTCTGCTTCAGAGAGCTGAAGTGGAGGAGCTGATTTAAATTACATTATATACTGCTGGTAGCTTATGAAATTCACCATGCGATCAATAACATTTTATCTTAACCTATAATAATACATGATAAAATATGTCTTGATTATATTTTGTAGTGTTCTGAATCTTCAAAGTTAACTGAAGTTATCAAATAAATGTAGCGCAGTATAAAGTACAACTGAATGGGAGTGGAGCAGGAGTATAAAATTGCAGGATTTGTCTCAAGTACCTCAACATTGTCCTTAAGTACAGTGCCTAAGTAAATGAGATACTCGCTGTTCATTGTTCAAGATTGAAATGTAAATGTGCAAGACGGTTTTCTGCCCCTCTATTCACATGTAGCCTTTCATACGTGATGGTTTCTTCATTCTCGAACTGTTGTGGAGCAGAAGTATAAAGTTGCAGGATTAGTCTCAAGTAGGCCTACCTCAAGATTGTCCTTAAGTACAGTGCCTAAGTAAATGAGATACTGTCTACCGCTGTTCATTTACCTATTGTGAGTCGCCTCGGATAAAAGCATCACATGGTGGGAAGAGAAGGTGAGGGGGTAAGAGATACCAGGAAGGCCATTCTTAAGTATTTGAGTGAAACAGGATTGATTGGAAGAATTTAAAACAACGTAAATACAGTGGTATAATTCCACAAGTGGTGATAGGATGATATGGTGATACATACTCTTGTACAGTAGGTGGCGGTACCGTATGCACCTTAAAGTTGTTTGCAATCCGCCAAAAACCGAGAGAAGAAGAAGAAGAAGCCGACTCCGAGCTGTCCGACTTCAGGCGAGCTTTTTGAGACCTCCCCGGGCTGCAATCGGCTATTCTCGTCTACTTTCGAGGCGAGCCGTAGCTCGTCTCAAACAAGCCTATTCTCTCCATCAAATATCCTAACAGTTTACATTAAAAAAGGTGTAATTAAAATGTCTAAAGGTGAGATTCTGAGAGAGATTGTTACAGAGAGACTCTCCGCGGCCTCCAGGGAGATTTTAGCGGCTGTGGACAGAATCATAGCCGAATATGAGGACGAGGTTTCGGGCTTCAGACAGCAGATCAGCCGGCAGGAGATCCAGCTGGAGCTCTGCAGGATCACACTGAAGGTAGGTCTTTACCGATTAATGTTTGTACTGTAATTCGGCTTTGTTTTAACATATAAACGAGTATGGAGTTTACCTTAAAACCAATAAGTCCTGGTCCAATCAGAGAGGGAAATGCCGAAGTTCATTAAGATATTTAGCGAATTAATGTTTATCTGTTGTAAACTCTTTAATATATACTGAATTAAAACACTTAAGACATTTATGTAAGGTAAAACACATAGTCTTTAATTCGGCTTTGTTTTAACATACAAACAAGGATGCATTTTTACCTTTAAACCACTAAAGTCTCCTGTTATAATCAGAGAGGGAGACGCAGAAGTCCATTAGGAGATTTAGCGATGTAATGTTTAATTGGTTGTAAACTCTTCAGCATATATTCAATCAACACACGTAAGACGTCTATTTAAGGGAAATAACATACTCTTTAATTCTGCTTTGTTTTAACATATAAACGAGCAGGGACGTGCACAGACATTTTGGGGGGCGGGTGCTCAAGTGAGAAAAAGGGCACTTCCCATAATCATTTATAAAAAAATGTTTTAAAACAAAAAGTTAAATATAGTTGCACATCTCTGACTTACTGACCAATTTATTTTAATACCCTCACACTCACGCAATTGTTTAATACTCAACAGAATTCTACAAAAGAATCAGCTAACACAGAGACAATGGTCTTCTTTAGTATTCACAATGCACAAGAGCAGACAACAAACTAGTACAATTAATAGTTATTAAATGAGCAGCCAACAATCAAAATTATGAAGTTACTGTTTAAGGACATTACATGCGAAGATCGTTTTTTCATGTACTTGTTATTTTGGTCTACACTGTTAGCCCGGAGTTCATATCTAATTAAATAATGAATTACAAATTACTGACATTATTTAAGTTTGATTGCATTACTATCAAATGTAAGCATATACTACTTGCTGACTACCAAATGTAAGCATATAATACTGACATGTGTTAGTTAAGCAATGTGTCAATAATTTTAAGTTAAGTAGCTTTACATTATCAAGTTTTTGTCATGTTCACGATGCATGATGGGAAAGAGAAGGATCTTCTAATGTGCCGCGGCCACGTTCCAGCTCGCAATTTCTCAGTCGGACGCAACCAGGGGCGGACTGGCCATCGGGACGTTCGGGACGAATCCTGATGGGCCGGTACTGAAGTGGGCTCGGTCGGATAAGTCACTAGCACCCCCCCGTTGACAATTTACTAGCGGTAATTGTAATTACTTGCGGTACCGAAGTGGGCCGGTCGAGAGTCCCGGGCTGGGACTACAATTTGTAGTCCCAGCCCGCCCCTGGACGCAACCCCACTTTGAACGCCGGACTTGCACCTGACTTGCACCCTTCCACCGCGCTGTCTACGCTTCCAAAGGAGGGAGAGGAGGGTGACGCTGGGACGGCTGCCTTATCTACTGAATCTGGTGAGTGCCATTTAGCTAACACGGCTTGGTTGAATTCTCGTACTTTTGGGTGTCACAGCCACAGGAAGTATCAACTGGCGGGAACACGGTGTGGGCTTCTTGTCTCGCATTGTTTAAGTACTTGTTAGAGGAAAATAAAAATGTTAACAGACTTGACAGTTACAGGTAAACTCGATCAATGCTGCCGTTTATTTTCTGAATTACAGTTCCATTCGTTGGTGCGCCGTGGAACGGACTTTTTATTTTGGCGGAAGCATTACGATCGTTTTTAAGTCAATGAAATCATTTTAAAATCGATATTATGAATAATTTGTCTGTTTTTTAGTATGTAGCCGTGTAATAAGCACTATAATGTGCTGCTAGGTGGTCATTAGGGGGGGGGGAAATCCCTGCAGTGTGATCATGGAGCCCGCGGAGGGATCTAGATCTTAATAGCGACCGCATTAAGTTTTCATTTGATTTACGTCACTTAACTGCAGCACTTCTACGCTACTGCAGTCAGGCAATGTGTGTTTCCCTCGCTTTTGGTAACTTTTACTGAGCGATAGTAGGCTACGAGGTGCAGATAGTTTTAAACAGATAGTGCTGTACTTTTTTCACTTGTTCGTGTGCACTGAAAGACGTAGATTTTATTTTTTTCACCCAGTTGCTGTTTTTGTCACCCTTCTTTTAGTCGTGTGAGTCGGACACCACCCCTCATTGAACGCTGGACGCTAGAACACTGCCACGGGCTGTCTCAGGCTTCCATAGGGAGAGGAGGGTGGCGCTTGGACGGCTGCTTTGTCCTACTACATCTGGTGAGTGCCATTTAGCTAACATTAGCGACCACATTACGTTTTCAGATGTTGTTGATTAACGTCCCTTAAAGGTGGGGTATGTAATTTATTTCAGAAACACTTATTGTTATATTCCATGGAATGCTCTTAACATCCCGATAGCAATGCATATGAAATGCTTTGACAATAAATACATACAAAATGTTCATCTGTGGAAGCCGTAGCGCTGCAAAAAGCACGACCAATCATTTTAGCCGGCCCGGCTAAAATAGCTTCCCGAAGGACTCGTCTGCATAGATATACTCGTCTGATGGAAGTTTTCAAATCACAATGGAGACTCATCACGGAGGTGATGAGTCCGCTCACCATGCACTTTGGGTCGGCCTTGGTCAAGCCCTTTTGAACCCCCCATCCTGGTTCTCGTAAAAGTTGACTTAGCCATTTTTCCTCAAATGACACCATGGAGGAATGTAACGGGAGTTGACAGGGGACTCTGCCCGCCTCACGAGTGCCTATTTTCGGACACTTTTCTTCACTTTTCCCCCTATTTTCCTCGGTTTTATTATTTTTTCTTTTTTTGGCTATTTCACCCGGTTCCTTCTACCGGGGACATAGCCCGGTCTCGGGTCCCCCCCCACGGCCTGTGTCCATCGGAGGGCCTCCGCTGGCCCGGCCTAGTGCCGGTGCTCTGGAGGTCGGTTCCTTCCGAACTGCGGGTTCGACTCTGATGGCCGGGAGGGTGTGCTGCGTTGGGGTGGGGGACTTCCCCCACTCTGCGTGTCTCTTCCTTCCCAGGCCGGCCGATATGAAGCGTGACCAAGACGCACCGTCTGACTCAGGGGTCCCACCACGGGTCCCGCAGCGGGGTGGAGGTTCCCGGCTGGAACCTCCCCACCTCCGCCGCGGTGCACCCGGCAAATACGGTTGTTTCTCGAACCCTCAACTGTTGTCTAGCGGGTATAACTAAAATACAAGATGTCGTTATTTATATATAGATATAATAAGTGTCAGTACGATTTTATTTTGTATTTGCGTGCATTTCCTGTTCGGAATGTGGCGCTGTACTAATAGTGGCGATTTTATTTTGTAATTCTTAGCGTGCATGCACTTCCTGTCCTGAGAGTGGAGGTGTCCTCAGAGTGGAGGTGTCCTGAGACTGGCGCCTGCAGGCAGGCTCCCATGGTCAGCCTTCCATCTGTGCAAAAACTTATCTCGTGCCCTCATTGGTCATGTGCGCGTTCGTGTGTGTTGGAGGAGGGGCTCTGTGAGGAAGTCTGAAGGAAGAGGCAGATTTTTCCCGGTTGTGTACTTTCAAATTCTAGCGCACTCGAGCTGCTTTCTCCAAAATTACATACCCCACCTTTAACTGCGGCACTCCCAGGCTACTGCAGAGTCAGGCAATGTGTTAACCCTCGCTTTTGGTAATTTTAACCGAGAGTAAGAGGTGCAGATAGTTTTAACCAGATAGTGATTTTCACCCCCTCCATTTTTCACTTGAGGGGGACTGTTTAGTGTGCACTGAAACACGTTGTTTTTAGTCAGTTTTAATGATTTTTTTGTTTTCACCCAGGAGCTGTTGTTGTCGGCTTTCTTGGTCGTGTGAGTCGGACACCACCCCACATTGAAAGCTGGACTAGAACCCTGCCACCGCGTCTCACGCTTCCAACGGAGGGAGAGGAGGGTGACGCTGTGACGGCTTTTGTGTACTACTGCATCTAGTGGGTGGCATTTAGCTAACATTAGCGACCACTTAAAGTTTTCAGATCCAGTTGATTAACGTCGCCTAACTGCAGCACTCCTAAGCTACTGCGGAGTCAGGCAATGTGTTTTCCCTGGCTTTTGGTAATTTTAACCTGAGTGAGAGAGTACGAGGTTGAGATAGTAATTTTCTCATAGTCATTGCTGCATTTTTTTTCCACTTGAGTGTGCACTGAAAGACGTTGTTTTTAGTCAGTTTTACCGATCATTTTATTCACCAAGAAGCCGTTATACTGGTGAAATGGTGCATATCACATAGTAACCAATACAACATCAAATCGCCGTGTTTCAAACTAAATATAAGTGTACAGCCTTAAAATAACCCAGTTTAGCAGTTTCAAAATACAGAAAATACAGGCAACTACATTGTGGTAAACTAGCTAAACTGAAGATTCTCGTCTGTTTTTAGTTATGTTTTATTGTGTTGAAGGTCACAGGAAAAGATGATTTGGATGTGTAAATACTGTCCTTATATCTGTGAAAGAAGGGCACAACTTTTTAAACATTATAGGCTAAAAGATGGAAGTTATGCGAGAACAGAACCATTTCCTTGCTTGCATCAGGAATGTCCATGTACATTTAGATCATTGAATGCACTAAACGTACACTTATCCCGCCTTCACACCTTAATACCAGATCAGCAAACAAGTGTAGATGTAGACCTGCCAGTGAAGTTTAATTGTCTGTCATGTGGGTTTGCTGAGACTTGTTCTGAGACTGACTTCTTTACTCACCTGCATATTGCACACTTAAAAGCAAACCATAGAGTCAGGTGCCCTTATAAAGACTGTAACTTCGAAAGTGGTGTCTACTCCAGTTTCAAAGCGCACAAGAGTAAAGTACACAAAGAACAAAACTGGAAGAGGTTCAAATCGGAAATAATTGGTCAGGATTATGTAAATCCTAACAATGATGACCCAGCACAAGACCAAATGTCACACGCTGATGATATTGAGGAGTTAGAAGAGGTCAGTGAAGAAGCTAGTGAGCATGATCTGCGTGATTTAGAAAAACAGCTTGAGCACAACTTGGCATCCTGCTGTTAAAAATGCAAGCTGTTCTACACATACCAGAGTGCTGTGCAGGAGGTAATACAACAGCTTTATGCTATCAATGAGTTGTCGGAGCCACTTATGCATAACAGAGTGAGTGCTGTTCTAAAGAAATATCATGCTGACATGGATGAAAGTGTTGTGAAAGACATTTCCACTGCTGTGTCAGAAAGTAACATGATGACATTTTGTGCCAAAGATGGACCCTTAGGAACTGCTAAAAGAAGAGCAGCTTATGTACGCAGAGAGTTTCCACTTGTAAACCCCATACAGTATGTTGTAGAGAAAGGCAAAAAACCACTTGCATATGTCCCCATTCTCCCCATGCTCCAGAAAATCCTCAACAAACCGGATGTGTTAGACAAAGCTATGTCAGAAAAAGACCATGTCCCACAAGAATATAGGTCATATGTAGATGGGGAGTACTTTAATGTAAACTCTCTTCTTGCAAGTGATGAGTTCACGATTGCTCTTGGCCTGTACATTGATGACTTTGAAGTAGCCAATCCGCTAGGGACATCAAAGCTGAAACATAAAATGTGTGCAGTATACTGGGTCATTCTCAACATACCTGCAAAACACAGGTCAACCCTCAGCTCAATCCAGCTTGCTCTTCTGTGCAATACCTCCACAGTGAAAGAGTGTGGTTATGCAAAGATCTTGCAACCTTTAATCTATGATCTAAAGGCATTGGACCAAGATGGTGTGTACCTGGAGAAAATAGGTTCAAATGTGAAAGGCACAGTCTTGTATGTTAGTGCTGATAATCTTGGTGCCCATTCTCTTGCAGGCTTCTTTGAGAGCTTCATTGTTGACAAGTTCTGCAGGTTCTGTTTGGCAAGCAGTAGCGACGCCAAAAAACACGAGGTACGTTCTGGGTTCTTTCAGCACAGAGACAAAGTCTCCCATGATAGGCAGGTCCAGGAGGTGAGAGAGGACCCAGGCTTGAGTAGGACTTATGGTGTGAAAAGAGCATGTCCTTTAACAGAGAATCTCATGCACTTTCATGCAGTGACTAGTTACCCTCCTGACATCTTACATGATCTCTTGGAAGGCATTGTTCCAATTGAGTTGTCTCTGTGTCTTACAGATCTAATAGGCAAGAAATATTTCACATTAGTAATGCTAAATCAAGCCATCAGGTACTTTGATTACACATTTACTGACAGAACAGACAGACCTCAGATGATTGCAAAGGGATTTTCCGCCAAAGGGACCATTGGCGGAAATGGCCATGAGAATATGTGTCTGATAAGGCTCCTTCCTTTACTTATTGGTCACTGTGTCCCTGAGGGTGACAACACATGGGAAGTTATCATGCTTCTCAAAGACATTGTAGAGTTAGCTGTGGCACCAAGGCACACTGAAGAGACACTGCATTTCCTGGACAGTAAGATAACTGAGCACCGACAGCTCCTGCAGTCCACATTTCCAGATTTTCGTTTGAGACCAAAGCATCACTATGTGGAGCATTATCCTCAGCTTGTAAGGAAATTTGGTCCCCTGACTGAGGTTTGGACAATGCGCTTCGAGGGGAAGCACAAGTTCTTTAAAAAGGCGATCTGCAATGCTCAAAATTTCAAAAATGTTGCCATGACACTTGCTACCAAACACCAGAGATAGCTACCAGAGTAGCTCATATTTCAGACCATCGGTCGGAGATGACAAAGGTTTCACCAGTTTTGCTTGCCTCTTTCCCTTTGAATGTTCAGAGAGAAATCGCTGAGAACATCACAAAGCCAGGGCCAGTTCTTGATGCATCATCTATATGTGTAGATGGAATCAAGTATCATCCAGGCATGATTCTCTCTGCTGGCTCATGCTCAGGTCTCCCTGAATTTGCCCAGATTGAAAAGATTGTTACAGCTAACACAGAAATTCTGTTTGTCTGCCACAAAATGACAGCATGGTACAGTGAGCATTTGAGATCTTACCACCTGCTCTATAACAGTGTCCCCTCTATGTCTCTGTTTAAGATGTCAGAGTTGAATGACGTCCTGCCGTTATCTGTATGTAGGGTACAAGGTGAACTCATGGTAACACTGAGGCGATATGTTATTTGCTAAATATCATCTTTTCCCAGATGGCTGCGCAACAGAAGCTGACTATGCGAGTTATCGTCACTGAGGGAGACATAAGGAAGATGACATTTACGAAACGAACCGACACCCTTGAAGATTTAATTGGCTGGCTCCAAGACTCACTCCAAGCTGATTACAGGTTTGCAGTGGCCAGAAGATTTGAAATCCCCAAATGTTCTGTGGATGTTGAGTACAGACTCCGTCAAGCTAACCTGTTGCATCTCAGGGATGGAACATATCTCAAAGTGACAAAGGAGCTGAAGCATGACATCCTGGAGAAACTGGCTGAGAGGATCTATACATATGATGCCTACCCCTCAAAGCAACATTTTGAAGCTGTAGCAAAAGCCTTAGTGCAATCACACCCATGTCTGAAAGAAGCAGGCTCATCATCTGGCTGGGATGGATGGAAGAACAGTCTGAAGTTCAAGATGGGTAACTACAGAAACAAAATGCGCCTCCTTGGTCGGCGTGAAGTCACTGTCAATGGTGGTAAACAGGGAAGGTTCACTACAGATGGTTTGCCTCCCCACAAGGACATCAAGAGGCCAAGGAAAGGCGAAATCAATTTCCTACCTGAGAATCCAGAGGGGATGGATGACTGCAACCTAGAAGCTTCTCGTCAGGTTCTGGTCAACGAGATGATGAAGACGAAGCCTAATGGATCCCTTATTAAGAAAGAGATGGCCATGACCTTTGCTCTTCGGAGAAAATAAGTTGTTGAAGACAATCCTGAGATAAGCCAGATGGTACAAAGATGGCCAGCTCTTTTCACAGAAAGCCAGGTTTGTTTGTCCTTTTGTGTTCTAAATGTAATGTTCATAAAATGTAGTTATTTCCTCATACCTACTTAAATATCTGATTTTATTAAGATATTACTGTGAGAAGTGCACAGAGGCATCTTGAAAAATCAGATGGTGAAGCAAGCAAAAGCTGTCTAAATAAACAATGCACGTATTTGTTTCACCAAGGATGATTTTATTTGACAGTTTTACATGGTTTGTTCTGGTTTGTGTTTCAGGTTTATTGGGAGTTCAACAGAGTGGTGGGAAACATCTCAAGGACAACTTCTTGGATGCACCTGACCGTTTCTCTCCGAGCCTGATGGACCTCTTTAGGAAGAAGAAGGGTGTCACTGGCCAATTTCTGTCTGAGCTTTTACGTCAAACAAAGGTGGGTTTACTAACATCTGTCTACCCAATCTCTTTCCTCTCTCCTTGTTCCTCTTCTGTCCCTTTGACTTCCTTCTCATCTCTTCTTTTCTCTCATTTGCTGTTCTCTGTCTTCTCTTCTTGTCCTGTCAATTTAATTTAATCTTTTCATGTGTCATTGTTTCCTCTTTTCCCTGGTTCATTTTGCTTTGCTCTCTTGTTTTGTCTCCTATTCTATTCTTTGGTCAGGAAGAAGTTATGGAGTTCTGTTCTCTCCCTTTTCTATTCTCTCCTATCATGTCATCTCCTTTTGTCCTCTCCTTTACTTTCAAGTATATTTGCAATCAAGTAATTGCGTAGAGTTTGTAGAATGTATTTGATGAATATATGACCATTCTTTGTTATCTCCACTATATTCCAGACCACTGAGCCAGCAGACATCAGATGCCTTTGTGTTCGGGGACTGCCAATCATCTTGGGGGATGAGCCTTCTGCCTTCTTCAAGACCTGCACCGTAAGTTACTTTAACCCTTGTGTTATGTTCACATTTTGCACCCTTTGGTAATGTTCGGGTCAAATTGACCCGGGACATTATTCAGGGTTTAACAAAAATACGGAACTAAATGTAACTTACACAATTCCTTATATATATTGTCTTTAACTAATTCACCAACAATATAAATGAAATAGTTTTTTTAAATACTCTTTGCTAGATCAAATTGAACAATGGAAGTGTCCATAAAAAGGTAATTTATGTAATAAAAATACACTGTAATAAAAACTAGGTTTACATGTTCATGCTTTTCTAGGAAAAATGCAAATGAAACATTTTTTCATTAATGTTGTTATTTGTAATCTTTGTCTTATAATAATCAAAGCCTTCGAGGAAATATAGCAATTTAACAGCGATTGAAACACAAGAAAAATACATATCTTTTGGCCATTTTGCTGCCAGATAATTATAGTTCTGCACTATACACTGTAATGTGAGGTTATGTGTCTGTTAAGTCCTTCCTCCGGCGTGCAGGTGTGAGGGGGACAGTTCGAGAAAATGTAAAATGTTTATAATGTTCTGGAATAGTTTTCTGCACAAACTACAAAGGGTAAAGATCAAGGGAAAAGTGTGTGTGTGTGTGTGTGTGTGTGTGTGTGTGTGTGTGTGTGTGTGTGTGTGTGTGTGTGTGGTGTGTGTGTGTGTGTGTGGTGTGGTGTGTGTGTGTGTGTGTGTGTGTGTGTGTGTGTGTGTGTGTGTGTGTGGTGTGTGTGTGTGTGTGTGTGTGTGTGTGTGTGTGTGTGTGTGTGTGTGTGTGTGTGTGTGTGTGTGTGTGTGTGTGTGTGTGTGTGTGTGTGTGTGTGTGTGTGTGTTGTACATGATGTACATGTCTGACGTGAGGCCACTTTAAGGCCCAGATCGTCCTTTTATTTATTACTTTTGGTTTTTATGTTGTATGATGCTTTTCATTATTCATTAGTGGACGCTACTTTTTGGTGGACGATGTAGAATTATCTGTCAATCTCTTTATTTCTCTGTTAGGATGCGGCTGATAAGGAGGTGCACAATCAAACTCCACTGGGAATCCTCTGTGTCGGAGAAAATCCTCAGCTCAACCCATCCAGTGTGGCAATCGTCTAGGAGGGGAATGTGTGATGGATGGACCGGGGAACCTGCCTCAGGCCCTCTGTGTCATGTTCGGACCGGCTACCCTGCCTCAGGCCCTCTGTGTCCTGTTCGGACCAGCTACCCTGCCTCAGACCCTCTGTGTCCTGTTCGGACCAGCTAACCTGCCTCAGGCCCTCTGTGTCCTGTTCGGACCAGCTAACCTGCCTCAGACCCTCTGTGTCCTGTTCGGACCGGCTACCCTGCCTCAGGCCCTCTGTGTCCTGTTCGGACCAGCTACCCTGCCTCAGACCCTCTGTGTCCTGTTCGGACCAGCTAACCTGCCTCAGACCCTCTGTGTCCTGTTCGGACCGGCTACCCTGCCTCAGGCCTGCTGTGTCCTGTTCGGACTCATGCAACTGGAGTACCCAAAGTGCATGAGAAAACACTTTCCACTTGGTTCGGAAGGCGATGTTAAACCTTGGTAAAGTTGAGCTGGCACCCAAAATTCAGACTTTGAAAAATCAGCTTACATTGTGAAACGGGGTTCTGAAAAGTTGGCTGGTACATATGGCAAGTATTTAGGCTTCAATATTGCATTTTGTTGTTGTTGCTTGTTGGCACTGTTTGACCTGCTTGTTGGCAGTAGCATCAGAAGGAGAGTTCCAGTCATTGTTCATGACACACACTGATAGTTCATCAGACCTGTAATCAGTAACCTATAGCATAGGTTTGATATGCTGTTATTCTGAGGTATTGAATGTTATAGTGTTCCTATGCTTGTCAGCCCATTTCTGACAAATCTGTGACTTTATCATCTGAGTGGATATTAAAAAATGTTCTTGCAAAAAACAAACAAACTCAGATTTACGTTCACAAGAAAACAACATTTACTCGGAAGATATCTTCCTTGTAAATGTTGTGTTTTCTTGTGAACGTAAATCTGAGTTTGTTTGTTTTTTCGGGATACATTTTTAAACATTCTCTAGCATGATAAAGTCACATATGTCAGAAATGGGCTGATATCAGTTTATATGTTTGAACTATTCATAGGTGTGTGTTCAAGAATCATTTCCTTTTGTGTTTTATTCTATAAACTACTGACAACATCTCTCCCAAACTCCAAACAAAGAAGTCATTTAGAAAATTACAACTGGTCAGAATAACAGAGAAAATGCTGTGTTTTCAAACCTCAAATAATGCAAAGAAAACAAGTTCCTATTCATTATTAAACAGCACAATACTAATGTTTGACCTTAGGGAGAGTTCAGAAATCAATATTTGGTGGAATAACCCAGATCGTTCAATGCGTCTTGGTTGCTCGCCACCCGTCTGTCACATTGTTGCTGGGTGACTTTATGTCTCTCCTGGCACACAAACTCAAAGGCTCGGCTTTGTTTGATGGCTTGTGAGCATCCATCTTCCTCTGGATCACATCCAGAGGTTTTCAGTGGGGTTCCAACTGTTCCATGACAGGGTCTTGATCTGGTCCTCCTCCATTCACACCTGAACTGAGCTGAGGGTGGGTTTATCCAGCAGGACAATGCTCCATGCCCCACAGCCAGGTCAATCCAGATGTGATCCGGAGGAATATGAATGGTCACAAGCCATCACACAAAGCCGAGCTGCTTGAGTTTTTGTGCCGGGAGTGGCTTAATAAGTGGCCCAGCAGCGATGTGAAAGGGGGCGCCGAGCAGCCAAGACGCATGAAAGCTGTGACTGAAAATCTGGGTTACTCCACCAATTATTGCTTCCTGAGCTCTTCCTATGTTAACACATTAGAATTGTGTTGTTGAAAAATGAATTTTAAATAGTTTTCTTTGCACTATTCGAGGTCTGAAAACACTCCATCTTTTTCGGTTACTTTGAACATTTGGTATTTTTTGTAAATAAACGCTCTAAATGAGAATATTTGGAGTTTGGGATAAATGTTGTCAGTCATTAATTTATAGAATAAAACACAAATGTTAATCCAGTTTTTACCAATAGTAAAACGAGAGAAACTGATCATTTTACAGAGGTCTCTTCATTTTTTCAGAGCTCTATATAAATATATAGATCTATTTTATAGATATACATTATAGATATAACTATATATATCTTTATATATAGAGATTGCTATACTTTCATGTGAAAAATGTTCTCAGGAAAATCTATGGTACAATATTTTTGCCACAGTTTTATAGGAAGCTCAATTTCATTGTATCCACATGAAAAACTCAAGTTTTAATAAAAGGTAAAACTTTATTTTTGTGTCTTTTTCTTTTTTGTAGTTGACGGAATAAAAAATATAAATACGAAATGTAACCACTTTCAACTAAAAATGTTAAGTTAAATAATTGGGCAAAGCAATTGATATTACACAATATTTTAAGTAAAATCAACTTCACATGAAGTGCATTGTTCTTCAAATAACAATTCCAGTCCTTGAATAATTTAAAGGGGACCTATCATGCTATATTTAAATAATATATAAGGTATATATATACGTTTTAATTTTCAAAATACGAAACAGATCATGCATTTTAGCCATGCCTCATTTTGCCTCACTCCAGCTCTGTCTTTGCAAGGTCTGATTCAGCTGACCACGCCCCCATGCGGAAGAGGGGGGCGTGACACGGCCCCGGCACGAGCGTCATGTTATCATGCTTGCTGTGATTACGAGTGGAGAGTCAACATGGCCCAACCTCTCATTCCCCTGATTGGTGGAGAGTTGACCAATCAGGCGGAGTGCACCTACATTACGTCAAAAAGGTGCAAATAAAAAATCCACCCGTATCAAATCCGTTGCAGCCCCGTTTTTAGAGATTTGGGTATGGAGGAAAAGAGAGAGGGTTGTGTTTTCTGACACTTTGTGAGTTCCCTGGAACACCGGGGACACATATGTATAAAAGACATCACAAAGTGCATTTTGCATGATAGGTCCCCTTTAAGTTAAATTCACTCAAGTTTTCATAATGCTTTACTTACAAGGCAATCACTTTCCTCTTTTTGTTTAAGTAGATTCAACTCATCCGGGCTTACAGTGTATTTTGCTTCCATGGTTTCTTTCACTCTAATGGAAAATAAAACTTCCAAGAAACATATAAATGGTGTTCGTTTTACCATGTCTGTTCATCTATAGATTTAAAGCTGCATTTAAACATAACATTTCAGGGGAAAGTACTGACTTGACGTAAGTAACTATCTAGGGAAGTTGTGGTGATCATTTTCACCAACGCCTCGGTAACTGCATGCAGATTAGGCAATTTGCATATCAATGTGGCGATTGTGATGACGTTATTAGATACACATTTTACTGTATTCACTTTAAGTGTCTCCCCTTAAGTTCAGCACATCAGCCTGTATGCCCATGATAAACCTGGAGCTAACTTATCCATTAGCTAGTAGCCTACCTTAGCTAACTATATTTGTTTTTGTCTTTTAGCTGATTAGCTGTAAACTCGAGGCACTGGCAGCTTAGTCATTTGTTCATCTACCTGTCTGTCTGAAGGGACTGTAAGGTGGGAGGTGCTGCTACCTGTCTGTCTGAAGGGACTGTAAGGTGGGAGGTGCTGCTACCTGTCTGTCTGAAGGGACTGTAAGGTGGGAGGTGCTGCTACCTGTCTGTCTGAAGGGACTGTAAGGTGGGAGGTGCTGCTACCTGTGTCTGAAGGGACTGTAAGGTGGGAGGTGCTGCTACCTGTCTGTCTGAAGGGACTGTAAGTGGGAGGTGCTGCTACCTGTCTGTCTGAAGGGACTGTAAGGTGGGAGGTGCTGCTACCTGTCTGTCTGAAGGGACTGTAAGTGGGAGGTGCTGCTACCTGTCTGTCTGAAGGGACTGTAAGGTGGGAGGTGCTGCTACCTGTCTGTCTGAAGGGACTGTAAGGTGGGAGGTGCTGCTACCTGTCTGTCTGAAGGGACTGTAAAGTGGGAGGTGCTGCTACCTGTCTGTCTGAAGGGACTGTAAGTGGGAGGTGCTGCTACCTGTCTGTCTGAAGGGACTGTAAGGGGGAGTGCTGCTACCTGTCTGTCTGAAGGGACTGTAAAGTGGGAGGTGCTGCTACCTGTCTGGAGGGACTGTAAAGTGGGAGGTGCTGCTACCTGTCTGTCTGATGGGACAGTAAAGTGGGAGGTGCTGCTACCTGTCTGTCTGAAGGGACAGTAAAGTGGGAGGTGCTGCTACCTGTCTGTCTGAAGGGACTGTAAAGTGGGAGGTGTCTCTACCTGTCTGTCTGAAGGGACTGTAAAGTGGGAGGTGCTGCTACCTGTCTGTCTGAAGGGACAGTAAAGTGGGAGGTGCTGCTACCTGTCTGTCTAAAGGGACTGTAAAGTGGGAGGTGCTGCTACCTGTCGGTCTGAAGGGACAGTAAAGTGGGAGGTGCTGCTACCTGTCTGTCTGAAGGGACTGTAAAGTGGGAGGTGCTGCTACCTGTCTGTCTGAAGGGACAGTAAAGTGGGAGGTGCTGCTACCTGTCTGTCTGAAGGGACATTAAAGTGGGAGGTGCTGCTACCTGTCTGTCTGAAGGGACTGTAAAGTGGGAGGTGCTGCTACCTGTCTGTCTGAAGGGACAGTAAAGTGGGAGGTGCTGCTATCTGTCTGTCTGAAGGGACTGTAAGGTGGGAGGTGCTGCTACCTGTCTGTCTGAAGGGACTGTAAAGTGGGAGGTGCTGCTACCTGTCTGTCTGAAGGGACAGTAAAGTGGGAGGTGCTGCTACCTGTCTGTCTGAAGGGACAGTAAAGTGGGAGGTGCTGCTACCTGTCTGTCTGAAGGGACTGTAAAGTGGGAGGTGCTGCTACCTGTCTGTCTGAAGGGACAGTAAAGTGGGAGGTGCTGCTATCTGTCTGTCTGAAGGGACTGTAAGGTGGGAGGTGCTGCTACCTGTCTGTCTGGAGGGACTGTAAAGTGGGAGGTGCTGCTACCTGTCTGTCTGAAGGGACAGTAAAGTGGGAGGTGCTGCTACCTGTCTGTCTGAAGGGACAGTAAAGTGGGAGGTGCTGCTGCCTGTCTGTCTGAAGGGACTGCCGATGTCCGCACCGCTGTGCGCGAGACGTGGAGGGAGGGAGAGCTACGGAACTTCACAGTCTAATCTCCCGACCTGATATTATAATTTTGTAGTCAATCAATATATTGTTGGAAAGGGAAACTGTGCGCAAACAGCAGTAGATATATATTCATTTATAAAAAATAAAAAAAAGGGGGAAAAAAGGGCACTTTCTCTGGAGGAAGAAAAAGGGCAGGGGCTCAAGCCCACTTTGATGTCTATGTGTGCACATGCCTGTAAACGAGTATTAATTTACATTAAAACGTCTTGTTATATTGGGAGAGGGAGATCTACAAGCCAAAAGCCTCCCCCTCCATGAACGACCGACGCCTTGCAAACGATCTGAATCAGTTCTACTGCACATTTGAAGACAAAGAGTTCAGTCCTGACACCATCCCCCATGACACCTCTCAACAGCTCCAGTCTCACACCTCCACATCCCCCTCCCCTTCAGTGTCCCACCCTCCTACACCACTGACCTCCCCCGACACATCAGACTCTCTCTCAATTACATTACATTTTACTCAATCAACGAAAGGGATGTAAACAGACTTTTCAGACAACTCAATACTAGAAAAGTGGCTGGCCCTGACAATGTCTCCCCCTCCACCCTGAAGCTCTGTCTCCTGTGTTTACTGCATCTTTAACACCTCACTGGAGACATGCCACGTCCCAGCATGCTTCAAAACCTCAACAATCATCCCGGTTCCCAAGAAAACAAGGATCACAGGACTAAATGACTACAGACCCGTCGCCCTGACCTCTGTGGTTATGAAGTCCTTTGAGCGCCTTGTCCTGTCCACCTGAAATACAAATGTGGGTGATAGATATTAGAATAGCACGTTTTTCAACTGGAGTTTTACACATATGTTCTCTATACAGTATCCTCTTTTTAAAAAACACCCTACAAACAACTTAATTTTTCATAAATGTGAAGTGGAAAGAACTTATTTCTGTATGTTTTTATATAAGGGGAGAAGGGCAGCAACCTTGATGAAGAGGAGCAAGATGAAGATGAGGAGGAGCATCCAGAGAAACCAGAAAACTCGACCAATCAAACGCCATCAAGGTTATTATATTAACAAGTGTTTTAATTCAGTTTACTCGACAATGAAACGAACAACAATAGGATAATTCAATTGTTTTATTCCCAAATGAACCCACATTTCCTGGTCTTTTCCCGCAGATGTCAGAATAAAAAGAGGAAACCTGGGATAATTGCAACTCAGAAATACGTGGAGCTCAGGCTCCGGATCCTCGGACTTTAACACCGATGTGCTCACAAATAAAGGTAAGAAAATACACTTCTTCCTACTTAATATCATCTAAATCAGGGTGTCAAACTCAATTTGATCGCAGGCCACATCAGCATTAATGTTGCACTCAAAGATAGATAGATATACTTTATTAATCCCAAATTCTTCTGTTACAGTGTGCTCAACATTCAAATACAGATACTTAAAAGTGAAAAGAGTTAACAATTCAAAATAAAATGAAAAGGGCTGGTTGGAACTTTAAGACTATATAAATACACATATATAATATATATAAAATAATGTATTATATGACATTATTGCCTCTGCATTGGATTATTATCAGATATATAACTTCATAATTAATTACATCTGAAAGCAGAAGTCTAGGGCAAATAATTGCAAGTCTCTTCAGTGCGCATGTCACAAAACGAGATGCATTGTGGGACATGTAGTTTATGGGCAACGTGCTTCTGTACAGCGGCGTGTCACCGTATAATAAGCGTATTATATTCTCAGATAACTCCTCTACATGTTTGTGACCAGCCTTTGTTTACTTCTTATTTGTTTTCCTTGTCCTTGTTGTCCTTGTTTAATCCAAGTTATTATTATTATGAACTACTTCCTGTTGTTTCTGACCGCTCTCAATCCTTAAAGGAAAATAACATACTCTTTAATTCGGCTTTGTTTAAAGATATAAACAAGTATCTATTCTACCTTTTAAACCACTAAAGTCCTGTGGATATTGAAGTGGTTTGAACACTTTTGCATTAAGACGTTTCTTTAATGATAATAACATAGTCTTTAATTCGGCTTTGTTTCTATTTAAACAATGGGTATTTATTTGACCATAGCAGAAGTCTATTAAGAGATATTTATCAATGTAATCCAAGTTATTATTATTATTATGAACTTCTTCCTGTTGTTTCTGACCGCTCTCAATCCTTAAAGAAAGTCTTGCGTTGAACATAAACCTGTGAAATTGAGTGAAAATAATCTCATTTATTCTCTTTTCTCTGTCAGTTTTCAGGAAATGTGCTCTGCTGAAGCTGAAGTGTCCTCGAGGACTGACGGAAGAAGACTTCCTGAACTTCCTGAGGAGCAGCTTTCCACAACTGTGCGCAGAAAATGAACATTTTGACATTTTCACGTCAGACAAGAGACGGAGACTGAAGCCTCTTAAAATAAAAACTCTAACAGCGGAGGAGATCCACAGAAACATCAGCAACACGACTCTCTACATCAGACTGAAGGTGATTTGACTTGTCGAAGGTAGAAGTCTCTTTTATTCAAACGCTAGATCTGACTTTTTTTTTTATTTTTACAGAAGAATAAGGACCCTCAAGCCAGTGAAGAAGAGATGCATCCTCTACAGACAGAAAACAGCAACACTGGAGACGTTCTCTGTGATGAAACCAGGTAATTTAGAGGAAGTGTCACCCTTCAAATGTTTGAAAGTGTCCCTATTGTGGTGTTTTATTGTCTGTAGTGTGTTCTGTAAACCAGTCTGCTCTGATCTGTGAATGAATGTCCGTGACTCTCAGAGCACCTGCTGCCCGCAGCTGGTTTAAAGGGGAACAAACACTCAGAACACACACACACAGAGCCAGTGGCGGACTGGCCATCGGGACGAATCCCGATGGGCCGGTACTGAAGTGGGCCGGTCGGCCCACTCCGAACGGGACACTAGGTCCACCGTTTCCCCGCAGCGAGGCTCCCCCCCCCCGTTGACAGTTTACGTGGGCTGGGCTGGGTGAGATTCCCGGGCTGATTTTTAGTCCCAGTCCGCCCATCATGCGCCTTAGTGACCGGACATCTCCTTCATAAAACGACTAAAAGGGGGAGTAATCGGGCAGTTCGATGTGTGTAGAGGTGTGTGTGTTCGTGTGTATGTGTGTGTGTGTGTGTGTGTGTGTGTGTGTGTGTGTGTGTGTGTGTGTGTGTGTGTGTGTGTGTGTGTGTGTGTGTGTGTGTGTGTGTGTGTGTGTGTGTGTGTAGAGGTGTGTGTGGTTAAAACGTAACGGCCTGCTGTCACTCTTTATAGCTGTTGGAATGAAGGTAAACACAGTGTAGGCGGTGCGTAAAAGCTCTTTTAGCGCTGGTGCTGCTCTTCTCTGAGTTACACGTCCCGCTGCACGAGTACGAAATATATCTCAAATAATGTATGCACTGTCATTTCCCCACGTAAACATAACAGTCTGCAATGAAGTGGTTGTCTCCTGTGCACTCCACTTCCTCCTTGGCGCACCGGTAACTTTCAAATTTTTTTTAAAAAGTCGGGTAACGGGTTAGTTTCTCGTGAGCACGAGAAACTAACCCGTTATCCCGCATTTTTTTTTCTGTTTTTTTTTTTTTTTTCATGTCCCTTTAGGGGCGCTGTAGGTTTCTATGCATCTCCTACTTTGAAAACCTCTTTCCATATTTTTGGCCACTAAAACGCATAAATACCATCTTGTATTGCCTCTTCAAACCCCTCATTTTAGTTCCCTTTTAATCTTTACTCCTTGTTCCCACAGCGGCACGTGTCAGGAAGTCGAAGTGAGCGGAGAAGACCTCTCAATATCACAACAAGACATCGAAACAGAGGAAGCAGGTGCTGAGGATTGTGGGATATCAGAGCCAGATGAGGGGAAAATGGACGGTGTGGAAAAAGAAGAAGCGAGTGATGGCGATGACGATTGGAAACCAGACTTGAGTAGTTTATCAAAGACTAAAAAGAAAGGAAAAGCCAAACGCTTGGGTTTAAAAACCGAGAAAAGTGTGGATGATTTCACCTGCAAAGTGTGTGGAGCGCTGCACGAACTGGAAATCGCGTTAATCAAACACGCCTTGAGTCACGTGGACAAAACGGGAAGTTTTTGCGGTGTTTGCGGAGAGCATTCAGAGATGATGACGGATCATTTTGAAAGCCGACACAAAACCCACGACTGTCACATCTGCAAAGAGTCTTTTCTCAGTTCTCTTAATCTCGCCGAGCATGTGGCCGCCCACTCGGGGGAGAAACCGTACAAATGCGATGTTTGCAAAGACGCTTTTGCATTGAAAGTCTCCTTAGAGAATCACAAGGAGATCCACGAGATGCACGAGAATAAAAAGTCGCACCTCTGCGGAGTTTGCGGTAGATCCCTCAGCGACTACCGATCGCTTTCCCGCCACAAGATGACGCACTCCGGGGAGAGACCTCACGGTTGTCAGGTGTGCGGGAGGCGTTTCAAACTCCCCGGGACGCTGAGGCAACACGAGAAGATCCACACGGAGAGAAAAAGATCGTACCTCTGCGACATTTGCTGCAAGATGTTCCTCACGAGCAAGCAGCTGCAGATCCACATGCGAACGCACACCAACGAGAAGCTGTATCACTGCGGGGAATGCGGGAAAAGATTCAGCACGAAAGGCCCGTTGACGATACACATGCGCATCCACACTGGAGAGACACCGTACAGCTGCCCCGACTGCGGATGGGCCTTCAAACGAAAGATTAATCTGGATAACCACGCCACGGTGCATTCGGGCGCCAAACCGTTTGTTTGCACGATTTGCGGGAAAGCGTGCGCTCGCAAAACGTACTTAACGGTCCACATGAGGACGCACAACGGAGAGAGACCGTACAAGTGCACCTTCTGTGACAAAGCCTTCACTCAGAGCCACTGCCTGAAGACTCACATGAAGAGCCACCAGGGGGCGGAAGCTGCAACGTGACGCTGAAAATGGATGACATTTTTAATATGAATTGTTGTGTTTTCCGCTATTTATTTATCTGTTTTTCAAGTTATGTGAAGATTCCTGTACACTGGGCAAAGTTCATTGCATGTGCGAGAAATAAAATATGAATGTGCAATATCAGTTTTGATGCTGTCAGAGGAAATTATTACCTGGTGAATTGCAGTTTATTTAATGATCTTAATTAGTAATCAGAAAGAAGTATTCAGATCCTTTACTCAGTAAAAGTACGAATACAGAAATGCTTAGCTACTCTTAAACAAGTAAACATTCTGCATGACCGTATAAAAAAACAATCTAGTTTAAGTATTAAGGTAAAACATACTGGTTATATTATTATGACAACATTAGTTTAAGGTTTTCAGACCTTTTCTGACACATGAAGTCATTTTAGAGGGTAACATTGTGAGGCCATTGTTCTCAGCAGGAAACTGATGGACCGTCTACTCCGAGTAGGGAGTGAGTCTTACCCCAAATTAAAGAGTTCAAGTATCTCGGGGTCTTGTTCTCACCCTCGTCTATGGTCATGAAGAGGGGGTCATGACCGAAAGAACAGGATCGCGAATACAAGCAGCCGAAATGGGATTTCCTCCGGAGGATTGCTGGCATCTCCCTTGGGGATACATTGAGGTCAGTCATGGGGCACTCATGTAGAACTGCTGCTCCTATGCTTATATACTTCTGAAATGTAAATCAACTTTGTTGTTTTTTTAAGTCTCAGAAGCCAAACATTTTGGAAATGACTGGTTGTTTTGTATTTTATCTTAACTTCTTGATAGTAGGAAGTTCAAATTGGAACAAGTTTTAACACATTTTAAGAACTGTACAAGTTCAACAAAGGTGAGATTTATGCTTTATTGGAAGTTGTATAAGAGAACATTTCAAGAAGGAAGTCTAACTAGTTGGTTAATTATGTAATTCGAGGAGTTAGTTATTTGACACCTTCACCATCACATCAGACAAACAAACATTTGCATTAGACACACAGTAAATCCGATTTTCTTTCCTAATTTGACTGGACAGTAGCCACTCATGTGACCGCAGTGCTTTGGTAAACATCATTACTTCTCTTTTGCGTTTTTTTTCAGCAGACATGAAACTGTCATTACATTAACGAAAAGATATACTTATGAGGAACAAAATGTCAAACGCTAGTCAACTATCACATGTTATTCTCAATTGTTCAACCGTAAATAAGAACATGGTATTGTCTAATGTCTACTACACACTTGTATTGTCACTGAATTTACTGCTCAGATAGTGTCTATCCAATAACCACAAAAAAGAAATACAATCAAACATTTAAACATTTTAGCACACATGTACATGAAATAAAAGATACATACGAAGAAATACAAGGTAAAATAGGCGAGAGAAAAAAAATATCCACAAGTTCACGACACGTAACCCACCCATTAAATAGATAAAATAATATAAAAAATGTATAATAATAAAGATGTATGAAATGAACGCATTAATGAGTGTTTCAGCTTTTCCAGCCCGTTTTGGAGTGCCACAGGGCTCTAGTCTTGGTTTTCTGCTATTTTTGGGTCCACATAATATTTGTTGCCTAATATTTGTTGCTAATGTTCCTGAATCAAGCTGTGTTACATTTAGTATGAAGGGCGCTACTCAATTTATTATTTAATTGAGATAATTCTTTCAATTGAGTGGTGCAACGTCAGTTTTTATGCAGATGACACAATTTCATATATTTCTGGTCCCATTCCAAACTAGGCTTTTATTCGTCATGTTTGTCTTCCTGACGATCTCTTGATATTTCTTCTTAATCATACACTTATTTGAAATACAGATGAGACCAAGTACATGGCATTCTCTACATCAAACCATCTAATCTCTGGCTAATCTGCCTTTAAACCTTTATCCTGTAGTCCAACTCTCCTACTGATTCAATGTTTTTGTTTGCAGCATTGTAATTTTCCTGCTCGGTGTAGGAACAGCAGAGGTAACATCAAACTGCTGGGCACACCGAGATAGAAAACAACATTGACATAACACATCTATTACTGATGCTAATCTTCACTGATGTAGACTGCTAATCAGATTCCCCCCAAACCTCAAAAGTATGACCCCTGTTATAGACAGGATGGTGTAGAAAGCCCTCTGTTTTGATTGGTCAACCCGCTTCCTGTTCCCGCCCACTTCCCCCGGCCCTGGACGCTTGAGAACGTAGAGAACTGAAATGCTGCAGAAAGAGAGAGCACTTAAGAAGAAAAGCAAAATAACAATATATATGATGTGACTGTGGAAAAGATAAAACACAGGGATCAACCCAAGGCAAAATAACCAGACACACCCAATGCTGATGTTCCTGATCCTGACTCCGCCCCCCTGCCTCAGCCCCTGATAGGTGATTGGGTGAACAACAGCCAGGTAGCGCTCCACACAGGTGAGCAGGTGAAACAGAGCCTGTCCGACAGAGGGGACAATCAAAAATCTTCCAGAGACCGATGAATCCGCCGGTGAAGAACAGAGCAATCCCCATGAATTCATTCAGCTGCATGAAGGTAGAGTGATAGGTGAAGTGGTCAGAGTGACTTGTAGCCGAGGAACTGGAGCGCGGTTTCTTTGACTTTTGGAAGCCAACGTACAGGACGGAGATGATGAAAGGGAGAAGGACGAGGATGTAGATGATGTCGATAACAGAGAAGATGTAAATTAGTGCTTTAAAGCTTAAACATCCCTCCATAAAGCGAGGAGAGGAGTTGTTGGAGGAGGAGAGAAAAGGAGGAAGAAGGGGGAGATCAGGAAAGTAGTTGTCACTACAGTAGCTAGTAGGTGGGTTCGAAACCCGAGCCCGCCGAAGTTTTCAGCAATGTCTTCCCCTCTATCTCTCAATTTAACACCCTCTCTGGAATAAAGGCACTCTGGCCCAAAAAAAAATCTTAAAAAAAAAAGAAAGAAAAGTAGATTGCTTTTTAACATTATACTCAAAGGGCTCACCCCGGGGCCGGATTTGGCCCGCGGGCCGCCAATTGAATAGCCCTGGTGTAGAGGATAAGAGACAGATACTTTGCTACCAAGTCGATGCTAAAATTATGAAAATGTGATTATTACTTCTGTAATGTTTCCAGTAACCAGTATTTCAAATTCCTGCCCCAACCTGGCTGGCTCGCCAATCAAACGTCCGAGGAAAGAGTCCTGGACTGGGCCAGTTAAAGTGTCTTGACCGCGTCACCAACACTAACTTCTTTACTATTTTGTAACAGTCTGAGGTCTAACAGGTCTAGAAGAATTTGCTTAAGGATGTAAAAGTACGATGCAATAGAAATGTATTTGGTCAATGACAGAAAACAAAGTCTGAGCAAACCCCCCTTTCTTACCATTGGATGGAGGACGATATCCTACCTCATGTTTTCTATATGTATTTATTATTTCTAAAGGTCAATGTGAGATATCATTTTGTAACCTTGACCAATCACATTTCCTACTCCATTAGTTTCCTGGAATTTGAGGTAAAGGTTAAACTTTAACCGCCTCACATCCTGATTTCTACCCTGGTTAACATACAATATCTATTTTTCAAACTAGATTCAATAATAAAAACCTTTTGATTACTTGCTACCACATTGTATTAAACCAATATAGCACTACAACAGTAGCAGAATATGAGCCGCAGCATGGAGGACATTATGAGCAATACATGTAAATTATGTAAACCAGAGCGACCAATCTGTGCACGGCCACCCAAGGTGATTTATTTTGCATAAGCATTAGTGCGTCTCAGGTCTAGCCTGAATCTTGGGTCTATTTTTTATATTGTAAAACACACAGTGTCTGGATATGTTTGGTTAGTCTTTTATTGCACAGCTAGTCCAAAGAGGCTGATTTAAAAAACTCTTTAAAAGACAGTAAGATCTACGAGGAATCAAACCTTTAAATGTGATGATCATTTCTCAACATATCTGTTTTATAAAAAGGCAAACTATGGATCTTAATTAACTCTAAAGTAAGGCTGTATGAAGCCTTTGCAGCAAACAAGTCACGAACAACATTAAAAAACTAAATCATCTTGGAAATGAAGTTTACCTCAAATGATCAGCTTTAACAGAATCAACAGTCTACTCCACAGTGAACATACATTTAAAACTATATCTAAATCTGCAATAATTTAAAATTATTACAAATGTAAGTAATTTCTTTGTTTTTAAAGCTCACCCTCCTCGGCGTAGTGTCTTCCGAACGTCCTTCTGCCGTGTCTCCAAACTCTCTGACTGCTAATAACTGCGATCCTACTCGACTCCTGGTACTAGGATGGGTTAAATGCAGAGGCCACATTTCACTGTGTGTGCTGTGTGCTCTGCATGTGTGACCATTAAAGAGGGTTTCATCCCTCCCAATTCTAATTCTATTCTATCTGATGCAAATATATTTAAATTCACATCTGTCATCAAGGTGTGTGAAGCACAGGTGAGAGCAGGACTGTGTTTTTCATGCATACTTAATAATACCTTTTTACGGTAGATTAATACAGGCAAATGATGTCTCGCATTATCGTGTTACCGGGAGGTCAGATGGAGGGACAGCAGCAGCATTATTTGAATATCATTCCAATTATCATCGGTTTGTCATTTCTATAGATATGACATTACAAAAACACAACAGAACACACAGAGTAAGTCATTAAGACATTTATTCTTTCTTTAAAATAGAGTGATTACATATATTGTTATACCATAATATGATTATACAACATTAACTCATAATATAAGATCCATTATCTTAGAACTGGTTTGTGAAAACAAAAGTTAAATATCTTAAACATCACAAACACTAAAATGAATTTCCAAAATGTAAAAAACAATCAGCAGCTAAAGATACAATCGGTGCTAACAATGTAGTAATCGGTAACTTATCAATCAACAACATTGATATTTAGCTTGACTTTCATCTGGAATAGTATCACATTTTGTCTCAATATGTGCAAAACAACTAATATTAGCATGTTAACACGTTACATTTAGCAGCTAATAGTGTTGGAAAAAGCCTTTAATCAGTAATGGAGTGCCACAGGGCTCTACCTTTGGTCTTCTATTATTTACATTGAATGAAATTACATTTTTGTGATGTGATGTCCTACAATGTTATACCACATTTACTTATAATATAAGATACATCATACTAGAAATGGTTAATGCACACACAGTCAATCATCTTTAACCGCTAAAACAAGTTCTCAAATAGTAAATTAAATTAAAGGAAAATCAATAACTGAACATAAAATAATCATTGAGTTTGTTTTTTTTCCAACTCAAAAAGCTGTCCTGCACATTCAAGAGTATCCGTCTCATTACTCAGTAAGATATACAGTATTTGGTCGCATCCAAAGTAAGCTTTTACTTATCTACAGGCTATTCCCAAAGATTTCCAGATATTTCCTTTTAATCTTACACTTATTTCCAATACAGATGTTAGCTTACAGTACATAGCCTTCTCTACATCTGCTCATAACCTTTAGACCTTTAAATTCTAATCCAACTCTCATCCTGATTCAGTGTTTTGTTTGCAGCATTGTAGTTTTCCCGCTCCGTGTAGAAACAGCAGAGGTAAAACCAAATCGCTGGGCAGACCGAACCAGAATGACAAAAATGAAACAATACACACAGTACTGGGGTGCGGTGCTTTTGAACCACTCATTGCATAGATGATCAGATTTGCCCCAAACCTCAACAACAGCACTCCCATTATGGCCATGAGGGTGTAGAAAGCCCTCTGCTTTGATTGGTCAACCCGCTCCCTGGTCCCGCCCCCTTCCCCGACCCTGGACGCTTGAGAACATAAAGAACAGAAATGCTGCAGAAAAAGAGGACACATATGAGAAAAACCAAAAAGCAGAGAGTCACGTATGTATGGAAATGCATGATATCTTTATACCAAGTGGCAATATATCCGAAGCTGAGAAACCAAACGCATCCAATGCTGATGTTTCTGAACCTGACTCCGCCCCCCTGCCTCAGCCCCAGATAGGTGATTGGGTGAACAACAGCCAGGTAGCGCTCCACACAGGTGAGCAGGTGAAACAGAGCCTTTCCAGCAGTGGTGTAATTCAAAAGTGACTGCCCAACATCAAACATCACCTGGTTTTTTAAACATATGCTAATGAAGGAGATGTTAAGCCCCAGTAGTTCATTCAGCTGCATGAAGATGGAGTGATAGGTGAAGTGGTCAGAGTGACTTGTAGCCGTGGAACTGGAGCGTGGTTTCCTCGACTTTTGGAATCCCAGGTACAGGACGAAGATGATGAATGGGAGTAGGAGGAGGGTGTATAATATGGTGGCAGCAGAGAAGACGTAGACACTCGTTGTGTACCCTGAACATGGGTTTTGAGAGTGAGAAGAGGAGTCGGATGAGGGAGAATCGAGGGGATCATCAAAGTAAGAAGAGTTGACAGACATGTTTGTGTAAATGGAGGCCTGGGATGAAGAAAGACAGAGGAATAACCAATAACAAGGGAAGGGGGTGTTTAGGAGAGAGAGACAAAATGTTACCTTCTGTTAATCTTGCAGAAACGACAACATGGTTTTCAGAGAGATTACCTGTGTTGGAGACGCACTGATTGGCAAAAACGTGATTATTGAACTGTTTTCTTAGTGCTGTGTTGCGTATGGTTTAAGGTGTTTGTGTTCATATTAAAGATATCACAAAAAACTGTTACTTTGGTTTTCACTCAATGCCATGACTTTTGTTGCCCCATGCGGGCTGGCTCGCCACTTAAACGTCGTAAGAAAGATTTCCGGCTCCCTGGCAAACTTTTTTAATTAGTGACAATTCAGAGCAGACCCAGGATCATACTGCCAATTAAACCACCCTAGCTTCCCATTGGATGAACTTGGGGGAGGACGATATGCCACCTCTAATCAAACATTTAACAATGATAATGATTTCCCAACATATTCATTTATAAAAAAGACTGGCTATGGATCTTAATGTGTGAGAACATTAAAGTACGGGTGCAAACAAGCAGCAAACCAGTTTAATCAAAAATAAAAAACGAAATCACTTTGGAAATAAAGTTAATCTCAATTCATCAGCTTTAACATCATCAACAGTCTACTCCAAAGTGAATACACACAAATGACTTAATGTCATCTCAAAATATCTGAAAGTAACTACTATATTTATATATATTATTTGTTTTTAAAGATAACCCACCTCAGCAGAGCTTCTTCTGATCATCCTTCTTCAGCGTCTCCAAACTCTCTGACTGCCGTTAACTGCGATCTGATGCAAATATATCTAAATTCACATCTGTCATCAAGGTGTGTGAAGCACAGGTGAGAGCAGGACTGTGTTTTTCATGCATACTAATGATACCTTTTTACGGTAGATTCAAACAGGCAAATGTATTCCTCGCATTATCGTGTTACTGGGAGGCCAGACTGCAGGGACAACAGCAGCATTATTTGAATATCAGTCAAATTATCATCTGTTTGTCATTTCTATAAATATGACACAACAGAACACACAGAGTAAGTAATTAAGACATTTATTCTTTCTTTAAAATGAAATGATTACATATATTGTTATACCGTAACATGATTATACCACATTCACTTATAATATAAGATCCATTATATTAGAAGTGGTTTGTGAAAACAAAAGTTAAATATCTTAAAGGTCACCTATCATGCTATTTTTAGGCAATAGCAAAGGTCTCGGATATATAAAAAAATATAAAAAACATGTCTATGAAGTGTTTTGCTCAAAATACCAAACAGATCACCCATTCTAGCCATGCCTCATATCCCTCTATTCCACTTCCTGTTTCTAAAGTGCTGATTTTGGGTATAAAGCTTTAAAAAAAAAAAAACATTGATATAAAATAAAAAGGAGGGGGCTGAGCTCATGCAGGACCCGGCAGCTACTGTCTAAACTAAATACTGCCGTGATGAAACGCCATATCATGGATTATCAAGGATTCTCTCTGAAACAGTATGGAGCTCAAAGGCTTTCTCTCTTGCCGGTTATACCACAAGGTGAGTTCCTTTTTATTTCCTGCTTCTTCACACACATGCTCTCCAGTACAGGTTAGCTCTGAGTGTTAGCGATGCTAATGTAAACACCAACCATATTACGTCCAAAACAGTCGGGCATTGTTTCTGATAGCAACGTTTCTGATAGGGCCGTGGGTCCACATTTCAGATATTACGTCATATCGGACGCAAATCTGGATCAGCTCCGTTGTTCCCCCGTTTTTAGAGATTTGGGTACGGAGGAAAAAAAGAGAGGATTTTATTTTCTGACGCTGCGTGAGTTCCCTGACACACCGGGGACACATGTTGATGTATAAAAGACATCAAAAAGTGCATTTTGCATGTGTTGAGATCTCCATATTAGGTTGAATACTTAAAACGAAAGTTAATATAATCAATTATATTCTTGTATAACCCAAAATGAAAATGCTTCATATTTTATGATTTTCTATATTTACAGTATAAACAAAACACAAGTGGTTTGTTTATACTGTAAATATAGAAAATCATTGAGTGTTGAGTGTGTAAGGCCTATTATGGTTTATGGGTGTTACTGATAAGAGAGGAGAGACAGTTTCTTCCCTCTTCCCTCACAGCAGTACACAGGGGGGGGGGCTCCTGACTTTTTGGAGAAAGACTGAGGCCCCAAAAAGGTGTTTGTGCCATAGCCGAGAATAATATTTTCCAGTCCTGCACACTAGGGGTCATGACCTTTTTACACAAACATGGGAAGGTGTGTCTTATGCCATAGCCATAGAATATGTCTGGTAATGTCCAGTCCTGTACATCAGAGGCCATGCCCAGTTTCCACAAATATGGGTATGGAGGAGGGGTCTTTAAGTTTTTCTGTCCTGTTTTTGAGCATAAAGACACTGGCAGAGAGGGAGCAAACTCGAGAGGGGGGGGAGGGGGTTCCCCTGGTAGCTCTCTCCCGGTAAGCTCTCTCCCTGGAGAGCTGCGTTTTCGCCTCGGTAAGGTTCTCTCAAACTTGGTAAATATTGCTTAAATTTCTGTTTATTGAGTGAATTGTTGGATGAAAGTTTGAAACTGTTAGATCCTACTGATCATTTTTGAGGAGCTGCCTCTGAATGTGTCAGGCTATAGGTTGTGAATGTTAGCACCTTCGATCCGTGAGGAGATTCCTCTGGATTCTGTCGGAATTCAAACTGATCATTTTGAGGAGCTGCCTCTGAATGTGTCAGGCTATAGGTTGTGAATGTTAGCCCCGGCGATCCGTGAGGAGATTCCTTTGGATTATGTCGGAAGACTTTAATGTCTAAACTATGAATTAAGGTTTCAGATTAGAAAATGACCACAGCATGATATGTTTAGTATGATTGTAATGTTGTAACGAGAGAAGGTAAAAATCCTGTATAAGTGTGGACCAATTTTTCTTCAAATAAACTGATCCAACCTTTTGGATTGGGACAACTTAAAAGACATCTGAGCTCTCCTCTCCTGCTTAAAAGGTAAGATTGCACACTGCCACACTCACACTTAGGTAGGGCCACACCTCATTACTGATATCAAAATCCTTCGGGATCGCTTAAACAGATTTAGCGGGTCGTCTGAATTGAAACAGCAGTTAATTGAATGGTTCTTCAGGAGTTAATAGAGGTGAGATCTTGCTGATCGTTGGTGGATCTGAGCCAAGCAGTAAACTTACATAGACTCAATAACTTCTGTTAGGTCGGGTGTGTCAGGATCACGTGATGACACCGGCGAGCTGAGCGGAGTAGTCGGGTGCAGGCGGTAGTCAGACTTAACTATGATTTAACCAAAACTGAAAGTCTCAAAGTGTAATGCGCAGTCAGTTCTATTAGTGTGTAAAAACATCTGCGTTTAAATGCCCGGCAGTAGTTTGACCAGAGCTAGAGCAAAAAAAGACAGCGGCCTCATGGCGGAAATGTTTGGTGAAGAGGAACAATTCCCCAAGTGGGCTTGTCAATTGCTTTCTGAAATACAAAGCGTTAAAGAAACCTGTAACGTAAGGTTTGACAATCTGGACAAGGCTATTGTTCAGTTGAAGAAAGACTCTAAGGCCACTTCTCAAAGAATAAACAACGCAGAGAAGCGTATTAGCGGGATAGAGGATCAAGCCAATTCCCAAGTGAAGACAATGGGTGATCTGTCCAAAGATGTCAAGGCCCTCCAGGGTAAAATGCTGGATCTGGAAGCTAGAAGTCGGAGAAATAATCTCATCCTAGCCGGCCTCCCCGAGGGTAAAGAAGCCGGTGGCATCTCCCCACTACTGGATAAAATTCTCCGACACTTCCTGAAGCTGAGTGACGCTCTGCGTCCCATCCCGGACCCTGGGCACCCTCCGCGGCATATCATCGTACGTTTTATCAGATGGAGCGATAAAACGAGGTGTTTAAGACGCTGGCGTCTGCTAAAGGAAAGCTGACATGGGACGGACATGATCTTCGCATGTTTCAGGATTTTCCAATGGAGATACAGTGCCAGCGGGATTCCTACAGAGAGCTCCGTAGCATACTGTGCAAAGAAAACCTACGGCACGGCATCCTGTACCCTGCCAGACTCATCGTAACCATCAACGAGGAGACTTTCATATTCAAAGAACCCAAGGAAGCTGAGAAAGTTCTAAAAGAAAAGAGACCTGATTTATTTGGGAAGTGACATCACCACAAGACTGTGAGTTGGCCTACGCCCCCACCGCAAGCGCACACATGTGCACACACACACAATCATTTACACTGACGCACACGCATGCCTGCACATACACTGACTCACAGTCGCACACACCCTCATTAGGATTTCGATGCAGGCTATACTGTAATGTAACCCCCAACGAGTTAGCAAAGTTTTGGTTAATGGCAGACAAATGAATAGGCCTATAGGCTATTGAAGGACTGGATTACCTCTCCGCACCTGAGCTCCGCGGCTCTTCTTTTTCTTCACGGATAGAGATGGACTTTCCTCCATCTCAATGTATTTTCCGTCGTATTGCCTTTTGGCAATATATTTTTTGTTTTTGTGTGTGTGTGTATTGTTAGGGGGATGGGTGGTAGGATTTCTATGTTCTTATGTAATCTTGTGTTGTATTTTCTACGGTCTTGTGTTGTTGTTTATATATTTCCCCTCCCTTCCCTTGATGCGTCGATGACACCCTTCCAATTTGACCAAAATACCAGCCGGGCGTCCGATATGATTGTTACCTTACTTAAATGGATACACAATTGAACAAAATTATTTTGCTTAGTCTGAATGTAAATGGAATTCAGAATCCAATTAAAAGACATAAGATTTTGTTGTACTTAAAGTCTCTAAATTGTGATATTGCTATGCTACAGGAGACTCATTTGAATGCGATGGAATCTAAAAAACTAAGACAGAATTGGGTAGGGCAGATATTCTCTTCCCCTGGAGGAAAAGCTAGTAGAGGAGTCAGTATTTTAATTTCTAAGAATATGCCTTTCAAATCATCCAATGTACATGTTGATCAAGAGGGAAGATATGTAATTGTCTCAGGTTTGCTACAGAATGAAATGGTGACATTAGTGAATGTGTATGCTCCAAATAGTTTACAATCTAAATTCTTTACCTCGCTGTGCCCAAAGATATTGCAGTCCATAGAGGGTCCTCTTATTATAGGTGGCGATTTCAACTCTGTCTGTGACCCTATAGTGGATCGATCCAGCCACCCTCTGCCTTCAGATAAAAACATTTCCGCCGCCTTGAGGGACTTCCAATCCGAGCTCGGTATTACAGATGTGTGGCGCCTAGTGCACCCAGATGCCAGAGTACTCTTTCTATTCCGGTGCGCATAACTCCTACTCAAGGATAGATTACATAATGATGTCTTCAAATTTGATCCAGAATGTTATTGAGATCAAAATGCATAGTATATTATGAAGTGATCATGCTGCGGTATCTGTCACATTTTTCCCTCCAACCAACCCTTGCAAATCCAAACAGTGGCGACTTAATACATCTCTACTCAAAAATGAAAAATGTGCACTGCTCATTAAAGACCAAATTTTAGATTTCTTTGAGATCAATCTAAATTCTGTACCAAGCGTTGCCACTGTCTGGGAGGCTTTCAAAGCAACATGCAGGGGCTGGTTAATTAGTTTCTCCTCGGCAGAGAATAAAAAGCGAGAGGTGAAATCCCAATTAAACTTTAAACTCAAGACTCTAGAAGAGCAGCATATGCTAGACCCATCCAATTTAGATCTAAGGAACTCACTTCTCACCGCTAGGACTAATTTGCAGAAACTTGTACATGAGGAGACAGCTTTTGCTCTTTTTCGTTTACGAAGAACATACTTTGAATCCGGAGACAAAGCAGGGAAAATGTTAGCTCATAGATTGAAACAAATAGAGAACAGACAGATTATTCCAGCTATCAGAGATGAGCATGACAGGCTACAGTGTGATGCAGCCAAAATCAATGAATCCTTCAAGAATTATTATTCTAAATTATATAGCACAAAAAATAACTTGAAAGAAGAAGCCTTAGATAGCTTTTTCGGAGGTTTTAACCTCCCTAGCGTCAGCCTGGCTGACAGATCTGCTATGGATGCACCTGTTTCCCAAAATGAAATAGAAAACGCAATCATGAAGATGGCATCAGGAAAAACTCCAGGGGACGACGGTTTGGGAACAGAGTTCTATAAATGTTTTAAAGAACAGCTTTCACCATATTTACTGTTATTATTCAATGAAATATTAGAATCTGAAGCCATGCCTCCCTCCATGAGCAGGAAAAAAATCTATCAGAAAGCTGCAGCTGATTCAGAACGCTGCTGCTCGAGTTCTCACTGACACTAGAAAAGTGGATCACATCAGTCCGGTTCTGAGATCATTACACTGGCTTCCAGTCGACCAAAGAATTGATTTTAAAATACTACTGCTAGTTTTTAAATCACTAAATGGCTTAGGACCGAGGTATATAGACGACCTCCTCCATCACTATGAAGCATCCAGGAGTCTCAGGTCTTCTGGGTCGGGTCTGCTCTCTGTTCCGAGAATAACAACTAAACATGGAAAAGCAGCTTTTAGTTATTATGCCCCAACTATCTGGAACAAACTGCCCAAATCGTGCACGTCCGCCGAAACACTTCCTATTTTTAAATCCAGACTAAAAACGCATCTATTTGCCTATTTATTTATCTATTTTAATTGAGCTGCCCATACTCACACTACAGTATGCCTTTTTAGTCATGTATTCTGTACCTGCTTTTTTATTTATTTATTTTATTTCATTATCTTTGCTTTTTATGCCTGTTTTTAAATGCCATTTAATAATGTATTTATGCTGCATTTGTTCTTAAATGTCTTTTGTTTTTAATCTGTAAAGCACTTTGAATCGCCACGTGCTGAAAAGTGCTATATAAATAAAATTGCCTTGCCTTGCATTAACTTTTGTATCTTGAATGATTACAAATGCCAAATTATTGAATGTGAATAAGCAAATACAAGCATGCTAACACGGTAAATGTAACTGGTAATAAGAGTGAAGACTACGCCGTTTCAATCAGTAATGGAGTTCCACTTGGCTCTTATCTTGGTCCTTTACTATTTACATTTAACATAAATTCAATTCTTCCAAAACAGTACCAAAACATGTGTTTCTATGCAGATGATACTATTTAATATTTGCATGGTTCCAGGGCCGCCCCTCCCTACACGCAGATCACGCAGACTGCGTAGGACCTCACCTCGTGGAGGGGGCCTCATCTTGCGGAGGGAGCCTCAACTGAGCGCACCTTTATGCGCTTATGCGGCGCAATTAGTGTAAGCGCGGCACAGTTTTGCCGCTGCGAGGCTCCACTAGCACCCCCACCCCCCGTCGACGCTCGCGACACAGAGGGCCTCATCATATAACTTTGCGTGGGGCCACAAGTTGGCCATGGACGGCCCTGCATGGTTCCCAAAGTAATACGAGGTATTGTCTGCCCCTACTTGTCATTTGTACCATCAGTTAAGGATGCCACAGGGCTCTACTCTTGGTCCTTTATTATTTACATTAAATATAAATGACGTCATTTTTCAAATTAAATGCTAAAACATCCATTTTTATGCAGATGACACTATTTCATAAATATGAGGTCCCACTGAAAATGTGCCGTTTACAATGTTTTCTAGATATTATTTTAATCATACACTAATTTAAACAGAGGTGAGTCCAATAACATGGCGTTCTCTACATCTATCCATCTCTCTGGCTTTCCAATCTTTAACATTTGAAACCATGATCCTTCACTCATCCTGATTCAGTGTTTTGTTTGCAGCATTGTCATTTTCCCGCCCTGTGTAGAAACAGCAGAGGTGAAACCAGACTGCTGGGCAGACCGAACCAGAATGAAGACAATGAAACAACACACACAGTACTGGTGCTCAGAACTCGGGAACTTTGAACTGCAATGCAAATCAGATCCCCCCGAACCTTAACATCAGCACTCCCATTATGGCCATGATGGCGTAGAAAGCCCTCTGCTTTGATTGGTCAACCCGCTCCCTGGTCCCGCCCCCTTCCCCCGGCCCTGGACGCTTGAGAACATAAAGAACAGAAATGCTACAAAAACAGACTACAATTAAGAAGAAACCCATCATGCAGTAATACATGATTTGATTGAACTCATTGCTGCTGCGAGAAAATGCACAAATATATCGACGCAAAATAACCAGACACATCCAATGCTGATGTTCCTGATCCTGACTCCGCCCCTTTGCCTCAGCCCCAGGTAGGTGATTGGGTGAACAACAACCAGGTAGCGCTCCACACAGGTGAGCAGGTGAAACAGAGCTGTCCGACAGAGATGACGTTTAGAAGTGTGGTCCCAAGCAACATCTCCAGGAGATTGGTGTATCCGCCAATAAAGAGAAAGGCAAGCCCCAAGCATTCATTCAGCTGCAGGAAGATGGAGTGATAGGTGAGGTGGTCGGAGTGACTTGTAGCCGTGGAACTGGAGCGTTGCTTCCTCGACTTTTGGTAGCCCAGGTGCAGGACGAGGATGAAAAAAGGCAGAGGGAGGAGGATGTAGATGATGTAGAGAGCATGTAGATGTAGGTGATCGTTTTGAACTTGAAGCATTGGTCCAAGAGAATAGGATAGGTTGTGTTTGAGGAGGGAAGGAGGGGAGGAAGAAGGGGGTAATTGGCAAAGGAAGAGGAGTTGTCTGACATGTTGATGTACATGGATGCCTGGAAGAGAAGAAGATACAGTGAGACAAAATGTTAAAAAAAGATGGTGGTCAGAGAGATCTTGAATTAGGAATGAGAAGATTACAGTCGTCAATTATTAAAAGGTGAAAAAACCCACATGTATAACTTCATGCTATGTTCACCTGAGCAATGCAATCAAAGACGGTCGGGCCACTTAAACTTCGTCGCCAAGATGGCGGTCGTGAAGGGTTTCCAGCGTAATGAGTGCACCATCACGGTACTAATGGTGTAACAAGTGTAAGTGTATCATAGGATAATGGGATTCCCAGAGGTTCAACAGACTTGCACTAAGGTAGCTCTTTACAGACAAAATGACTATTGGTTATAAGTAAATAATAACTTTATCATGATATGTTCAAATTAAATCTGAAAAACGTCACATTTTTGCTTTATCTTTCATAGTAAAGCTATTTTAAAAGCGATTTGCAGAATTAACAATTAACAAAAGTTAGTATTATTATTAAAAGACAGAAGTTCTCAAAGGAATCACAAGTTTAAATGTAAAAATGATCATATTCCCAACATACATACCAAACAAGACTGACTATGCTCTTTAATGTGTGAGAACATTAGGGCACTATACCTGAAGGCATTTATTAAACCTTTGCAGCAAAATTATAATAAAAAGTCAAGAAAACAAAGTCACCCTGGAAATGAAGTTGGCTATAAGAAATCTACAGAGAGTAAACAAGTACCTCAATCTAAAACTCTTGATATCTGTATTAAATACATATCTAAGTAAGTTGTTTTTTAAGAGATCACCCACCTCAGCAGCGTTTCTTCAGATCGACCTTCTTTGCCCTCTTCAAAACCGACTGCTGAAGCACAGGTGAGACCAGGACTCGCATTTTCATTCATACCTAGTGGTACCTTTAAACGGTAGATTAAATAATGCAAATGTATTTCTCGCATTATTGTGTCTCTGTGAGTTCAGACTGCAGAGACCTCACAGGCATTATTTGAATATCACGGCAATTATCATCAACTCGTCATCTGTGCATGATTTATATAGAGATTATACAACAACACAATAAAACACATAAAGTTAGTTATAACGTTTATTTTTGTTTAAAGTACAGTAATGTCATATATTGTTACACCACAATTACTTATAGTATGCATTACAGTTAAATAGTTTAGTGCGCCTCAAACCAATTTCCAAAATCATCAAATCTAATCAAAGTTTATTTATATAGCCCAATATCACAAACACATTTATCTCAGTGGGCTTTACAGAATAAAAACATATATGACAATGTAACATATATTAAAAATTACAAGTTAGTTATTATGGCATTTATTCGTTTTATAAATACAGTAATGTTATACAGGTTTATACAACCATATAACATACAGTCATGCTACATTAGAGTTTAACATTGTTGTGAAGGATTGTCTTTGTCACGACTTATTTACAATAACAAGACAAAGTCACGGCAGACCATACTTAATTTTTGTTTAAGTTTTTAGCCAGCCAAAGTAACCGCTAAAGGCTGTTAGCTTTAGCTGCCGCTAGCTCGGTTAGCTGCGCAGCTAGCTGCAGTACTTATTATGACAAATTAAGTTTAATAGTTTCGTTAAGTTTGATAATTGGGTAGTTAGGCATATTTATAAAAGGTTAGGATGTCTTGGTTGAGTCCGCAGAACAAAGACATCTCACACAATGTCAAATTTGCAAATACAAATGTCTGTTTTATGCCTACTAATTCAAATAAAGTGCAGTGGCGTCTGGCCCATAGGGGGCGATAGAGCGCCGCCCTCCCTAAGCCACACACAAAAACATTATTATTAATAACAATAATAATACAAATAATAATACTAATTAATTATATAAATTGTCCATATTTCTGTGTTTAAATATGGAATGCACCCAGAAATATGTGTAAAATATGATTTTAAAATAATTTGCGCAAAATACATGCTTTTCCTATACACTGTATGACTGAAGTTCAGTGCCGGAGCGATGGAGGAATCAAATTGATTGCATGTGGCTCAGCCCTACCTAGAAAAAATCCCACCAGCCGCCCCTGAGAAAGTGTCACCATAGGATGCATTAAATATTGAACCACTACATAATTGTTAATTCCACATATGAGTTCCTACATTTAAATGTCTTACTTTGACACCAAAATTAGATTTCAAATGTAAATACACTTCTAAGAATCCCGTTATTTACAGATGAATATAACACAATTTATTAATCTTTTAATATGGTTAATTAAATCAGTCCAATAAGATGAAAATTTGACAATATTGAAATGATGGAATTACTAAAAAAATTGTCCCGAGACACGTTTAAATTATTTAGTACTTTATTAGTTATCATTTACATGCTGAACTATTGATATTCCTGTTAACCTTAACTATAGTATTTGCATATATTATCATGCCATCACAATAAATGTTGCTTGTATCTATGGTGCTGAAGTAAAGCTTTGTTTCCCATCAGTAATGGATTGGCACAGGGTACTATCTTTGATCCTATACTATTTAAGTTAACACGAATTACAATATTCTTCCGAATCACTGCAAAATAGTTTTTTATGCAGATGACACCACTGTTTATTGGCATGGTTCCCAAATGATTAGGAGGTATTCTCTACATCTACCTGTGACTCATCAGTAATGGATGGCCATATGTTCTAGTCTCAGTCTTTAATATCTGCATAATAATGAAAGAAAATCGTAAATGTTTTATGCAGATGACACCACTTTATACGTGCATTGTTTCACTCCAAACTAGTACATTATATTCATCTACCTGTGACTCCTACCATCCTATTATGAGAACTTAATTCCTTCACTCATCCTGATTCACTGTTTGTTTGCAGCATTGTAGTTTTCCTGCCCGGTGTAGAAACAGCAGAGGTAAAACCAGACTGCTGGGCAGACCGGAGCAGAGACTGGATATCAAAACCACACAAAAATCAGTGTTCATGATATTGACAATGAAATTCACACCAAACCTCAACAACAGCACTCCCAATATGCCCATGATGGCGTAGAAAGCCCTCTGCTTTGATTGGTCAGTGTGCTCCTTGTTCCCGCCCCCTTCCCCCGGCCCTGAACGCTTGAGAACGTAGAGAACTGAAATGCTGCAAAAAGTGACGCCACTTAACAATAAACACATAATGCAATAGTACAAGATCCGAGATAACAACTGGCCACCTAAGAAAGATACAGCCAACCAAACTAAGCCCAGAAACCAAACACATCCAATGCTGATGTTCCTGATCCTGACCCCGCCCCCCTGCCTCAGCCCCAGGTAGATGACGGGGTGGACAACAGCCAGGTAGCGCTCCACACAGGTGAGCAGGTGAAACAGAGCCTGTCCGCAAGACACAACACTAAGGAGTGCAACCCCAACATCCACCATCTTCAAGGAATTAATGTTCATACCAATGAAGTAGAACGCAGTCCCATTGTATTCAATCAGCAACATGAAGATGGAGTGATAGGTGAAGTGGTCAGAGTGACTTGTAGCCGTGGAACTTGAGCGCGGTTTCCTCGACTTTTGGTATCCCAGGTACAGGACGAAGATGAGCAGAGGCATGAGGAAGATGATGTTGAGGGAGAAAGCTGAGAAGATGTAGATGAAGGATTTGGTATTTGAGCAAATGTTGAAGTCAGAGGAGTTCGAGAAGAAGTTAGGAGGAGGGGGGAGATCAGCAAAGGAAGAGGAGTTGACAGACATGTTTGTATACATAGAGGCCTGAAGAGGAGAAGGAGAGGAAGGGAGAACAACACAGGTTGATCAGTAATCAATAAAGAGTAGATTCAATTCCATCTTATGTATCCAAAATAATTCCTATTAACCAAACAATCATTCAACAAAGCTCTGTAAGGCATGAGTTGTCAATATGTTGACATCTTTTTCGTTTACTCACAGGGAGAATTACATATATCATGTTGAACATAAGTTTACATTTACTCAAATTGATCATTCCTACCAATTTAGAGCGTAAAGAAGTAAAAACAGACCTTGATGTGTAAAAAGAAAAAGGGAACAATTGTAAAACTTATCCTGGTAATTGTAAAAACTTTGTTAATTAAAAAACACCCACCAAGCCGTTTCTTTCATATTGTCCTTCTTTCTCCTGCGACTGATCCAAAGCCAGCTTAATGCTCTTTTGCTGTTGTCTGGGTGTTTAAAACAGGTAAATGAAGGTCTGTGAAGTTTCTTTGCATGATGCAAAACATACGCATAGGTGTTACACATTTCATGGTAAATTACACAAGGCAAATCTGTGTTTCTTAGTTTGAAGGAAGTCAGCAGCCCCAATGTTTGAATATGATGCTAATTTAACGTGCAATATCCTCTGTGCTACATGAATATTTGCTGTGAACAACCACAACATTCATGTTTTTCAAGAATAATAAATAGCGCCATCATCAGTTCACAATTTTAAATGTTTTAAGTTCATTACTTTGATTCATGATAAAATACCTGCACACTAATGTAATAAGTGCTAATCAGCAATATTAGCTTGCTAATATACTTACCTGTGCTAAACTTTTACATTATACACAAAAAACAATATTCTTCAAAATCAACATTTATGCAGATGACACCATTGTGTTTGTCTGTGTCTCTATGTGTCTATGTCTATCTATGGATTCCCTCCAAACTAGTTCAAGGGAATAATATACATTTCCTGTGTTTTGTAAGTCAGCTGAGGCTTATGGGTAATGTAGTATGTAGACCTATTTGTGGCTATTACTTAACAATTGTGAAACTTTATATAACCTTAAAATATAGAAACTAGTTTTATACTCCTTGTGTACAAAGTGTTCTTTTTTCTTGGTCCTCAAACGGCAATGCTCTGTTGTCTTTTAAACAGCTTGAACACACCTGAAGACAGCGAGGACACGCAGGTGTTCTGGGTCACATTATACTATCTGATTTGACTGAGCAGCAGTTTTAGCTCACAGCTCATTTGAATCCCGTCAAGCATCGACTTTAACAGAGGGATGGATCAAAATCAACCCCACGGCTGCTTTCCATAGAGTACCATCAGAATGGGATATGGGAATGGGATTTCTGAATGTATATGAAAAGTACTTTAAATCTATGAGTCCAACAGCTAATGTTTAAGCTCTGTCTGTACACGTTATAAAGCAAGCATTCAGGTATTTCTTATAAGTTTGAAAATAAACCCCAAGAGCCGCTTTCACACCAAGTACTTTGCCGTACTTAGTTCCCAGCACTTAGTTCCCAGCACTTAGTTCCCAGCACTTAGTTCCCAGCACTTAGTTCCCAGCACTTAGTTCCCCCATGGAACTAAGAGCCGATCGCATTCACACCGGAATAAGTTCCCTGAGGGAAGATTAGGCAAATGAAGCCGCTGACGTCACTTCTTCTTCTTCTTCTGCTTTGGGTTTACTGGCAGGCCGCAAACAACTTCACGGCGTATACTGCCACCCGAAGTCCCCCAGTAGCTTCTACTGAAGCCTTCCGAGTAAATCGCCAGAACGCCGACACCTCCTCATCACTCCACCGCTCCCATGTTTTCTTTTGTGTTGCCATAAGTTATTCTCTCTCCGTTGGTGCGCGGGGCTAATGCTAATGCTAATAATGCTAATGCCAGCAAATACTATGGCGGGTTTAAAAAACTTTTCAGAGTTTTACGGGGCGTGGATTGCAATCCGCCCGGCCAATCAGAAATTGGTGCTTTTTTCTCCCCAGGATAGTCCCACCTCTCTAGCAGGCACTAAAAATGGGGGTAAAAGTTCTCTGAACTAAGTTCTCTTTTTGGTGTGAACGCAAAATTCCAGGCACTATCGGAACTAAATGGGAAAAGTACGGGTAAAAGTACTCCGGTGTGAAAGCGCCTAAAGAAGGAAACTTGCAGAATTGATTGTGTTGTATTTCTTCTAAAAAGGTGGGCAGAGGTGTTCTATATGAGCATGTTTGACTTTGCAGAGAAAACTGAATGATAGTTAGATGTTATTAGCCGAATGTTAGTTTCCCACCAGCTTTGCTTTATGTGCTAAGTTAGGCCTAACTCGACACATTTTAAATCAAAAAATTGTCCGATAGAGGTAATGTCAGAAGATTATGATGAATAGCATATACATCAAGAGCGAGATGTAAAGCATTTCTGTTTCTGTTGGCTAGGGATTTGAAATGCAAAATCCTCAAAGGCCTTTCCCTTTTGGGAATCTATAACACCATTAGGAACATTTGCTTACTTTGAATGATCGGCCAACTCTGAAGTTTGTTAGGCAATATGCAAAACTCTGCTGCCATTTGTCATCCTCACATATCACACAATGCACACACACACAAAGGCGCACACAAGCACACATATGGACCATGTTGCTTTGAAAGGAAGTCATTGATTTGCAGCAGAAGGACGGTCAGAAACAAGAACTCCTTCAAGGTTGGCTTTCTTTTGTATGTTTTTATTAAGTTTACCATTTAGATTTGTAATATTATAATGGTAAAGCATTTTAGTATAGTCAACTTAAAATAAATTCCACTGCATGTGAGACTTGTAGGTCCTTACAGTATCTTTACTTAAGCACGACAGCAATGCAACCAAAAATGACAGTCAAAGATATAGTTCGTGATCTGACAGAATTATTAAGAGATCTTGTTAAATATATATCTGAATCTATTTTAAAGGGCAAATGTGTCATCTTCTATGTTCATCTTTACCTCACTCTTCTTTGCCTACAACTTTGTAAATACTCTTGAAATGATGGCGCGGTCATCCATCAATCAGAAGGTTGGTGGGTTGCTCCCAAGCCCCTGCATATCAACATGTTTAAGTGTTGTGAAAGACACTGAACCCCAAATTCAGATTGGTCAAGACACTCATCCCCAAACACTAAATGGGTTGGGATACTTGAACCCAAATGTAACTATTTCACATATCCTGTATCTTAAATGAACTAACCTTCTTCTCTTTCTCCAGTCCTCATTTCTAATAGACATGGCAGCCAATTCTTCCTCTAACTCCACCCTCCATCCGGCTGATTGCCTAAACCCCATTTTCGTCTTCACGGCCCTCTACGTCGTCTACATCCTCCTCATCCCTCTCTTCATCTTCGTCCTCTACATTGGCTTCCAACGATGGAGGAAATGTGGCTCTGCAACAACAACGAGCCACACCGACGTCTTCACCTTTCACATGGTCATCCTGGAGTTAATCGGAGTTGTGGGGTACACCATCTACTGCTATGGCATCTACTCAAATCAGAAATGTTTAATTAAAGTGGGGACATATGTATTTTCCATCAATTTACCCGGACAGACTCTGTTTCACCTGCTCACCTGTGTGGAGCGCTACCTGGCTGTTGTTCACCCCGTCATCTACCTGAGGCTGAGGCAGGGGGGCGGGGTCAGGATCAGAAACATCAGCATTGGGTGTGTTTGGTGTATTTGCTTCTTTGTAGCAAGTTTGGAAGATATTTGTATTGCCATGATCATTATAACATTTGTATATTTGGTCTTCTCCTTGATTGTCGCTAGTTTCTGCAGCATTTCAGTTCTCTTTGTTCTGATTCGCCCAGGGCCGGGGGAAGGGGGCGGGCAAAGGGAGCGGGTCGACCAATCAAAGCAGAGGGCTTTCTACACTATCATGGTCATCATGGCTGCCCTGTTGTTGAGGTTCTTGAGCAATTTGGTTTCCTCTTTGTTGTATATTTCATCAGTGCTGGATGACTGTGATGCGATATTAACGATGTGGTCTGCATACTGTTTCGATGTTCCCAGCAGTTTAGTTTACCTCTGCTGTTCCTACAGAGAGCGGGGAAACTACCAGGCTGCAAACACTGAGGCAGTTTGAGAATTAAAGCAAACAACCTTTTATGAAAGAGTAACCTTAATTAGCGCATACTTATCTATTAGTGGAATAGATTCCATTTGTTTGCATTCAATTTGAACCTTTTATGGTGTGTGAGTAGTTAAAGTCTGTTGTTGAAAATTGATTTTGTGTGTTTTTGTACTCCTGTGGCTGATTTGCTTCAAGAGGCAAAGAAAAGGTTGACATTTTGGAAAAAGTTAAAATTGGTAAAGTTTTCTAAACATATGGTTTCATGCTGCTTTTATAATATGTGTTATTTTTGTCAATGCTCTTCTTCCAAACTTCCAAATGGTTGTGTTTTAAACAGCGTCTACACACCTGAAGACTCCGAGGACATGCAGGTGTTCTGGGTTGAGGTTACAAAGTCAACGTCTAACCATTGACACTTTGTTTTTGTACAAGTTTTATTAATAAAAACGTAGATAATGCTTGCCAACAAACTAGCTTTGGAGTTGCTTTATTTCCAAAATGTTGAACTATCTCTTTAAAAACTAGGACTGACCCTGCGCTTTCTGAAAACTAGAACGCATTACAACATTTGCCTACCTTGATTGATCGGCAAAGTCCGACGTCTGTTGTGATATATGCAAACCTCTGCTACCGTCCGTCATTCTGTCACATTTAACAATGAGCATGTACTGTACACACACACACACACACACACACACACACACACACACACACACACACACACACACACACACACACACACACACACACACACACACACAGAGGATATACCCAGACCACAAAGCATTGATAGGCAGTCAAAGACTTGGCGACGCAGGAGAAGAACGGTCAGAAACAAAAACTCTTACAAGTTGGGTCTACTTTAATAACATTGTTTGTTAAATGTTTGGATTTAAACATTGTAAAATTACAATGGTAAAGTAGTAAATGTCATTCATGCCTTCAAAGTTCAGTAACTTCATAAGTGCAGGAAAATGTAGAAGACAGCGTAACGATGCAGAAAAATGTCATGTGAAGTTATTGCAAACCTCTGGCAATATGTTGATAAGTCATTTTGACAGCAAAACGTTATATATGCTTTAGCAAGGAAGGGATGCATCCTATAATGACAATCAAAGGTAAAACTATTGATCTGACAGAACTAACATGTTATAAGAGGTCAGGGATATGAAAGTTAGTCAATGCATGATATAAATTTCAAGGATGCATTGCATGGCAAGCTGCTGACAGCAAGTCTAAATATAGCATGTACTTAAAAATGTATTGCTTTCTACTCAATTAAAGGGCCATGCAAATTGGGCAAGACACTGAACCCCAAATGAAAAATCTGTCAAGATTTTGAATTCCAAATCCAGACTGGTCAAGATACTCAACCCCAACTTGCACATTGGTCAGGATACTCCCAAATTCCAAATAAGTAGATAATGAACACCAAATTGCAAATTGGTCAGGGTACGGAACCTCTAATTCCAAATATAACTAGATAATCAACCCTAAATTGCAAATTGGTAAAGACACTGACCCCCAAATAAAAAAATTGGTCCAGATTCAGAACCCCAAATTCCAAATAGGATGACATACTGAACCCCAAATGGCCTACATGTAAATGGTTGAATGTTACCATGCTTTCAAGTGCTTTCAATGGTCCTAAAAGCCAAATACCATTTCAAATATCCTGAATCATATATTAACTTGAATTCTTCTCTTTGTCCAGTCCTCGATTCTAATATACATGGCAGTCAATTCTTCCTCCAACTCCTCCCTTCCTCCGGCTGATTGCCTAAACCCCATTTTCGTTTTCACACCCCTTTACATCGTCTACATCCTCCTCGTCCCTCTCTTCATCCTCGTCGTCTAAATTAGTTTCCAACGATGGAGGAAACGAGGCTCTGCAGCAACAACGAGCCACACCGACGCCGTCACCTTTCACATGGTCATCCTGGAGTTAATTGGAGTTCTGGGGTTTACCTTTCACTGTTACGGTATCTACACTGATGGACCATTTATAATTGAAGTAGGGTCAGGCATCTTTGCCGTAGTCTCCCCCGGACAGACTCTGTTTCACCTGCTCACCTGTGTGGAGCGCTACCTGGCTGTTGTTCACCCCGTCATCTACCTGACGCTGAGGCAGGGGGGCGGGGTCAGGATCAGGAACATCAGCATTGGGTGTGTCTGGTGTATTTGCTTCATATCAGCAGGTCTCCAAGTTATTATTCTTGTCATTTCAGATGACCAATCAAAGCAGAGGGCTTTCTACGCCGTCATGGCCATCATGGCTGCCCTGTTGTTGAGGTTCCTGAGCAGCATTGTTACCACTTCGTTGTATGTTTTAATGTCAGGTACATGTCAGGATTATGTATTGATCTGGTCTCTTTTCTGGTTCAATGTTCCCAGCAGTTTAGTGTTACCTCTGCTGTTCCTACAGAGAGCGGGGAAACTACCAGGCTGCAAACACTGAGGCAGTTTGAGAATAAAAGCAAACAGACTTATATGAAAGTGCAGCATTCATTAAAATCATATTTATCTCTTAGTGGAAAACATTCATTTTGTTTGCATTCAATTGGAACCTTCTATGGTGTGTGCGTAGCTAACGTTCTGTAGTAAAAGTTGATTTTGGGAGTTTTTATTCACCTTTTTATATTTTCTTATTAAGTTGTGCAAGTGCTCTTCTTCCAGAATTCACAATGATTGTCTTGTAAACAGCTTGAACACACCTCAAGAAGAACCTACAAAACTTGTTTACATGAAACCAACAGAAATGTCATATCATGTTTTCATTTTTTGAGATTTGAGTAGAGTTTTTAATCCATTTGGTTTTGCTTGAATATGATTCAGCTGAGGCTCATGGGTAATGTAGTATGTAGACCTATCCGTGGCTATTACTTAAGAATTGTGAAACGTTATGTAACTTTAAAATGTAGAAACTAGTTTTATACTCCTTGTGTACGAAGTGTTTTATTTTCTTGGTCCTCAAACGGCAATGCTCTGTTGTCTTTTTAAACAGCTTGAACACACCTGAAGACAGCGAGGACACGCAGGTGTTCTGGGTCACATTTTACTATCTGATTTGACTGAGCAGCAGTTTTAGATCACAGCTCATTTGAATCCCGTCAAGCATCGGCTTCAATAGTCTCGACCTCTTTCTGAATGTATAAACAAAGTAATCTAAATGTATTCAGCTAATTTGTCAGCACTATCTGTGTAAGGCATAGAGCCAGCTATTTCTTATATGTTGGAAAATAAATCCCCAAAAAGGAAGCGTGTATAATTAATTGTGTTGTAAGTCTGATCAAAGGGTGTACATTTGGTTTGCAGCAACACTGAAAAACATTTGCTAGCCAGTGGTTTACACATGCTTCGTGTGATGCTAAGCTACGCTAAACACATGATTTTTAATCCAATAGATAGTAAGTCAGCAAATGAGACAATTCTCCAAACGTCTACGTTGTAAATTGTAAATGAAATTCAATAACAGGCGCATGGTTAGCGTCAAATTCCCACTTTTTTTTTTTAGCATTAATCGTGCTAACAATTGGGAGATGTGATATATTTTTACGATATTTTTCATAAAGCAAAGTATTGGACACATATTGTTGCTAGGTGTAGAATCTGGAGATCACAATGTGTTGTCTCACGCTATGCTAGTGGTCATTTCAACACTCTGACAACTTTACTTATGCCCAGTTGTAAGTATCAAATGCGTAACCTCAACTTTAAACTACAAAGAGCCATGATGTGTTTTTATACAAATCAGAAATATCGCCAAAGTTGAGCCAATGCTTCCCAAAAACAAAGTTAGAAGTATAGTTTTAAGGCATGTTTCCAGTGGGTAAAGAATATAGGAGCAGAAGCTATGGTAAACATTGAATGGTGAGAACTTTAGCTGGTTAGCTTAGCACACAAAACGGAAACAGGAAATAGGCGTGGGACTGTAAAAATATATATAAATCCATCTTTTAGCACCTGGAAACCTGACAAATAAACACATTATTCATCGTCTATTCCAAATAAAATCTATCCGAGACCCGTGGAGGTTACTAAGTCAACGTCTGACGATTGACACTTTGGTTTTTCTACATTAAAACATTGAAGATAAACCTTTTTAGTTAGCTAGATTTAGATGTGGTTGTTTGCAAAAATGTTGAAGTATCCCTTTAAAAACAAATAGGACAGACCTGACCTGACCTGACCTGACCTGACCTGACCTGACCTGACCTGACCTGACCTGACCTGACCTGACCTGACCTGACCTGACCTGACCTGACCTGACCTGACCTGACCTGACCTGACCGGACCTGACCTGACCGGACCTGACCTGACCGGACCTGACCTGACCTGACCTGACCTGACCTGACCTGACCGGACCTGACCTGACCTGACCTGACCTGACCTGACCTGACCTGACCTGACCTGACCTGTGGAAAACTATAACGCCATTCAGAACATTTGCCTACCTTGATTGATCGTCATAATCAAATCAACGTGTGTTATGATATATGCAAACCTCTGCTGCTGGCTGACATATGATACAATGAACACACACACACACACACACACACACACACACACACCACACACACACTAACACACACACACACACGTCCATAAGCATATATCTGGACAACAAAGCATTGAAAGGTAGTCATTCTCTCCGTAGATGCAGGAGAACGATGATCAGAAACAAAAAGGTGGGTCTTCTTTTAAAACATTATTTTATTACGTTTTGTATTTACATTTGCAGTAATAGCAATGGGAAACCTGCTTAATATTGTTAGTTTTAGCATATTGTACTGAGTTAAAAGTGCAGGAAAAGGTACAAGACACATTATAGAAAAATGTAATACAAACATTTATTAATTATGACAGTCAAATGGAAAGTTATTGATCTGTCAGAACTGTAAATACCTTTTCTGATCATGTTTAGGAGAAGATTTTGCATCCTTTATGTGCATCTGTTTATTTGAAATAGGTAAATGTAGTTAATTGAAACAATAGATTCCTCAGTGCATGATACATTGATCTAAATGAAGGATGCTTCGTAGTCCAACCCAGTATTACAGCTTCAGCGTTACCATTTTTACCTTTCAACATAAAAGCCGAACTTAGGTGACTCAAAGATTCACTTTTAGTTCCCTGCCCTCGCAGCCCGGATAATCTTGGTTTTTCTGTTTGGGTTTATCTTGTAGGTTGAATATCTGAGTCTGCTAAAAATATCTCCACCTCCTTAGCATACTCTGCACTATAGGGACACATTTGGGATGCACATTTGGCTGTTGGAAGCGCAGCTGGACTGCAAATCATCCGAGAAAAACTGCAAGAAATCTCAGTTTTTTAGAGGCATGTAGGGTTTGCTTCTTTATTGCCTTAGACTTAATCACCATTACGTTAAATGACGGTGCAGGAAGTACAACATATTTTGGCCTTCTCAGTCAATAAGGCATGCTCTTTATGGAATACCTTGAGTCATTTCATCCATCGTTTACATTTACAACCAAGGCTGATTGGGCGGCCCACATTTTCTTCTAAGGGGTCATGTTCAAGCTATATTTGGTACAGTTGCTCTTTAATAGAACATGGTAAAGTTTCCATGGGCAAAATTCTGAACCCCTCTTTGTAAATGTGAGAATACTGAATTGTGTTTCACTAACTGTCATTATTCTTCTTTCTTAGTAAAGTCCTCCAAACAAATGGACATGTCGGCCAATTCCTCCGCCAATTCCTCCACCAATTCCTCCGCCCATCTTCCTGATGCCAAGACAATGCCAAAACGTCCGTCTTCACAGCACTCTACGTCGTCTACATCCTCCTCATCCCTCTCTTCATCTTCGTCCTCTACATTGGCTTCCAACGATGGAGGAAACGAGGCTCTGCAACAACAACGAGCCACACCGACGTCTTCACCTTTCACATGGTCATCCTGGAGATAATCGGAGTTGTGGGGAATGCCTTCTACTGTCACAACCTCTACACACATGATCCAGTTACAGGTCAGGTGGGGAATTATGTATTGTCCGCCATCTCACCTGGACAGACTCTGTTTCACCTGCTCACCTGTGTGGAGCGCTACCTGGCTGTTGTTCACCCCGTCATCTACCTGAGGCTGAGGCAGGGGGCTGGGGTCAGGATCAGGAACATCAGCATTGGGTTGTTTGGTGTATTTGCTTCTTTGTAGCAAGTCTCCAATCTATTCCTATGTTCCAATTGGTTATTTCATTAATGTTTTTTGCCATCTCATTGATTTTCGCCTTTTTCTGCAGCATTTCAGTTCTCTTTGTTCTGATTCGCCCAGGGCCGGGGGAAGGGGGCGGGAAAAGGGAGCGGGTTGACCAGTCAAAGCAGAGGGCTCTTCACACCATGATGGCCATAACGGCTGCTTTGTCTGCGAGGTTATTGAGCATCCTGGTTATAAGCTCGTTCTATAGTTCACCATTGGTGGCTAAATGTGATATAGCATTAGTGATCTGGTCTGTATACTGGTTCACTCTGCCCAGCAGTCTGGTGTTACCTCTGCTGTTTCTACAGAGAGCGGGGAAACTATCAGGCTGCAAACACTGAGGCAGATTGAGATTCAAAGATTTCATAGATTTGAGATGTTAACCTTTTATGGAGTAGTTACAGCATGTTGTAGTAAAAGTATATTTTCCCTATTTATGTTTTTATGCACATTTTATTTGTTGTCGCATATAAAAAACTTGTTTACATGAAACCAACAGAAATGTCATATCATGTTTTATTTTTTTGAGGTTTGAGTAGAGATTTTTATCCATTTGGTTTTGCTAGAATCTGATTCAGCTGAGGCTTATGGGTAATGTAGTATGTAGACCTATCCATGGCTATTACTTAAGAATTGTAAAACTTTATGTAACTTTAAAATGTGGAAACTAGTTTTATACTCCTTGTGTACGAAGTGTTTTATTTTCTTGGTCCTCGAGTCAATATCACCATACGGTGCATTTGAGACTTCCCAATTTCCCCCCAAAAAAGCTGAGATTTTCCATTGAACTTCATATTCATTGTATAAAGTATATGTTATGCTGTTAGAAATGGATGTTGGTCAAGCTCCCACACTTTTTATAAATTAATTGCTGGCAGACAATGTACATGCAAACAGCAAAATGTATCCACCCTGTCATGGACAAATTCAAAGTAGAGTAAATACATTGTAATTAGATAGTGATTATAAAATGTACATTTTCAGAAAGCTATTTAGTCCCTTTCTCAACAATATATTTCAGTTAATGGAGAAAGTATTTCGATAATAATAAAATGAGTAAAAATGTCAGAAATTAGTCGAAATGTCCTTACCATTTCTAACAGTCTTCAATATGTTGTTTTTGTCCAATCGTCAGAGTTTAAACAACATTGCTTTGTTTAGTGTGTATGTTATCAGAATCATGTTAAATGACTCGATGATGTATTTGTATCTGCGTGATAATCCATTTTCTTGTAGTACAATGATGCATCTGTTTTTGAATGAAATAATAAAGGTGAAAAAAAATTCTTCAAATTGTAAACGTGTTTATTGGTTGTGTAATATCTACTATCAATGAAAGCAAGTTCATAATCAGAGGTCATTATTATTAGTATTATTCATCAAATGAAGAATGTAAAGGTAATATTTATGTTTTCTATTTAAACTTTTAAAATATATTCTCAATATATATATATAACATTTCATTTAGAAATCTCTAAACATTTAATTTGTACACGTCTGTGAGAGCACACTGTAATACTCATTAAAGCCCTATTTAATAAAAAAAAGGGACTTATCTTTTGCAGAATGTTATAACTTTCCTTTATTTTAATTTATGAACATTATTAACAGATCCTTTGACTTCTATAATGGACGGTGGAGCCAATTTTGACTAGTTTATATATAATTATATAATGTAATGCATCATATTTTAGGATAAAACCTAAACTTTACATTTTCATTTGAAGTATATTCCAATTTAAAGCAGATTTATTTTAATTGTTGTGTTTGCCCAAGTCTACGGTTTGCCTCCTGCAGCCTTATTAGATCGGGACGAATGGTAATGGGGAAAATGCAAAAATCTAGCGCTTTGACAATGAATGGTCAGCAGGAATGTAAATACACCGACATACTGCGGCTTCTTTGCATGTTCCCATCACGCCTTTAGCTTTGTTCGGGTTTCTCATTGCAGGGAAATCGTGTTTCCATCCGCCGACAGTCAGATACAGTGAATAACACTTAACAAAGATAAGGGAGAACAATGAAAACAAAGAGGAAAGGCCATTTGATCCTGCAGTGCTTTATTTTTGTATTATTCAAGAACATCACCACACGTGTGCAGTCCTAAATATATAGGAACTTACAAAAAACAACAAATACAATATAATATATTAAGAAATGAAAATAATACAATACGATAAACTCAGAAATGACGATAAAAGTGTATTTGACAAGATAATATGTATTTGTGATGGCTCTCCATTTGATTATATGCAACAGTTACACAAACATTTTTAAATATAACAAATAAAATATGGAGACACAACTCTGAAAAATATGAATATACAAGACCCTTTTTAAATATAAATATAAAGCACTAAAAATTGGAAATTAATGAAATGTTTAGAGGGAAAGAAATCAAAGCTGTTGGATATGACCTCTTTGGGAACCATTCAATTGGTAAACAAATACATATTTCTCCTATGAAAAAGTAATTGTAACTTGTATTTATTCCACATTTCAATAAGTAATCAATATTCTATGGGTTGTCTTTTAGGACTTTAGCTGTGGAAGAAGATGCAATCTCCTTTATTGGCCTTAAGAAAAAAATACTACAATATACAAACAAAACAATCTGAATCCCTAATATTAAAGTTAACATAGATAAGAATCCTAAAAAAGAATGCTAACCCTAACCCTAATATACAAATCCCATTTCACATATTTACATATCCTTTTTCCTCCCATGTGACCTCAGAGGGGGATTTATTCATGCTGTTTTATGACAACATGAACCCATATCTATATATTTGAAGTCAGCCACAACCTAGCCCTGCTGTAGAGAACGTTTTAAGGTACATTTGTAGGTGTGTCAGTGTGTTTTTAATTGATTTCCTAGTAGAGTGTTGCAGGAATGAGTCCTGAAACACAGAGGAGAGTCAGCATTTTGCCACTTCCTGTTCCCTCTTCAATGGTTTTCTTGAAGTCTTTATTTTCAGTTGTTATCCTGAAAATAAAGACTGTGGTTAATTAACACAAGCTGAAGAGATTTTACGAATGCTCTACGACCCTAAACATCATAAAGTGGTGTTAATATGTGGAGACAAAACATGTAAGTATCATAAACGTTTGACTGACACAGAGATTATTTTCTGCACATGTAGAAATCCCATTGGACCAGCGAGATGCTGCATTCAGGATCCAACACAAAAACACAACATCCCCGCACCACTCTATCCTGAAAAAAGTCCTTATCCTGATTCAGAGCTGTGCCGACAACAACCCAGTTTGCCTGTCTTGTGCAGAAACAGCAGAGGCAGAACTGAGCTGCTGGGCAGGGACAGAAGATGCCCGGCATCGAACAACATGCATATATCCTGTACACTCAACGGAAAATAGATCAAGCAACTACCAAACAGAAGCCCCGCACACCTCAACAACAGAGTTCCCAAAATGGCCAGGATGATGTGGAACGCCCTTCGCTTTGATTGGTCAACACGGACCTTTTCCCCCGGGCCGGGACTCTTCAGGACACGGAGAACAGAAAGGCTGCAGAAACACGCCCCGAGTGCAGAGATGCCCGTCACGCACATTATCGGGACGCTGGGGAAACTAGTGGAGTATTCTGTTATCCCTATCCATCCGAAGCACAGCAGCCAGGAACACAAGATGCTGACGTTCCTGATCCGGACGCCTCCTTTTTCCCGGAGGCGCATGTAGGTGACGGGGTGAACGACGGCCAGGTAGCGTTCAATGCACGTCAGGAGGTGGAAAACCGCCTGTCCGGGGATAATAATGCACGTTGAAAATAACCCGACATTTAAGGCTGTGATGTTTCTGGTGATCGAAGCCAAGCCGTAGACCAAAACTCCAAAAGCAGCCACGATCTCCAGGAGCATCATGTGGTAGGTGAAGAAGTCCGAGTGGCTCGTTGCCTTCCTCCGCCGTTGGAAACCCAAGTAGAGGACGAAGAAGTAGAGAGGGAGGAGGAAGAGGACGTTGATAAAGGCGTAAACTTCAAAGATGATCAAACTGCCCAAGGAGTCCAAGCATGCTGTGTAAAAGGAAAAGCTGGGGGAGGGGAGGGTCGCGTTGAAGGAGGATGAGTTCATCGCCTGGAGAGAAGAAAGGGAGTCAAAATATGGACATGCAACTGTTGGGTGGGCAGATATGCAATAGTGATGCTTAACAGGGCGTCATGCACCAAGTCTGATGTTCATACCTTTCACATTTGAATGCATTTGCCTCAGAAATTCACTTAATGCAAAACTAGGATTTCGAGCCTACAGCTCAATATGAAAATCTAAAAACATCAATCATCTCCAACGTGCTTTTTTCTGGTTTTGCATCCCATTAACAACTCCCATCTTTACTTTACTTAAACATCTTCAAACTTCTCTTACATTGTTGGTATTCATACTTTTGAATCCATGACTTGAAGCTCTTAAATTTGCGAACAAACAGAGCACAACCGGTATCTTTATTTAGATTTAAAGGGGGTTAACTGTGCTCAAATCTCAGAGTTTTTTGGAACACATATAGAGATAAGAGAGATTTAGGATAAAAGCCCAATTATCTTACATGTTAGAGGCCCATAATGTAGTTATTTGGTCAAGCCACAATAAGGTTTAAACATGAAAAACTCCACCTAACTCTTATGTGCTGTAGAGTACAATATATTCCACTGGTGACCAAAGACCAAAGCATGACAAGACCAATCCATTCTTCATTAGTAAGTATTTGGTTGAGGCAGAAGGTAACATAATTGGTGAGAACCAGTAAACAAAGACTGTGTATACCAATTAATACCTTGTCAATAACAATTGGTACTAGATTTACATCACAAAAATCGACAAACCTTTTCATGGTGTTTTCTGCTCTGTTTGTTTCCTCTTTCCACCGCTGACTGCAGTACACAGCTGTCTGCTTTAAAAATATAAAGTTAGAGTAGGTGTGACTGGATCATATGGAAGAAAATAGAACTGGGAGTTATTTGCATTTTACAAAACCAACAATAAGTTTGTGTCTAGAACCGCATCCATTATAGATCTACAGAAACAACAAAGCTGATGCTGGTTCCTCACATGGGTGAACATCCCAAAACAACACACAAACCTTAGTACATTATGCACTCTGTCACTTTTTACAATACATTTTCAACTATCCATCTATTCTGCGACACTTTTATAATCAAAGATGTGCAAAGAACCTTCTAGTTGTCATTGTGACTGGGTCACAGTCTTTAAAAAAACAAAACAGTAAGTCTATAATGAAAGTCTTATCACCTGGGTTGTGATGCAAGTTGGTCCTTATTGGTATTCCTCTGGACATTTGGGTCCATTTCTGTGCAGGGACAGGAAGTCTGAAGACACCTAGTTCAAAATCTTGGAGGAAACCTTGACTAGAACATGTTTGTTAACCCCAGACCTCAGACTAACAACCAAAACACATTCAGACAACCATTGATTTCCAGACCAGTGGAGAGAAAGTGATAAAATGCTGAGTCATATCAGAGTTTCAGGATTCCTGCACACATTAGCAAGCAATAGCAAAATCCTACAACCCTTTACTGTCAAAGAAGCCTAAGCAATATCCTCTAATGTCTTGCCAGTAACTTAGCTAAATGCGTTATTCTGTCTACTCATCAAAAAAAAGATGACCACGCCGCTGTGTTTGGCTGCTTGTTGTCGCCTGTTGCCGCTCCTGTTTGTCTTGGCTCTGATTGTGTCTCTGTGTACGTATGATGTGCAAGCCACTATCATCTACGATCGTCAAACACTTCTGAATATACAAGCCTCTGTCGTGGATTTATACTCCTGGGATGCCGGTCAAAGATTCTTTCACCGTTCTCTATTCTCTCAACCACCTGAAGATGTATGGGCTCGGCCCTCCGGCTATCACCGTAGCAAACCAGCTAGGAGGCGGAGTAAGCGTGCAGGTGCATCGGTTAAGTTGAGGAATCCTGTCCACTGTCGCTCGGCACCGGCCTACTCTTTCCGGCCCGACGATGCTGGACCTTGTCGGCTGTGCTGCTCCATTCCACGGCGCTCCATGGAGACCAGGTATGCCTTTCTCACGCCGATTGTCCCAGACACGGACATAGTCACTGGGCCACTGCATCCCGCGGGGCTCTCTGTGAAACGTGGCGGTGTAGTCTTCCAAAATCTCCGCCTTCTGGCGTGCGAGCCGTTGTCTGATTATATTGATATCTAAGTCAAAATGGCTCTGATCAACACGAGATCAATATCAAATAAAACATTGATCCTCCATGACTTTTTTACAGCCCGTGGATTGGATTTCCTGATGGTGACGGAAACCTGGCTTAAAACTGATGAGTTCGCTCCACTTGTTGAACTCTGTCCCGGCGATTGTAACTTTTTCAGCACACTTAGACCCACCGGTCGCGGTGGGGGTCTGGCCGCTGTGTTCAAGAAACATTTTAACTGCCGCCTAGTGAACTCTGATCATTACACCAGCTTCGAGGTGCCATTAATCAAAGTGAGAGTGGTAAATCCCCTCTTAATTGCTCTTGTGTATCGTCCACCAAAATCTCATAAAGACTTTATCACTCAATTTGCGGACTTCCTCTCAAATACTATGCCTAGTTTTGATCGATTTCTGATTCTTGGCGATTTTAATATTCATGTCTGCTGTCCCACTAAGCCTCTTGTTAGTGAAATTATGCATCTGGTTGAGTCTTTTAATCTTACTATGCTGTCCACCGGTCCTACTCACAAACTAGGCCATACACTTGACCTAGTGTTATCGTCTGGTTTTCCGATCGGCAATGTGGAAATAACTGATGCTTGTCTGTCGGATCATAGTGCTGTTATTTTTGATGCATCTCTGCCTTTTTCTCCAGCTAAACCTCAACTTCCTGAACGTTGCTCTCGCTACTTTAACTCATTCACTGCCATTAAGTTCTCTGAGGCTCTCAAAGCTGCTCTAAATATCTGCACTATTGAAGCTTCTCCTCCCCATCTCAGCACTGAGGAACTTACCTCCTTATTTAACACCACCTGCTCTTCAATTCTGAATTCTGTTGCTCCCCTTAAATTGAAAAAGCCTAAAGCTTTGCCCTGGCAGAATGACACTACCAGAGCCCTAAGGAGAAAGTGCAGAAAATCAGAACGGAAGTGGAAGTGTGATAAGCTTCAAATTTCCTTTGAAATGCTGAGGAAGAATCTTCTCAAATATCAGGGAGCAGTTAAGGCTGTGAGGGTACAATACTTTTCCAACCTAATTTCAAACAACTCCCAAAATCCCAAGGTGTTAATCAGTACCATTAACTCTATCATCGGCCCTGCCCCCAGCTTAGACATGTCTCCTGCTAAGTGTGAATAATTGTTTTATTTCTTCACTAGCAAAGTTGAGGATATTAGAATGAACATCAGCCCCCCCACCTGTGACCTAGCCGTCTCGCTAGTCTGTTCCTCCAAACTGAACTGCTTTCAACCCATTACACTATCCTCCCTTACACAGATTGTTTCCACCATGAAACCTTCAACCTGCCCTCTTGACAGTGTCCCCACTGCCCTTCTGAAGGATGTCTTTGACTCTAGTGGCCCCAGCATCCTCTCCATAATTAACAGCTCTCTGTCAACTGGTACCGTTCCAAACTGCTTCAAGCATGCAGTGGTCACGCCCCTCCTGAAAAAACCCAATTTAGACCCCATCCTGCCTAGTAACTACCGACCTATATCTAAACTTCCATTCCTGTCAAAGGTTCTTGAAAAGGTTATTCTCAGTCAACTGCAGCCCTACCTACACCAAAATAACATCTCGGAAAGATTTCAATCAGGTTTTAGGCCCCACCATAGCACAGAGTCTGCCTTGTTGAAAGTGTACAATGACCTGCTCCTCTCTGCTGACTCTGGTAACTGTGCGATTCTGATTCTTCTTGACCTCAGCGCGGCGTTCGATACAGTAGATCATGACATCTTATTACACCGCCTCCACTACGCGGTGGAGTTGATGGCACTGCCTTAGACTGGTTCACATCTTACCTCAAAAACAGAAGCTTCTCCATCAACATGGGCATTTTTTCTTCCCCCCCCCCCCCCGGCTAGTCACCCCTGCAGTGTCCCACAAGGCTCCATCCTAGGTCCTATTCTGTTCTCTATTTACATACTTCCTCTCGACTAAGTCATGCCAAAATATAACATTTCCTTCCACTGTTATGCAGATGACACACAGCTCTAACTCCCCCTAAAAACAAACGACCAGTCCAATATTAAGAACCTCATGAACTGCCTTGAGGAAATTAAGGGTTGGATGGCAAAACACTACTTGCAGCTAAATAAAAGCAAGTCGGAAGTTGTCCTTTTCGGCCCCCCTGAATCCCTCAAAGCATTTACTAACAGTCTTGGCAACCTGTCCGCCCTTGTCAAACCCTATGTCAAAAACCTTGGTGTTATATTGGACTCTGCCTTTAAGTTTGACTAACAGGTCAATGCAGTAGTTAAAGCCAGTTTTTTCCTTCGAACCATCGCCAAAATCAAGCCGTTTCTGTCTTCTAAAGATGTAGAGAAAGTCATCCATGCCTTCATTTCATCCCGCTTAGACTACTGCAACTCCCTGTATACTGGGACCTGTCAGTTATCCCTGTCCCGCCTGCAACGGGTCCAGAACGCCGCAGCCAGGCTCCTCACAGGCAGCCGGAAGAGGGTCCATATTACCCCCATTCTGGCCTCTCTCCACTGGCTGCCAGTACGGCTCCGAATTGACTTTAAACTTCTCTTATTTGTGTATAAAGCCCTAAATGGGCAGGGCCCCTCCTATGTTGCAGACCTCCTTATCCCATATTCTAGCTCCAGGCCCCTCAGGTCGGCTAACCTGGGGCTCCTGGTTGTCCCACGCTCCAAACGTAAACTCAGGGGCGACCGAGCCTTTTATATTGCAGCCCGAAGACTGTGGAACAGCATCCCCCCTCCCCATCAGATCGGCCCCTCCGTTGACTGTTTTGAATCCAGGTTAAAAACACACTTTTACTCTCTAGCGTTTGACTCCTCCATATCTGGCTGATTGTGCCTGTGCCTATGTTTGTTGTGCATATGACCTTTCTGTATGTATGTTTATGTCGTTGTTCCGTTTTTATTTTTACTTACTTATCTATTTATCTAAAGGTCGTGTCAGCTACCTGCTCTGTTCTGTACAGCACTTTGGTCAACGTGAGTTGTTTTTAAATGTGCTTTATAAGTAAATGTGATGGATTGATTGATTGATAAAGGACGTTTTCTGGTCCTGGTTTCAAAAGAAATATCCTGATTCACAAGACAAGAACTTTCAGACAAAGCCTTGAGTTTCTAAAGTTTAAACCCACAGGAGTTTTAAGAACTTTTTGTGAATCTAAACCTCAGTAAAGACATCGGATTCATAGAAAAAAGTGGATTTTGCATAATAGGTGACCTTTAAGTTCACTGTTTGTGTACTGATCTAGTAGTATCCTAAAACCCTATAAGCCGAGCAATAACCTCTTATGTCTTGGCAGTAACTTGGCTAACATAAAGTTTGAGAAGGAAGTTTACTGGTCATGATTTCCAAAGAAAAATCCTGATTCAAGACAAGACAAGAACTTTCAGACAAAGCCTTGAGTTTCCAAGAGTTTCAAGAACTTTTTGTGAATCTAATCCTCAGCGGAGACATCGGATTCATCAAGCTCAAGATCCAGAAGATAGGGTATGGTCCCATTAAGATTCTCATTTAGCTTCACTGTGTGTGTACTGATCTAGTAGTTTCCTAAAACCCTGAGCAATAACCTCTAATGTCCTAGAAGTAGCCTAACACTGTCCTACCTACGTCTTCTACAAGGCACGTTTTCACAGATTATCTAAACTAATAGCTGACTCACTCTCACTTCTATTCTGTTATCTAAATCTAGCTTTCACTGTTGATTCCTGTTGGGGCTTAAACATGCTAGCGTTCCCGCTCTGTGTAGAAATAGAAGAGGTAGAATTAGACTGCTTGGCAGACAGAGCCAGAACCCGGACATAAGCAACGAACATTTATGTATCTCTTTTCCGTCCAGCATGAAATTGTTAAACAATAAACCAGTAAACCTCATCATCAGTGTAGCCAATATGGCACAGATGGTAAAGAAAGCCCTCTGCTTTGATTGGTCGATCCGTTCTCTGTCCCCGCCCACTTTCCCGAGTCCAATCAGAACACGGAGTGTGGAAATGCAGCAGAAAGAAACGACGGATAAGCATAGGGCTATGAAGGCTAAAACAACGAAGATGGGGAAATCCGGGAATTTTAAAACTGTCATAACTGTTACTCCGAAGCACACAATCCAAACTAAACCGATGGCTATGTTCCTGATCCGGATACCGCCCGCCTGCTTCGAGCCCAGGTAGGTGACGGGGTGAACGACAGCCAGATAATGCTCTATGCAAGTCATACTGTGCAGGAAAGATAGTCCGGAGTAAGTTAAGGAAATAATATAATACCCAGCCGTCATCGTCCCCACACTGCAGGAAAACATGCCGATACAGAAGAGGGTGATTCCCAAAACAGCGACGATTTCTAAGGTCACCATGTTGTACGTGATGGCGTCCGAATGGCTCGTTATTCCGGATGAAACGGAGCGTTGGCGCCACCATCGTCGTAAACCGATCCAGAAGATGAGGATGTAGATGGGCAGGAGGAAGAGGAGGTTGGTGACGGTGAAGCAGGCGATGATGGCGGAGCTCAAGAGATTTTCGGAGCACGAGAAGACGAAAGGGTAGGCGTTGGGGTTTGAGAAACAGCGAAGAGAGGAAATCAGGGAGGCGTTGGAGGAAGAGTTGAAAAACATGATTGATGGTTGAAAGCCTGAGGAGAAAAATATCAAAAGACAATTATCAGAGATGGCGAAAGTGCACACATCCTTTACTCAAGTATAAGTACAGATACTCGTGTTTAAAAATACTCTGGTGAAAGCATGGACGCGGAGGGGAAGGGGGAGTGCTGAGGGGGCTGCATTACCCCCATCTGTTGGCGGAGAGTTGTAACTGCAACGCCAAAAAGTTCACTAAACAAAACAATACAAAAGTTTTATTTTGAGTTACTATTTTTGAGTTAGCATTTTAGTGAAAGCAGTCTATAAATGCTTCACTATATAAGAGAAAGTGATAATGCGGTGTGCTTCTTCTGTTGCTCTGCTATAGAAAAGAAGCTCGTCAGTGCAGACAAGATCAGGGATGGGAGTTTTATGAAAGGAGGGTTTAACAACTGGCGAAAGGCAGAGGAAACATTTAGGGAGCATGAGAAGTCCCATCAACACACAGGCCGTCAACAAACTGGCAGCATTAAAACGAACACCGATGAATGCGCTGCTCTCACAAGCTGTTGCTAAAGACCAAATGACTGCATTTAATATGACGTTATACAGGGCCGCCCCTCCCTACACGCAGATCACGCAGACTGACCAGGGGCGCCGTAAGGGGGTGAAAAGTTAGGACGATTCTAAGGGCCCGTGACTGACAGGGGCCCAAACAATTTTAGAAAATTAAGAAAAAAATGTTTAAGTAACCAATGTGATATATTTTCATGGGGCCCAAAATCCCTGGCGGCGCCCCTGCGTGGGACCTCACCTTGCGGATGGGGCCTCATTTTGCGGAGGGAGCCTCATCTGAAGCGCAAACGCGGCGCACCTACAGTGTAGGCGTGCCACAGTTTCGCCGCTGCGAGGCTCCACTAGAACCCCCCCAAATCTGACTGACTTCCCGCGTCCCTGGGTGAATGTAGAAGTACTGACTAAACTTCTTTAAAAGTAAAGAAGTATGGGCTTTGAAATGTACTTAAAGGTGGGGTAGGTAATTTTGGAGAAACCAGTTCGAGTGCGCTAGAATTAGAAAATATACAACTGGAAAAAATCTGCCACTTCCTCACAGAGCCCCTCCTCCAACACACACGAACGCGCACATGACCAATGAGGGCACGAGATCAGTTTGTGCACAGATGGAAGGCTGACAGGCAGGTAGGCCATCCAGTTATTTTAGCCGGGCCGGCTCAGATGATTGATCGTGCTTTTTACAGCGCCACGGCTTCCACAGAGGACATTTTTTAATGTATTTATTGTCAAAGCATTTAATATGTTCATTGCTATCGGGATGTTAAGAGCATTCCATGGAATATAACAAAAAGTGTTTCTGAAGTGAATTACCTACCCCACCTTTAAGTAAAAAGTACCCATAACTAGCAGCTGTTTTAAAGAGTACCTGACCTCCCTTTATATTAATAGAACAATAATGTCATTGTTAGCTAATGAATGTTTCCATGCTGAACAACGGCAACATGACAACGTTTCCATTGGTCCCTCTTCTTTAGAGAAGACCAGGAAATGATGGATACACGGATCGTGTTCAAATCAATAGACAATAATAAATCTGATCCTCACGTTTACCATATTTTATCTTAACGGAAAAACATCAGAACAGCAACCCATTTTTTCCCCATTGTCCAATCAGATGTTTGATACTCAGATATATTTCACTTTAGCAATCTGGATAACTGTAATCCGAATTTAAAACGAGTTACTTTCATGCATTTCAACTATAATTTTAACTATTTGGTAGCGTAGAGTTCCTAGTTCGTGTTAAGCCTTACGTTAGCACTCGTTCAGTAGATTACTAGCAAGAAGAAGAAGGCAGTTTTCAAACTTTTCTCGAGTTGATAGAAGTTTTGAAGAAAAGCTAAGTGGAGCTTAGTGTTTTACAATTCAAGAACCAATTTGAGCATAACTTTCCATGCTACAAATTGTATGTATACTTGGACTGTAACGTAACATGGGATCCAAATTGGTCCAAAAATCGGCCGAAGTTTAACTTTAAGATACAACTGGGTGTCGTCTGCATAACAAGATATTTAAATGTTTTGTTTACATTTTAGGGTAATTTACTTCAAATGTAATTTACTTCAAATAAAAGTAGTCAGAAAGGAAACAGCATCCGGCCGAACAACACGACCCCTTCTGTAACCACAACATTCGTATGTCTCAAACACATGAGACGAGTGGCCCGTTTCTTGCTAATCAGTAGTTAACAAAACCACAATGAAGGTTATACTATAAAGTAATTGGAAAAGAGATTGGAAAAGACATAATAAACACCGTAAGAGGCAAAAAATATGAGTTTAGAGAAAGCTAATGTAAGAAACACTCTTTAAAAGGGAAATATAATACACTCGAACACCTTCATTTTCATTTGTAAGAATAAGACAACATTGAACACAACTTGGCCCACTTTTCCACAGTTAAAAAAGATGAAATCCTTTGGATTCTGTAAATGCAAATACTGCACCATAGCCTTAATCTAAATGTTATTGCATTGTACATTATTCCTTTAAGAGGTGAGATAGACGTACCTTGAGAGGGACCAGGTGTGCAGGTCTCAGGTGTCCCGCTGATTGAATGCAGGTGATGGGATGTTGTTGTTGTTTTATGTTCGGCAGGGATCTGACACGTTGTTTGCATAATGCATTATTCATTTGCTCCAGCTTAATATCCTGACAATCATAACAAATGGAAACATGGAAAACTGTGGATTTTGCAAGTATAATAAAGAAGCATTGGTAAAACGATTTAAGAACAGGTGAAAAAAAGGTAATATTTCAATTTTTTCAATGTATATTGTTTATTTAACACGTTTATTTTTATTTGATTGTGTTTATTTTTAATTGTTATGTATTTAGAGTGCATGGGGAAATAAAAAAATGTAAACCGAATTTTTTTACAGACAAAGAATTGGAGCTTCTTACTTTCAAATGTGTTTTGCCATCCGACCTCTGCAGCTCATCCAGAATGCAGCGGCTCGTCTGGTCTTCAACCTTCCTAAATTCTCCCACAGCACACCGCTCCTCCGCTCCCTTCACTGGCTTCCAGTAACTGCTAGAATCCACTTCAAGACAATGGTACTTGCGTACCATGCTGTGAATGGATCTAGCCCTTCCTACATCCAGGACATGGTTAAACTGTACACCCCAGCACGTGCACCCGCTCTGCATCGGCCAAACGACTCGCTGCACCAGCACTGCGAGGGCGACCCAAGTTCCCATCTGCAAAAACACGTGGGTTTGCTATCCTGGCTCCAAAATGGTGGAATGAGCTCCCCATTGACATCAGGACAGCAGAAAGCTTACACATCTTCCGGCGCAGACTGAAAACTCATCTCTTTCGACTCCACTTCGAGCGATAGAATTACTAACAAAGCACTTATATACTAATAAAGGACTGGCTTATCTAAAGCCAGTTGAGTAGCACTTGAAATGTTTTGGCTCTTTGAAACCTGATGTACCTATATGATTCTGTTTTCCTCAAGTTTGTATCTTCCTGGTCGAATGCACTTATTGTAAGTCGCTTTGGATAAAAGCGTCAGCTAAATGCAATGTAATGTAATGAACTCCCAACATCAAACATCACCTGGTGATTGAAATATGTGCTAATGAAGGAGATGTTAAGCCCCAGTAGTTCATTCAGCTGCATGAAGATGGAGTGATAGGTGAAGTGGTCAGAGTGACTTGTAGCCGTGGAACTGGAGTGCTGTTTCCTCAACTTTTGGAATCCCAGGTACACGACGAGGATGGTGAATGGGAGTAGGAGGAGGGTGTATAATATATGGCGGCAGCTGAGAAGACGTAGACAATCGTTCTGAACCTTAAACATTGGTTTAGAAAGTGAGAAGAGGAGTTGTTTGGGGAGTCAGGTGAGGGACAATCGAGGGGATCTTCAAATAAAGAAGAGTTGACAGACATGTTTGTGTAAATGGAGGCCTGGGATGAAGAAAGAGAGGAATAACCAATAACAAGGGAAGGGGGTGTTTAGGAGAGAGAGACAAAATGTTACCTTCTGTTAATCTTGCAGAAACGACAACATGGTTTTCAGAGAGATTACCTGTGTTGGAGACGCACTGATTGGCAAAAAGTGATTATTGAACTGTTTTCTTAGTGCTGTGTTGCGTATGGTTTAGGGTGTTTGTGTTCATATGAAAGATATCACAAAAAACTGTTACTTTGGTTCTAAGTCAATGCCAATTAATTTTGTTGGCCCATGCTGGCTGGCTCGCCACTTAAGCCCCTGACACACCAACCCGATTTTGGGAGTCAGAGGCCTTCAGAGGCAGTCGGGCATTCGCGGCGCCCTACTCAGGTTGGTGTGTCCCGCACCGTCGTCTCTTTATGGCACATTTTCACACCTCCCGCGGCCGATTCAACATGTTGAATCGGCAGACAGTTGGCCAAAGAAAGTCGGCCAAAGAAATCACTCTGATTGGCTGTTCAGCTTAGCGAATCAGTGCATGAGAAGCGAAGCGGAAGTGAGGGACCCACAAACTATTAAGAAGGCAAATCTGAGATTTCATTTAACTCCAGCTCTCGACACAGGTTCGGGAAAGCCCCAGAGCTTCTCGCTGTAGAGGAAAATGGAACACACACGCTATTTGTTGTTTGTTTATATCACGCAGTCTGTTCTTCTTCTCTCGGTTATCACGCAGTCTGTCTTCCGGTTGTTGCCTCTTTTGAACGACGAATACACACTACCGCCGCCTGCTGGTAAGGAGAGTTATTGCCACTCGTCGACTGAAGTCTTTGCGGTGTGTTCGTAGGCGGGCGGCGTAGCCGACGCAGGCGACGTAGCGGACGTAAAAGTCGGGACGCCTTCGGTACGCGTTCTTTGGTCTCAGGTTGGTGTGTAGCGGCCTTTAAACATCGTAAGAAAGATTTACGGCTCCCTCGCAAACTTTTTAAATTTGTGACAATTCAGAGCAGACCCCGGGATCATACTGCCAATTAAACCACCCTAGCTTCCCATTGGATGAACTTGGGGGAGGACGATATGCCACCATCAAAAATGTAACAATGATAATGATTTCCCAACCTATTTGTCTATAAAAAAGACTGGCTATGGATCTTAATGTGTGAGAACATTAAAGTACGGGTGCAAACAAGCAGCAAACCAGTTATAATCAAAGTAAAAAAACGAAATCACTTTGGAAATAAAGTTAATCTCAATTCATCAGCTTTAACATCATCAACAGTCTACTCCAAAGTGAATACACACAAATGACTTAATGTCATCTCAAAATATCTGAAAGTAACTACTATATTTATATATATTATTTGTTTTTAAAGATCACCCACCTCAGCAGAGCTTCTTCTGATAATCGTTCTTCAGCGTCTCCAAACTCTCTGACTGCTGTTAACTGCGATCTGATGCAAATATATTTAAATTCACATCTGTCATCAAGGTGTGTGAAGCACAGGTGAGAGCAGGACTGTGTTTTTCATGCATACTTAATAATACTTTTTTACGTTAGAATCATACAGGCAAATGTATTCCTTCACTTTATCGTGTTACCGGGAGGTCAGATTGGAGGGACAGCAGCAGCATTATTTGAATATCATTCAAATTATCATTTGTTTGTCATTTCTATAGATAAGACATTACAAAAACACAACAGAACACACAGAGTAAGTCATTAAGACATTTATTCTTTCTTTAAAATAGAGTGATTACATATATTGTTATACCATAACATGATTATACAACATTAACTCATAATATAAGATCCATTATCTTAGAACTGGTTTGTGAAAACAAAAGTTAAATATCTTAAACATCACAAACACTAAAATGAATTTCCAAAATGTAAAAAACAATCAGCCGCTAAAGATACAATCGGTGCTAACAATGTAGTAATCGGTAACTTATCAATCAACAACATTGATATTTAGCTTGACTTTCATCTGCAATAGTATCACATTTTTTCTCAATATGTGCAAAACAACTAATATTAGCATGTTAACACGTTACATTTAGCAGCTAATAGTGTTGGAAAAAGCCTTTAATCAGTAATGGAGTGCCACAGGGCTCTACCTTTGGTCTTCTATTATTTACATTGAATTTAAATTACATTTTTGTGATGTGATGTCATACAATGTTATACCACATTTACTTATAATATAAGATACATCATACTAGAAATGGTTAATGCACACACAGTCAATCATCTTTAACCGCTAAAACAAGTTCTCAAATAGTAAATTAAATTAAAGGAAAATCAATAACTGAACATAAAATAATCATTGAGTTTGTTTTATTTCCAACTCAAAAAGCTGTCCTGCACATTCAAGAGTATCCGTCTCATTACTCAGTAAGATATACAGTATTTGGTCGCATCCAAAGTAAGCTTTTACTTATCTACAGGCTATTCCCAAAGATTTCCAGATATTTCCTTTTAATCTTACACTTATTTCCAATACAGATGTTAGCTTACAGTACATAGCCTTCTCTACATCTGCTCATAACCTTTAGACCTTTAAATTCTAATCCAACTCTCATCCTGATTCAGTGTTTTGTTTGCAGCATTGTAGTTTTCCCGCTCCGTGTAGAAACAGCAGAGGTAAAACCAAATCGCTGGGCAGACCGAACCAGAATGAAACAATACACACAGTACTGGGGTGCGGTGCTGTTGAACCACTCATTGCATAGATGATCAGAATTCCCCCAAACCTCAACAACAGCACTCCCATTATGGCCATGAGGGTGTAGAAAGCCCTCTGCTTTGATTGGTCAACCCGCTCCCTGGTCCCGCCCCCTTCCCCCGGCCCTGGACGCTTGAGAACATAAAGAACAGAAATGCTGCAGAAAAAGAGGACACATATGAGAAAAACCAAAAAGCATAAACCCAAGGTTTCATTAAAATCATTTCTGTCTTTATACAAAACAACCATATATCCGAAGCTGAGAAACCAAACGCATCCAATGCTGATGTTTCTGATCCTGACCCCGCCCCCCTGCCTCAGTACCAGGTAGGTGACGGGGTGAACAACAGCCAGGTAGCGCTCCACACAGGTGAGCAGGTGAAACAGAGCCTGTCCGGTGTAGGTAACACCCAGGGAATTCCCAACATCCGACATCACCAGGTGATTGAAATATGTGCTAATGAAGGAGAGGGTAAGCCCCATAGTTCATCCAGCTGCATGAAGATGGAGTGATAGGTGAAGTGGTCAGAGTGACTTGTAGCCGTGGAACTGGAGCGCTGTTTCCTTGACTTTTTGAATCCCACGTGATTGAATTAAACGTTGTAAGAAAGATTTCCAGCTCCCTCGCAAACTTTTTTAATTTGTGACAATTTGTAGTATTAAGTACGGAGTCCTGGAGGGTTCATAGAGAGAAAACTAAATAAAACGAGGCCACGTTTTATTAATTTGTGCACACGATATACTTTCTCGTTCGCACAAGATACTTTCTTATCTCCATATTATTAGAAGCAGCAGAGGTAAAACCAAACCGCTGGGCAGACCGGACCAGAATGAAGACATTGAAACAAAAACACACATTACTGGGGCTCAGTTCTGTTGAACTATTCATTGCACTGCTGATCAGACCTCCCCCAAACCTCAACAATATAGCTCTGGTTATAGCCATGACGGTCTGGAAAGCCCTCTGCTTTGATTGGTCAACCCACTCCCTGGTCCCGCCCACGTCCCCCGGCCCTGGGTGCTTGAGAACGTGGAGAACTGAAATGCTGCAAAATGAAACGACAATTAAGAGTAAAAGCGCAGTGCAAAACATTAAGTTCTTATTGAAATCAGAGCTGCGTAGGTGCCATAGAAACATCCATCCGAAGCTCAGTACCCAAACACATCCAATGCTGATGTTTCTGATCTTGACCCCGCCCCCCTGCCTCAGTCCCAGGTAGGTGACGGGGTGAACAACAGCCAGGTAGCGCTCCACACAGGTGAGCATGTGAAACATAGTCTGTCCGAGATAGGGGATAATAATAAATGTGAACCCAACAAGGCACATCACCAGGAGATGCATGAAGCCGCCAACGAAAAAGAAGGCAAGCCCCAGTAATTCAACCAGCTGCATGAAGATGGAGTGATAGGTGAAGTGGTCAGAGTGACTTGTAGCCATGGAACTTGAGCGCGGATTAATTGACCTGGTATCCCAGGTAGACGACGAGGACGACCAATGGGATTAGGAGGAGGGCGTAGAATATGGTGACAGCAGAGAAGACATACACACTCATTTTGAACCTAAAACATTGGTATAGGAATTGAAAAGCAGAGTGGTTGGAGGAGGTGGTGAGGGGAAGAAGTGGGAGATCAGCAAAGTCAGATGAGTTGTCTGACATGTTTGTATACATGGAGACCTGAAGAGGAGAAGGAGAGACAATAAAAGGGAAGGGGGTGTTGAGGAGAGAGAAACAAAATGTTAAAATCTTCCAGAAACAACAAATATGGTTTTCAAAGAGATCACGTGTGATGTACATGCACGGATTGAGAAAATGCTATTGTTTTAGCATCTCTTGCTGTTGAGTTGCGTATAGTAAAGTGTGTAGAAATTAACGATTTCCATTTAATGTTAATCCTTTTATGCACACCCTTTTTACATTGCATGTTACTTGTTAGACGCTTTTATCCAAAGAGACTTACATACTCAATACTGTGGACAATCCCCACAGGAGCAATTTGGGGTGAAGTGTCTCAGGGACACAACGACATGCTGACTGCAGTGGGGTTTGAACCTGTGACCCCCTGATCTGACCTTTGCTGATCTCCCCCCTCCTCCTAACTTCTTCTCGAACTCCTCAGACTTCAACATTTGCTCAAATACCAAATCCTTCATCTACATCTTCCTCCTTCAAAATCGTCTTCCTCATGCCTTGTTCTTGAAGAGAAAGACTCAATATATAAAGTAGTTTTATATTCCTTTTGTACGAAGTGTTTTATTATCTTGGTCCTCAAACGGCAATGCTCTATTGTCTTTTTAAACAGCTTGAACACACCTGAAGACAGCGAGGACACGCAGGTGTTCTGGGTCACATTATACTATCTGATTTGACTGAGCAGCAGTTTTAGCTCACAGCTCATTTGAATCCCGTCAAGCATCGGCTTTAATAGAGGGATGGATCAAAATCAACCCCACGGCTGCTTTCCATAGAGTACCATCAGAATGGGGAATGGGATTTCTGAATGTATATGAAAAGTACTTTAAATCTATGAATCCAACAGCTAAGGTTTAAGCTCTGTCTGTACACGTTATAAAGCAAGCATTCAAGTATTTCTTATAATTTGGAAAATAAACCCTAAAGAAGGAAACTTGCTGAATTGATTGTGTTGTATTTCTTCTAAAAAGGTGGGCAGAGGTGTTCTATATGAGCATGTTTGACTTTGCAGAGAAAACAGAATGATAGTTAGATGTTATTAGCCGAATGTTAGTTTCCCACCAGCTTTGCTTTATGTGCTAAGTTAGGCCTAACTCGACACATTTTAAATCAATAAATTGTCCGATAGAGGTAATGTCAGAAGATTATGATGAATAGCATATACATCAGGAGCGAGATGTAAAGCATTTGTGTTTCTGTTGGCTAGGGATTTGAAATGCAAAATCCTCAAAGGCCTTTCCCTTTTGGGAATCTATAACACCATTAGGAACATTTGCTTACTTTGAATGATCGGCCAACTCTGAAGTTTGTTAGGCAATATGCAAAACTCTGCTGCCATTTGTCATCCTCACATATCACACAATGCACACACACACAAAGGCGCACACAAGCACACATATGGACCATGTTGCTTTGAAAGGAAGTCATTGATTTGCAGCAGAAGGACGGTCAGAAACAAGAACTCCTTCAAGGTTGGCTTTCTTTTGTATGTTTTTATTAAGTTTACCATTTAGATTTGTAATATTATAATGGTAAAGCATTTTAGTATAGTCAACTTAAAATAAATTCCACTGCATGTGAGACTTGTAGGTCCTTACAGTATCTTTACTTAAGCACGACAGCAATGCAACCAAAAATGACAGTCAAAGATATAGTTCGTGATCTGACAGAATTATTAAGAGATCTTGTTAAATATATATCTGAATCTATTTTAAAGGGCAAATGTGTCATCTTCTATGTTCATCTTTACCTCACTCTTCTTTGCCTGCAACTTTGTAAATACTCTTGAAATGATGGCGCGGTCATCCATCAATCAGAAGGTTGGTGGGTTGCTCCCAAGCCCCTGCATATCGACATGTTTAAGTGTTGTGAAAGACACTGAACCCCAAATTCAGATTGGTCAAGACACTCATCCCCAAACCCTAAATGGGTTGGGATACTTGAACCCAAATGTAACTATTTCACATATCCTGTATCTTAAATGAACTAACCTTCTTCTCTTTCTCCAGTCCTCATTTCTAATAGACATGGCAGCCAATTCTTCCTCTAACTCCACCCTCCATCCGGCTGATTGCCAAAACCCCATTTTCGTCTTCACGGCCCTTTACGTCGTCTACATCCTCCTCATCCCTCTCTTCATCTTCGTCCTCTACATTGGCTTCCAACGATGGAGGAAACGAGGCTCTGCAGCAACAACGAGCCACACCGACATCGTCACCTTTCACATGGTCACCCTGGAGTTAATCGGAGTTGTGGGGTACACCATCTACTGTTACGGTATCTACACTGATGGACAATTTATAATTGACGTAGGGTCAAGCATCTTTGCCGTAATCTCACCCGGAAAGACTCTGTTTCACCTGCTCACCTGTGTGGATCGCTACCTGGCTGTTGTTCACCCCGTAACCTACCTGAGGCTGAGGCAGGGGGGCGGGGTCAGGATCAGGAACATCAGCATTGGGTGTGTCTGGTGTATTTCCTTCATATCAGCAATTCTCCAAGTTATTATGCTTGCCAAGGTCATTTCAGATTTCGTTTTATTGGTGTTTTCATCAATTGTCGTCTGTTTCTGCAGCATTTCAGTTCTCCTTGTTCTGAATCGCCCAGGGCCGGGGGAAGGGGGCGGGAACAGGGAGCGGGTTGACCAATCAAAGCAGAGGGCTTTCTACACCATCATGGCCATCATGGCTGCCCTGTTGTTGAGGTTCCTGAGCAGCATTGTTACCACTTCGTTCTTTGTTTTAAGATCGTCAGTTACATGTCAGGATTATGTATCGATCTGGTCTGCATACTGGTTCACTGTTCCCAGCAGTTTAGTGTTACCTCTGCTGTTCCTACAGAGAGCGGGGAAACTACCAGGCTGCAAACACTGAGGCAGTTTGAGAATTAAAGCAAACAGTCTTATACGACAGAGAGAGCTTAATTAGTGCATAATCATCGATTAGTGGAGTCGATTCCATTTGTTTAAATTCAATTTGATCCTTTAATGGTGTGTGAGTAGTCAGGGTTGTGTTGTTCAAAGTTGATTTTGTGTGTTTTTATACTCCTGTTGTTGCTTTGCTTCGAAATGCAAACAAAAGGTTGACATTCTGCAAAAAGTTAAAATTGTAAAATAATTATCTTGAATTAAAAAAAAATTGAGCAACTCTTTTAATCTTAAATGTTTTCTAAACATATGGTTTCATGCTCCTTTTATAATATGTGTTATCTTTTTTGCATTCAATTGGAACCTTCTATGGTGTGTGACTAGCTAACGTTCTGTAGTAAAAGTTGATTTTGGGAGTTTTTATTCACCTGTTTATATTTGCTTATTAATTTGTGCAAGTGCTCTTCTTCCAGAATTCAAACCTGAAGACAGTGAGGACACGCAGGTGTTCTGGGTCACATTATACTCTCTGCTTTGACTGAGCAGCAGTTTTAGCTCACAGCTCATTTGAATCCCGTCAAGCATCGGCTTTAATAGAGGGATGGATCATTGAATGTCAACACCACAGATGCTTTACATACAGTACCATCAGAGCTAATGATATTTGAATGGGATAATTCCTTTGCCTCTTTCTGAATGTATAAACAAAGTAATCTAAATGTATTCAGCTATTGTGTCAGCACTATCTGTGTAAGGCATAGAGCCAGCTAATTCTTATATGTTGGAAAATAAACCCCCAAAAATGTATATATGTTTTTAAGATATTTTTCATGAATCATAAAGCAAAGTATTGGACACATGTGTTGTCTCACGCTATGCTAGTGGTCATTTCAACACTGACTACTTTACTTATGCCCAGTTGTAAGTATCAAATGCGTAACCTCAACTTTAAACTACAAAGAGCCATGATGTGTTTTTATACAAATCAGAAATATCGCCAAAGTTGAGCCAATGCTTCCCAAAAACAAAGTTAGAAGTATAGTTTTAAGGCATGTTTCCAGTGGGTAAAGAGTATAGGAGCAGAAGCTATGGTAAACATTGAATGGTGAGAGCTTTAGCTGGTTAGCTTAGCACACAAAACGGAAACAGGAAATAGGCGTGGGTCTGTACAAATATATATAAATCCATCTTTTAGCACCTGGAAACCTGACAAATGAACATGTTATTCATCGTCTATTCCAAATAAAATCTATCCGAGACCCGTGGAGGTTACTAAGTCAACGTCTGACGATTGACACTTTGGTTTTTCTACATTAAAACATTGAAGATAAACCTTTTTAGTTAGCTAGATTTAGATGTGGTTGTTTGCAAAAATGTTGAAGTATCCCTTTAAAAACAAATAGGACAGACCTGACCTGACCTGACCTGACCTGACCTGACCGGACCTGACCTGACCTGACCTGACCTGACCTGACCCGACCTGATCCGACCTGACCCGACCTGACCCGACCCGACCCGACCCGACCCGACCGGACCGGACCCGACCGGACCCGACCTGACCTGACCTGACCTGACCTGACCTGACCTGACCTGACCCGACCCGACCCGACCGGACCCGACCGGACCCGACCTGACCTGACCTGACCTGACCTGACCTGACCTGACCTGACCTGACCTGACCCGACCTGACCTGACCTGACCTGACCTGACCTGACCTGACCTGATAACGCCATTCAGAACATTTGCCTACCTTGATTGATCGTCATAATCAAATCAACGTGTGTTATGATATATGCAAACCTCTTCTGCTGGCTGACATATGATACAATGAACACACTCACACACACACACACACTGACACACACCGACACACACACTCACACACACACTCACACACACACACACACACACACACATACACACACACACACACTGACACACACCGACACACACACACACACACACACATACACACACACACACACACTGACACACACCGACACACACCGACACACACACACACACACACTCACACACACACACACACACACACACGTCCATACGCATATATCTGGACAACTAAGCATTGAAAGGTAGTCATTGACTCCGTAGTTGCAGGAGAACGACGATCAGAAACAAAAAGGTTGGTCTTCTTTTAAAAGATTATTTTATTACGTTTTGTATTTATATTTGCAGTAATAGCAATGGGAAACCTGCTTAAAATGGTTAGTTTTAGCATATTGTACTGAGTTAAAAGGAGAAGAAAGGTACAAGACAATGTCACATTGTAGAAAAATGTAATACAAACATATATTAATTATGCATTAGCACAGCTTAAACCTTATGTTGTGTTCGGGTCTCCCGTGACACGTTTCAAGTTACAATTATATAATAACTACGCTCTAGTTTTTTGTATCGGAACAAGGCTTCATGATATCCTCCACAACAGCTATATAAACACTACAAAACTGATTTTGCCCATTGTAGCCAAGTCTGAAGGTGTGTAATATGGTGTTCGGGTCTGGGGAGACCCAGCAGAATTGTTGGGGGTGACTCGAGGTCAAATTTGGCCCAATCAAGATTAATCTTTGACTTTAGACACCCCACCCCCACCCCTTCATCCACTGTAACAATACTTTGTTCGCAACATGCACCTGGTCTCCCCTCCCTCTGCCCCCCTCCCCCCACGGGAACTCAACCTTTCTTAAAGAATATGTACACTAACACTTGAACCTGAACTCACACATGCACGTGTGCAATATGTGGTGTAATGTGTTTTGGGGCCATACAATAATATTACAACAGGATTGCACAGTTATGAATGGATAACAAGTTAGTTATGATGTAGTTAAAGATGAGAAGTCCCATCAACACACAGGCCGTCAACAAACTGGCAGCATTAAAACGAACACCGATGAATGCGCTGCTCTCACAAGCTGTTGCTAAAGACCAAATTACTGCATTTAATATGACGTTATACAGGGCCGCCCCTCCCTACACGCAGTTCACGCAGACTGACCAGGGGCGCCGTAAGGGGGAGAAAAGTTAGGACGATAGCCTCATCTGAAGCGCAAACGCGGCGCCCCTGCGTGGGACCTCACCTCGCGGATGGGGCCTCATTTTGCTGAGGGAGCCTCATCTGAAGCGCAAACGCGGTGCACCTACAGTGTGAGCGTGCCACAGTTTCGCCGCTGCGAGGCTCCACTAGAACCCCCCCAAATCTGACTGACTTCCCGCATCCCTGGGTGAAAGTAGAAGTACTGACTAAACTTCTTTAAAAGTAAAGAAGTATGGGCTTTGAAATGTACTTAATATAGATATATTTCACTTTAACAATCTGGATAACTGTAATCCGAATTTAAAACGAGTTACTTTCATGCATTTCAACTATAATTTTAACTATTTGGTAGCGTAGAGTTCCTAGTTCGTGTTAAGCCTTACGTTAGCACTCGTTCAGTAGATTACTAGCAAGAAGAAGAAGGCAGTTTTCAAACTTTTCTCGAGTTGATAGAAGTTTTGAAGCAAAGCTAAGTGGAGCTTAGTGTTTTACAATTCAAGAACCAATTTGAGCATAACTTTCCATGCTACAAATTGTATGTATACTTGGACTGTAACGTAACATGGGATCCAAATTGGTCCAAAAATCGGCCGAAGTTTAACTTTAAGATACAACTGGGTGTCGTCTGCATAACAAGATATTTAAATGTTTTGTTTACATTTTAGGGTAATTTACTTCAAATGTAATTTACTTCAAATAAAAGTAGTCAGAAAGGAAACAGCATCCGGCCGAACAACACGACCCCTTCTGTAACCACAACATTCGTATGTCTCAAACACATGAGACGAGTGGCCCGTTTCTTGCTAATCAGTAGTTAACAAAACCACAATGAAGGTTATACTATAAAGTAATTGGAAAAGAGATTGGAAAAGACATAATAAACACCGTAAGAGGCAAAAAATATGAGTTTAGAGAAAGCTAATGTAAGAAACACTCTTTAAAAGGGAAATATAATACACTCGAACACCTTCATTTTCATTTGTAAGAATAAGACAACATTGAACACAACTTGGCCCACTTTTCCACAGTTAAAAAAGACATGAAATCCTTTGGATTCTGTAAATGCAAATACTGCACCATAGCCTTAATCTAAATGTTATTGCATTGTACATTATTCCTTTAAGAGGTGAGATAGACGTACCTTGAGAGGGACCAGGTGTGCAGGTCTCAGGTGTCCCGCTGATTGAATGCAGGTGATGGGATGTTGTTGTTGTTTTATGTTCGGCAAATTAACTTCACCCATAAAGACAACTTCTAGAGAAGCACAGGGGAGATTCTGCTCAGCCTCCACTGGGGTATTTCTTTGTATTTTTTATTTGGATTAAAAAACATCTCTCCGCTGTTGTCAGTGAGTATTTTCCAAAGACTGAAACAGCGCCCCTCTTAATTCATGTGTGGTGAAACACAGTATTGCACGCTACACTCACTCTATAGAGAACAGAGATGCTGTGGATCATTGTGCAATCATTACCTGGGAGGAGTCATATTCCAAGGAAAATGATACTGAATTCATGCTGAAACAGTCACCGAATGAGTCCACGCATCATTTGTGTTTATGGGTGTGAGTGTTTTGATCAGTTCTGTGGAAGTCACACACCCTGACAGGGTGACAGTTTCATTGGAAGAAGAAAGAATTGTGGTGCAAGAAGTAAAAAAAAGCAGGAATGTACCACACACACACACACACACACACACACACACACACACACACACACACACACACACACACACACTGCCCCCCCATGACAGTTGCTGCAGCTTTTGAAAACCTTTGATCACATACAGTACCAGTCAAAAGTTTGGACACACCTTCTCATCCGAAGGTTTTTATTTATTTAGATTATTCTTTACATTGTAGATTAATACCGAAGACATCAAAACTATGAAAGAACATAATATGGAATGATGTGGTAAACATAAAGGTGTTAAACAAACCAGTATATGATTTCTATTTTAGCCTGCAACCTTGGGCTGCTGTGCTCTCAGTGCTTTGTCTCCCTGCTCCTGCCTGCTGGCGTCAGCTGAGGTGTTAGCGTGCTTTATCTTGCTATGCACAATGTTGATTATTCTCTCAGAACTAGCTAAACACATGGGTAAAGGTGCTACTTGAGCCCAATTTGAATACCATGAAGAAAGTATTAAAGCCAGCTCAAGCTAAATGTCAAATGTATTTAATTAATGTACATTTGTTTTGATTTATTTTAAATTCTCCAGTCGAGCTTCCTTCGAGTTCAGTCTAGGCAACAAATAGTTTCTCATAACAGGCGCCTCACATTCTCACTGCTGTCCCAACAAGTTTTAACCTTGTGCAGACAAGCTGTATACACACACACACACACACACACACACACACACACACACACACACACACACACACACAAGTATTCACCTTAATCCACATTGTAAATTGTTGCCTTTAGAGTTATTAGTAATTCAAGATGAATTATTCAATTAAATGTGGTACATAAGATAAAATAAAGGAAATAACTTTGACTTGATAATTTTGTTCACAACATTAGACCTGTCCTCTAATCTCTACTAGAAGAAGATACGTGTGCATGTTTGGGTGTTTTAACACTCCTGTAATGAACCTAAACTTGTTATCCTTTTCATTACAGAGCTGGGAAAATGGTGTATTGATTAGATTCTGATCCGTGCACGTCCAATTTTGACTGACTTTAGTTCTAATGTTAATGTTGATTTGACTTCAACCCATAAGTAATTATTTAAAGTAACTCTAAATTTCACATGATGATGGATTAGTGTTCCACATTTTTTCCACTAATTTGTTTTACAATTAGGCCAAAAGGTAAAGAGAGACATTGTCATTGTCAGACCTTGTGTCCCTTTTGTTAGTACGTGGTTCCATTTTGTCTATGGCCTTGGACGGCTTCACTAAAAGTCACCCAGTTCAGCCCTGCTGCAGTCCGGCTGAGTGCAGTCACAGAGATGCTATGGCTGCTCTACATGCAATGACATTAATGGTTTGGTCCGAGAATGGACCCCATTTCCTGCTCCCAGAGAGAATGACACTCCTCAAACTGCTGCTCCTCCTCCAAAGACTCAGGAGGCACACCAACATTAGAGCCGTTGATACTGTCTCACATGGGTCTGCTCCCCCCCACTGAGCCATGAAATGAAAGCATGACATGTGCTTTAAACACTTGGAAGCAGCGTTTCCGCCAGGGGGGCGTCTTGCCGTCATTTGACGCTCTTATTCAGCTCGGGACGCCCTGAACTCGAGCCGAGGGCGTCCAAAAATATTAATAATTTGAGAGAAGATCGAGAGTTTTTATCGCTTGAAATAACGAAAAGGAAAAAGGACAAGAACATCCCTCTGTTGGAGGGGCAAAGGAGTCTGGTGGGATTCTTTTCTGAGTATTGAAGATCGTTTCCCCGACATCGGCGGTGCCTGCTACAGGACAACACGGAACGTGCGCGGTGCTAGTGGAGCACGCGCCTGAGCTGCGAGCACCAGAGTCTCGCAGCGGCGAAACTGAGGCTCCGTGGTAAACTGTGTTAACACGAAGAGCCGAAAGAGCTGGCGCATTAAGAGAGCCGAGCCAAATGATCCGGCTCACTAACGAAAAAAGACAGTATCTATAAGGGACGGCTCAAGTCAAAATTCAAGCTCTGAGATGTAGGTGCTCATTGTGGGTTACTGCATTAAAGAAAGACACATCATGAGTAATCACAATTGTAGTTAACTGAATAAATCTGACTTTTCAGCTGAGCTAGAATATAATCCTGACAAATTGAACCATCAGGAGTTACATTTTGAAAACAACAATGACATCTAAAACAAGTTCAAATAAAATGTGTACTGCACAGAGTTCTGAAAATTACGTGTCTGCCGGCAGTGAATGATAGGCAGTAAGAAGTCAACTGGTCTGCTGAGGTCTGTTGTACTGACCACAGGTCAGCTGCATATATAGAGAGCAGTGGTTCTCAAATGGGGGTACGTGGACCCCTAGGGGTACGTTGGAGTACTGCAGGGGGTACATGAGATGTATTTTATGTTAATGAAAAAAACAACATAAGTAATACATTGAAACAAACTACTAATAGTCGATTAACTACTTTATTCAAAAGTTTACAGTAATTCTGGATAATAAAATGGGAAAAATAAACGCGGTGCTCTCTTTTCCTCTCCCTCTCCTGACAGCCCGTCAGTATCAGTCTCATGCAGCTCGCTGAACCTGTAATAATGGCGCTTTTCCACTGCAGCGCGTAGCACGGTTTAAGCGGGCCGTGCCAAACCCGGCCAGTTTTTTGTTGCTTTTCCACTTGGGCTAGTTCCAGCTCAGGGCTACTTTTTCACCTTTTTTCTGGCCCTCTAAAATCGAGGTTCTTACCGGGCCAACAACCGGGCTGAATATGCTAAACTAGTGACGTAAACACTCTTTTAAAATGCGTGTTTTCTGAATGGAGATGGGATCGATCAGGCTAAGCTAACGTTGTATCTGCTCCGTCCACACTCACAACCAGCGACTGTATTCACCATGACACAGACAGTCTGTGGTTTGTACTTGTTTAACTTTTGTCTAGTTTCTGAACAGATATGAGGAGCTCGAAATAGGTGTGTATGTGATGTTGATTTGTTGAATGAAAGTTTGAATGTGTATGTAACCGATGTATAACTTCACGTGTTTATATCCATATTTTCTTTGTAAAATTTGTCAGTCACTTTATTTTTTAGATGCTTTTATTTTGAAAAGTACGTTTTATTTTGGTACTCTTGGCACCGGCACATTTCTGCAGACTCGCGCTACTTTCTTCAGTTAGCTTCAGGCTTCTCTGAGGAGAAGTATCGAGGTAGAAAGCTGATGAAGCCATTTCCTGCTGGCATTATATTCTGTTTGCACAGATAATAAATCCTGGTTGGCAAGAAGGAAGTCGTTTGCATTCGATCACACAACACGACGCAGAGATCACATGTGGCGTCAAACCAGACCGGTTACATGTAGCACCGGCGATTTGTGAGGAGATTCCTCTAGATTCTGTCGGAATTAGACTAAAGCCTTGAGTGAGTTGTTGAATGAAAGTTTGAAACTGTTAGATCAGATCACTGACTATTTATGAGGAAATCCCCCTAAATGTTGTCGGCTTGAATGTGTTTTTAGCACCGGCGATTTATGAGGAGATTCCTCTCGATTCTGTCGGAAGATTTGAATGTCACAACTGAATTGGGCAGTTGAAGTTACAATTTAGTGAAATAAATGTTAGACTGTGAATTGAGGTTTCATATTAGAAAAATGACCACAGCATGATATGTTTTGTATGATTGTCATATTGTAACGCGAGAAGATAAAAACCCACTACAAGTGTGGACCATTTTCTTTCAAATAAACTGATCCCACCCTTTGGATTGGGAAAACTGCGGTCTCCTGCTTTAAGGTAAGATTGCACACTGCCACACTCACACTTAGGCAGGGCCACACCTCATTACTGATATCAAAATCCTTCGGGATCGCTTAAACAGATTCAGCGGGTCGTCTGAATTGAAACAGCAGTTAATTGAAACCTGGTTCGTCAGGAGTTAATAGAGGTGAGACCTTGCTGACCTTGGTGGATCTGAGCCAAGCAGTAAACTTACATGGACTCAATAGCTTCTGTTAGTCAATTAGGAGGTCTGAGTAATTTGCCGGAATCAATGAACAGCCCTCCCGACTCCAACAGAGTTCAAGGTGCTCAATCCTCCTCCTCCTCTTCTTCTTCTGTTTGATTGATTGATTTATTCATTTGTTTAGTTATTCATTTAACAAACAACAACGGTACCATTGTAAAAGCAAACTTTAAATTAAAAATATATAATTTAGATTAATGATCAGGACGGATCGTTTGTCCTTTATTCAATTTGTTTTGCCCATTTGTAATGTTTTTTCTAATGTTTACAAAAAAAAATGTATTTACTTTTGTATTTATTTATTTTTATTGTAAATCATTCTTCTGCCTTTTTAACTTTAATTCATGACCAGAAATCCTGCTGGCTTTTTCTCTGTGAAATGTGACCAGAGCAGTTGGACCTCCTTTGTGTTGAAATGAACCAATCAGGGTGTGACACACACATGTGTCTTACTGCTAACATATTAAATCAGATGAGACGATAGTTCTGATAAACACTCCCAGTGTGCACCCTTTATAAATGCTTGCCACATCACAGGGAGCCATTCTGCAGAGCGAGTCCACGAAGGTCAAGGTAAGACGCTAACAATCTTTCTTTGGTTTCTTTAAAGGTATTTTTTAGGCCAGGGTGGGCCTTTAGATCAGGGGAGTCAAACTCAAGGCCCGCGACTTCATCTCCTGCGGCCCCGTAAGAGCTTGCAAAGAATATAATATGTTTATTATATGGTTACATGTCGATTTCCAGAAGCACGTTGCCCATACACTACATGTCCCACAATGCATCTCAAATTTGACTTTTTTCTCAGAATTTGCCTTTTTTTTTTAAATGTCACTTCTTTTTTTGATTTTGACTTTTTTCCAGAATTTTGCTTTTCTTTTAAAATCATTTTGTGGCATTCTCACTCATTCTGCTTTCAGACGTAGTTAATTATGAAGTTATTACCCTATCCGATAATAATTCAATGCAGAGGCAATAATGTAATATAATACATTATTTTATATATATAAAATATTTATATATGTATTTTTATATAGTCTTAAAGTTACAACCGGCCCTTTGAGTGCAACCATAATGCGAATGTGGCCCGTGAGGAAATTGAGTTTGACACCCCTGCTTTAGATAGATAGAATCGGAGGGATGAACCCTCTTTAACAAAGCACACACAGTGAAATGTGCCTGTTTGTCTGCTTTAGGACGCTTCAACATTGCCGTATTATGTGTTAGTATTTCAGGTTAAAGCATAATTCCTTACTTTGCAGCGTCACCAGCTTTAACAACCTCCACTTGCCAAAGAAACTGTTCAAGGCCAGGAGGTGAACTCTCCAAGTACCAGTCCAAACTCCATATTTAGGTCTCTTCGGGGACTTGAACCAGCAACCCTACGGTCTAAGTCCCACGGACATTAGAGATGTATAGGGATGAAAGGGGCAGATAGAGGACATGACTTACTAGGCAGCCGTTTAAGCATGTCCTTCTTTCTTTACATGTGACCTGCTGTCAAAAATCCAAAGTACCTGTATGTTGGCTTTTATTGTTTTGTTGTTGTCGGGAACTAAACTTTTTTCTTTTTTTTTCCGTGTTAAAGGCGATCAACTGTTCGTCTCTTTGTTCTCTACCTGGCAACGCCTGACACAGAGAGAGGAGCCGCTGAACCGGTTTGGTAAGTTTCTGCAATCTTTCTGGAATCTTCCAGTTCTTCTGGGAAACGCTCATTTCTATTTCAAAGATTCAAAGGCTTAGATATGGCAGTTAACTTCTTTAGTCCCAGGCTCCTCCAACAATACAACATGTAAGGGATAATGTGCAGCGACGCGGTCATTATGGGGAAAAGAACACCCGACAGGCTGATCAGGAGCCCGACGCGAAGCGGAGGGATCTAGATCTGCATGAAGGGTGTTCTTTTCCCCATAATGACCAAGTTGCTGCACATTATCCCGCTTATTACATGGCCACATTCTCAACAAAGTAACGATATGACTCCCAATATTAATTGAAATGCTTTTATAGATTTAGAAAATGTTTTTATTGATTTAAAAAATAGTACGCTATTATTTATTTAAAATGACATGCATTCGCTAAGAAAAATAGTCCGTTGTTACTGTTTGAACTAACGTAGCAACGGCAGGAACTGCTTCGATAGCGTTTTTGAGGAGCTTTCTGATTACAGATTTGAAAACGTCGTTGCTTGCTTTAAAAGTAGCACAATTCATGATGTCAAAGCTTGGAAAGTATCTAGATATCCCTGCCCTGATGCCAAAGTAACTGCAACTGAATATGTGTCGCCGTTTGATGTCTATGTCTGGACCGCTGCGTAAAAAGGAGGGTTTCTGCCCCGTTACTTCTCCGCTGTTTTTCTTGTCCCAGTTTGAAAAGCAAACTGCATGCAGTTTGCTTTTCGGCCAAACTGCATTCAGTTAAATCGAACGGACTTCTTTGTGCAGATGTAAGCGTCCTTAACAACGGTCAATAAATCCTTGACAGCGGTCTGTCTGTTCTGGATTAACAACGTGTCACGTGTTCTGAATTGACCAATCAGAATAGAGTATTCAACTAAACCATGTAATAAACCATAATAAACAACACCTCACAAACATCACACACCATAAAACAACACCTCATAAAACATATGACATCTGTGATCACACCTCACATCAAAGGTTTATTAGGGATCATAACATTAGTAGTAAGGATCATAAGTGTCACCTGTCATGACTCTGTCACTTTCTATGCATACTAATGTGATGAAAGGGGTATGAATATAACTTACTTAAGTACAGTAACAAAGTATTTGTACTCCACTACTTCCCACCTCTGGTCTTGTATATATTGTTATTACATGGCTTAGTTGAATACTCTATTCTGATTGGTCAATTCAGAACACGTGACACGTTGTTAATCCAGAACAGACAGACCGCTGTCAAGGATTTATTGACCGTTGTTAAGGACGCTTACAAAGAAGTTCGGTCGATTTAACTGTATACAATTTGGCTCAAACTGGGACAAGAAAAACAGCGGAGAAGTAACGGGGCAGAAACCCTCCTTTTTACGCAGCGGTCCAGACATAGACATCAAACGGCGACACATATTCAGTTGCAGTTCCTTTGGCATCAGGGCAGGGATATCTAGATACTTTCCAAGCTTTGACATCATGGATTGTGCTACTTTTCAAATCTGTAATCAGAAAGCTCCTCAAAAACGCTATCGAAGCAGTTCCTGCCGTTGCTACGTTAGTTCAAACAGTAACAACGGACTATTTTTCTTAGCGGATGCATGTCATTTTAAATAAATAATAGCGTACTATTTTTTAAATCAATAAAAACATTTTCTAAATCTATAAAAGCATTTCAATTAATATTGGGAGTCATATCGTTACTTTGTTGAGAATGTGGCCGGGTGATAAGCGGGATAATGTGCAGCGACGCGGTCATTATGGGGAAAAGAACACCCGACAGGCAGATCAGGAGCCCGACGCGAAGCGGAGGGATCTAGATCTGCATGAAGGGTTTTACATAATAAACCTTTGATGTCCGTCCTTTAGTATGTCAAATTTAAGAATAAGTCAGTTTGTCACGATTTTCCGGAAAACGTCAAAGTATAGTTTGTAAAAACGAAAATTAAAAAGTCATTGTGTATGTTGAAAATCTAAATAAAAAAAAACAGTATAAAACAGTTAGTCAAAAAGTAGGGCTGCATAATATATTTTAAACCTATTGTTATCGCAATATCACATCTTAAAGACAGCTTGAACTGGATAAATGGTTAGTCTTTTTCAAACATACCATACGTTCTGCATATTAGTATATTTGGCCAATCAGGTTAGGCCCTACTGCCCTAGACGCACCCCCTCAATAGGGAAGTCACGCTTTGGGAAGAGGTGTTTCATTTCACAGATCTGACTTGCCTGTTGTGATGTCTGAAGGAAGAGGGACGTGCGAGGAAAGTTCAGAGGATGAAGAAGCAGAAAAATAACTTGTTTGTAAAAGGGACAGCACCTCAGTTTCAAGAAAGATGACATAGGTTTTATGCATGACATGCCAAATATCCTGAAGCCCTACAAAAAATGTACAAGTATATTATGTTGAAAATATCACAAAAAGTCACAATATTATATAATGTATTAGTTGCATGTTGTATGTTGATAACAATCACTGTGCAGTTTTTCAGAAATGTTATGGAAAAAGTCCCGGAGAAAAACTAAAATGCATATCACAGTATGTTGAAAAATATGAATAAACAGCATGTTGAAAAAAGTAATGTTGTGTTAAAATAACATGAAAGATATCAAAGTAAAGCATCTAAAAACATATATTTAAAAAAAATAATATTTGTGTGCATTGTTTCATCGAAAAAGTGTTAAAATCACAAACTTTCCATTTAGAGTTGGATTCTTTAAAGGTGGGGTAGGTAATTTTGGAGAAACCAGCTCGAGTGCGCTAGAATTAGAAAATACACAACCGGAAAAAATGTGCCACTTCCTCACAGAGCCCCTCCTCCAACACACACGAACGCACACATGACCAATGAGGGCACGAGATAAGATAAGTAAACAAAGGAAAACATAATAATCCAATATATAATTTTAAATATATATATAATATAAATGTGTTTAATTTTATAACATTTTCATTTCATTTAATAAAAAAAAGATATTGCTTTGACAATCTGGTGATAAATAGATGGGATGATCAGAGACAGCAGAGAGCACACACACACACACACACACACACACACACACACTCTCAGGTACTGCGGCTGAAAGATCCTTCTGGTGTGTTTCTTAATAACTGTAAATGGTGTTTGTCTCATCACTTTACAAGATGAAATACTGTACATGTTTGTCAGGACTGAATGATGTGTGCCTCCTCTGGTTTCTGTTTCCCTTCTTCAGAAAGCTGAACAGAGATGGATCCTCAGTCAGTGAAGTGGAAATCCTGTGAGTAACTTTTTGCAGCAATGTTGTGTTTTTACTCTATTTTAAAATGACAAAATATCAGAGACAGACATCTTCCCTAAAATGATGTCTGATAAAATAATGTCTGTTGAGAGTTTTTCATGCAGATTTTGCTGCGGTCACTTGTTCTGCTTTCTGAGTTCATGGTTTCAGTTATCATTCATCTCCGATGAAAAATAAGGATTTCACAGGAAGTATTTTACAGGTCACATGCTGTGTTAAAAGAAGTGAGGATATAAACCCACTAGGTTTAAAGTCAAGTCATTACAAATGTAGACTTGACTTTTTATTAACATATAACATGTATTCAGGCTTTTGCCATATTTTATCCCCATTAAAAAAGGAAATCATCAGAATAATGATTAATAAAAACTATTTTTGTTGATTAAATCGACTTTCTTTAATTTTCTTTGCAATTTTATTATTTTGCCATATTTTATAATCCTTAATAAACTTTCTTTTTTTTAAATTAAATTAGTGTTCTTTAATTATTTGTTGCCATATTATATACACCTGTTCCTTGTTTAATAAATCATTTTTTAAATGTTTCTTTTGCACTTAATTCTTATTTATTTTTAAGCACTAGGGGTGGGAATCACCAGGCTCCCCACGATACGATACTATCGCGATACTTAAGCCACAATACGATAGTATTGCAATTCTACGATATGCTAAGTATTGCGATACGATATATTGCGATATATTGTCATATCGATGTCCGTCTTCCCTTCCTGTTTAAAACATGTATTTGCAATATGAATAGTTTATGTAAATAACCCAATGTGTGTTCTTTGAACCTGAAAAGGAGATGGCATTGTTTTGGTTACTTTCATTGCAATTGTATACATGTCTTAACGTAACTTCCTGTTTTATATACGACCGTCTTTCAGGGATATGCTACAGTTTATAGAAGAAAACATTTTTTTAAAAGAAAATTACAATTTAAAAAAAAAGTTTATATCATAAAATATCGATACTTGGTATCCGTGTATCGATACGATATCACCACGCAAGGTATCGCGATACTATGCTGTATCGATTATTTAAGCACTAAGGGAAGCACAGAGGCTCAGATTACATTTCCCTCTCTTCATTGACTATTATAATAATAATAGATAAACATAGATAATAATAATAATAATATCTGTGTTTCCAGGTGTCGTCCGGCTGCTGCTGCTCACTCTGTGGCTCAGGAACACATCATCAGCTGCTGAGAGTGTGGATGAAACTCTGGAGGAATATCTGGAGGATCATCTGGAGGACTGTCTTCACGACGAAGACTACAAGGTTCTCCTGAACACGGTGAAGAAGGGCCTTCCTCACATCAACTCCTCCCATCACGTGGTCATCGTCGGGGCCGGGGCTGCAGGACTGACGGCCGCAAAGCTGCTGCAGGACGCCGGGCACCAGGTGCACGCTCTAAATACACTTTATAAACTAAGACTCTAAAACAGGAGTTAAGGGAAAACAAGTGCGTTATAAAACTACTTCTCAACATCTAAAGGCTCTAAAATAAAATGAGAGTAATTAAATATACTTTATAAATCTATTTCTCATGATCTAAAGACTCTAAAATAGGATTTAAGAAATTAAGTTGCTTTACAAAACAATTTGTTATGATTGATATGTTCTACAACGAACTTAAAATAGTGAAAATTGGTTTATAAAACTATTGTTTATGACCTAAAGATTCTAAAATAGAAGTTAAGAAATGAAGTTGCTTTTTGAAACCTTTTATCATGATGTAAAGGCTCTAAAATGACATTTCTGTCGTTAAAGTTGCTTTATAATACCATTTCTTATGATCTAAAGCAGGGGTGCCCAATACGTTGATCGCGGTAGTGTGGGTAGATCGCGGTAGTGTGGGTAGATCGCCGTAGTGTGGGTAGATCGCGGTAGTGTGGGTAGATCGCCGTAGTGTGGGTAGATCGCCGTAGTGTGGGTAGATCGCCGTAGTGTGTGGGTAGATCGCGGTAGTGTGGGTAGATCGCGGTAGTGTGGGTAGATCGCCGTAGTGTGGGTAGATCGCGGTAGTGTGGGTAGATCGCCGTAGTGTGGGTAGATCGCCGTAGTGTGGGTAGATCGCCGTAGTGTGGGTAGATCGCCGTAGTGTGGGTAGATCGCGGTAGTGTGGGTAGATCGCCGTAGTGTGGGTAGATCGCCGTAGTGTGTGGGTAGATCGCCGTAGTGTGGGTAGATCGCCGTAGTGTGGGTAGATCGCATGGCATTGAAAAAAAAATAAGAAAAACATTTATTTATTTATTTTTAATAAAGTGAGCCTATCATCCATCCTTACTATGGCATTTGCCACTTGATTGACGTACAGGTAAGCCAGTCTGAGTTGTATTGTGCCATACGGGTTCATGCAGTTATGAGGGGGCCTCACCTCCTCATCTGAAGCGCAGTTTCACAGTTTATCCGCCGTTTAGTCCACTAGCATCCCCCCCGCGCGCGCTCGCGACACAGATTGGGCAGGGGCGGCCCTGTAGGTAGATCATTTGGGCTTGGTCATTTTAAAAGTAGCTCCCAAGCTGAAAAAGTGTGGGCACCCCTGATCTAAAGGCTCTAAAATAAGATTCAAGAAATTAGAGTTGCTTTAAAAAACAATTTCTCATGATTTGAAGCTTTTATTGTCAGATGCACAAGGTATATCCCAAGGCTCCTTAAAGGATGCAACATACTGAAGACTGAATAAAGACTTCATTTAAAGGTTGTTTTTTGGAAATCACACATTTAATGACCTTATTTTTATATGTATATGTACAAGGTAACCATAGTAGAGTCCAGTGGGCGTGTTGGAGGCCGGGTGCATACCCACAGGAACAAGGAGGAGGGATGGTTCGCTGACCTGGGAGCCATGAGGATCCCCAGCTTTCACCAGTGAGTTCAAGACAAGTTTGAAGAAATAAATGTTATTCGCCTTAAAGGTCTCCTATTTAGGCGAATATTATGGGTCTCAGATATATCAAAATGTATAAAAAACATGTCTATGAAGTGTTTTGCTCAAAACACCAAACAAATCACCCATTCTAGCCTCAAACCCCTCTATTTCAGCTGTTACTAAAGGGCTGATTCTGGGTCTGTAGCTAACATCAAGCATTATTTCTGAAACAGTATGGAGCTCAAACTCTTTCTCTCTCAGGTTTACCACAAGGTGAGTTCCTTTTTATTTCCTGCTTCTTCACACACATGCTCTCTCCAGTACAGGTTAGCTCTGAGCAGTGGTGTAGTGGGGATTTTTTTACTGGGTGGACGGGTTCGGGTGGGGGGGGAGAGACACTATGGACGCGCTCGGGGGGGGCACACTGTGGACCTCTGTGTAGCCTGTCAGCGCAACTTACATGATGCCGTTTAAAAAATATAATAAAGGGCGGTGCCGGCCGTCAGCGAACCGAGCCGGCATTTCTGCGCGACTGTCACTCAAATGCGGGACATAGTCTCAATTTGTGCGATGCGAGACAAATAATAAAAAAACACGGTGCTGCTCACACACACACACACACGCTTCAAATCAAGTTGCATAAATGCTTGAGCTACGTTTTTATTATAATTACTGTGAAATCTGCCTATTATGTTTTCGTCCTTATTACAACAAATACACACTTGGAACTGATAACACTGGCAATGATTTTATATTTATTAGACTATTAAAAAAAAATATTATGCTTCAAATAAGACACCACTGGCTCTGAGTGTTAGCAATGCTAATGTAAACAAAGACCGTATTACGTCCAAAACACATCTCATTGTTTCTGACAGCAACGTTTCTGATTGGCCCGTGGGTGTAAAGCACGCCCACATTTTAGTAATGTCGTCATGACGCAGCAAATCTGGATCAGCTCCATTGTTCCCGCGTTTTTAGAGATGTGGGTACGGAGGAAAAGAGAGAGGGTTTTATTTTCTGACACTTTGTGAGTCTCCCGACACACCGGGACACACCGGGGACACACCGGGGACACACCGGGGACATATTTATGTAGAGAAGACATCAACAAGTGCATTTTGCATGATAGGAGACCTTTAAGTCTGAAAAATGTGAATGCATCTTTTGGCAGCATCCTCCACTGGTTTGCTAATAATCTGGGGGTGAAGCTGAATCCATTCATCATGGAGGACATGAGCACTTTCATCCTGGTGAACGGGCAGCTGAAGAATACGTCCGCTGTGAAGGCTGATCCAAACATCCTGAAGTATAACGTGTGGAAGAACGAGACTGGGAAGTCTGCAAACGATCTGCTGCAGAGAGCGCTGCAGAGGGTACATTGTACATAAACACAATAAAATGGAATAATAATAATAGTAATAATTGTAATAAGATTATATATAAAAGTAAAAAAAGAATATGATAATAATAATAATACTGGCAAATTAATTTACCCAATATCACAAAAGAGAATATTCAATATTGAATGATTGCTACACAGATTTTCTCTGAATTGTTTTATTTATTATCGCTTGGTATTGTTCCTCACCCACAATATGCATACAAATACCAAATAACAGCTGAGATGTTAATAATATTCTCTCTAGGTGAAAGATGATGTGAAGGCACATGGCTGCAAAGCTGCACTACATAAGTACGACCAGTACTCTTTGCAGGTAATTTGAATTCTTATTTTTTTAATTTGATGTACTTCCAATGCACGTTGTACAAGGGTAGAACACTTTTTGCTTTGATGAAAGACAGAATGTTTAAAGATAATGACTATAATGTAGAAAACATCTGTTTCCCAGGATTATCTGAATGGAGAAGACGTGAGTCCGGAGGCGATTAGGATGATCGGAGACCTACTGAACCAAGAGAGCCTGATGAACCTGGCTCTGACCGAGGTTATCTACCTCCAGAACGACGTCAACAACACCATCAAGTACCGTTTCAATGTTTAACTTTTTCCTGAATTGATTTCCGGGCTAGAGCAGTGCAGCAATAAGTCTTTAATGAGGAAATTAACCACTTACTGTTCCTCCTCTCGAAGACAAGCTTATCCAATGTTCACGTTTTGTTCTACGACATAAAATACGTCAGATAATAACCCACTGGTAAAAAAAAAAAAAAGGCGGTTGCTTACAAGTGTCTGAATGAGACGACTAAACGTCATCACGCCCAATATTAGCCACATTTAGCTTAGCGGTGGTGACGTGAAGTCATCTGACCGTGCTGTAGTTCCTTTATAGCCCAACATTAGCCACCTTTAGCTTAGCGGTGGTGACGTGAAGTCATGTGACCGTGCTGTAGTTCCTTTATAGCTCAACATTAGCCACCTTTAGCTTAGCGGTAGTGACGTGAAGTCATGTGACCGTGCTGTGTTTGTAGCCCAACATTAGCCACCTTTAGCTTAGCGGTGGTGACGTGAAGTCATGTGACCGTGCTGTAGTTCCTTTAAAGCCCAACATTAGCCACCTTTAGCTTAGCGGTGGTGACGTGAAGTCATGTGACTGTGCTGTAGTTCCCTTATAGCTCAACATTAGCCACCTTTAGCTTAGCGGTGGTGACGTGAAGTCATGTGACCGTGCTGTAGTTCCTTTATAGCCCAACATTAGCCACCTTTAGCTTAGCGGTGGTGACGTGAAGTCATGTGACCGTGCTGTAGTTCCTTTATAGCCTAACGTAAGCTTTTTTACTTCAAAGATCATAAAGTGGTTGAATATGTGGAGTTTCAGATTTAATCAACATGTGTTTTATTGCCTCTCCAACGGCACACATATAGAGATACCTGGAGGTCACCGATCACATATTACTTACATTTGTGGCTGATACAAGGAGACTAAAATAGTTTTCTCTTACAGGTACTATGAGGTGACCAACGGGACTGATCTGCTGACCACAGCTTTCCAGAACGTCCTCAAAGACCACGTCCCCATCCTCCTCAACTCTAAGGTGAAACGTATCCGCCAATCAGATCGAGGGGTCATCGTGTCCTATCAGACTGATCGAGAACTCCCTCTTACTGACCTTCATGCCGACGTGGTCCTGGTGACCACCACGGCCAAAGCAGCTCTTTTCATGGACTTTGATCCGCCTCTGTCCATTAAAAAGATTGAAGTCCTGAGGGGCGTCCACTACGGAAGCTCCACTAAGATCATCCTCACTTTTAAAGAGAAGTTCTGGTTGGAGGACGGCATCCGAGGCGGGAAGAGCATCACCGACGGTCCTTCTCGGTTCATCTACTACCCGAGTCACAGTTTCCCAAACAATAAAATCGGGGTTCTGCTGGCTTCCTACACCTGGGCTGAGGACTCCCTCCTCTTCCTGGGAGTGAGCGACGAAGACCTCAAGGTCTGTAAAGTGCCCCGATAAACATTCATCTGTTTGTCATCTTGCAATATACTTAGTTGAAATAGAAAATAGTTGCAAAAACATATCGAAAAAAACATGAGGAAAACAGTTTATCTCTAAACTTTTGAAAAATAATGAAAAATATCTCGGAAAAAAGTCAAAGTATAGTTTGTAAAAAAACAGAATGAAATAAGTCGGAAAAAAGTATAAAGTCAATAAATAATACATTATCTTTGGAAAAAAGTCACAATATAAATTATTAAAATAAAGTATATTGTCAGCGTAATTCAAAAAATTAATTATTAACCGTATTTAATTTTGTCTTAATGTACATTATTTAATTTCATATTCTGTTCTTGTACATATCATATTGTAATTACATGAACATAGACTTTTTGCACTACTTTTTATTTAGTATTTTTGCATTTTATTATAAATGTTGCATTGTTGGAGGAGCTCAGGTCAGAAGAATTTCATTATCATTTCTACACTGTAGCTTTGTGCATATGACAATAAAACCTTTGAATCTTTGAAAAAGGAGCTGGCGCTGAGAGACTTGGAGCGGATCCACGGGAACAAAGTGTGGTCTCTTTGCACCGGGGTGGTGGTGAAGAAGTGGAGCACCGATCCTCACAGCCTGGGCGCCTTTGCTCTCTTCACTCCCTACCAGCATTCAAAATACTACTCCAAGGAGCTGTTCAGAAGTGAAGGCAGGGTGCACTTTGCCGGGGAACACACCGCATTCCCTCACGCCTGGATCGAGACGGCCATGAAGTCCGCGATCAGGGCGGCTACGAACATTAACAAAGAGGCAGCGAAAACTCAACAGCATGACGAGTTGTAGCGTCTTAAATCCTGCAAATACTAGAGCTTGCTTTAGTTTTAAAGCCGTGATGCAATAAGCAGAAAAACCAAAAGTATAGTAGAAGTACTCAGATCTTGTACTTGAGTAAAAGTAGAAGTACCAGAGTGTAGGAATACTCTGTTACAGTAAAAGTCCTGCATTCAAAATGTTCCTCAAGGAAAAGTAGAAAAGTATGATCATCAAAATATAGTTAAAGTAGCGACAGTAAAAGTAGTGATTGTGCAGATTGGTCCATTTCAGAATAATATATATGATATGTTTTATAATGATTGATCATTAAAGTGTTCTCAAAGCTGGTAAAGGTGCAGCTAGTTTGAATGACTTTGTATACTGCAGGGTAGCTTGAGGATTTACTCCAGGTGGAACTAAAGTCTGATTTAACACTTGGTTATATTTCACATCATTCATCCACATCTGTGAAGTAACTAAAGGGATTAAATACATGTAGTGGAGGAAAAGTACACCATGTACCTCTGAACTGTAGTGGAGTAGAAGTAGGATAAAATGGAAATACTCAAGTAAAGTACAAGTACCTCTGAGATACTAAGTTACTTAGTACACCACTGGCAAAAAGTAATCAAATCCTTTCATTAAACTGTAATTTTATTCACAAACCGTTTGAAATACAGTTACAATCATAAGATAATATGGAGATATTATAGAGGACGTTTTTAATTGAAGAGAGTTTGTATATTATGCAGTAACAAGCTGAAAACTTAACACTATCCTAAAACAAATCTGACCCTAACAAAATGATCCCAAAACATGAATTCTATTTCTCTTAACATCGGTAGAAAATGTATAAGATATAATAAATATGGTGCAGGGATGTTGTATTTCTATGTTTGACCCTGAAGGCTGGTTCCTTTCACAAAAAGCCAATGGGATTTCTCCACGTGATTTTTGATTATTACAGAAAATACAAACAAACGTTTATGATACTTACACGTTTAGTTCAGCAGGATAATCTCCACATATTAACACCACCTCTTGATTTCTGAAGTTAAAAGCTGTGACCGTGCTGTAATTCCTTATCTCTGTATTTTTGTTGATTGTAAGTAAGCTTCAAGAATCATAAAGTGGTGTTCTTTGTTGTGTAACATTTTCATATAATCATTTAAATCATTTGTATAGATTATGTTGTATACTCTGATTGCCTTTTACTCTGTTAAATTGTAGTTTTAGTCCTATATGTGTTTAACAGGGACATATGTTTAGGATTGACCTTTCAGGAAGGGCAAAAGGTGGATTTGCAAATGGGTAAGGACTGGGGGGTTTAATGGTTTACTTTAATGATGGGGATGTTTAGATAATGCCTAAAACAATTGATGGCTGGCACCAGTTGGATATTCTCTCTACATATAATGAGACTGTAACCTGTGTTCTGGGGTGAAAGCCATTTCATCCTCAGAGGATGAAGCTGCTCTGTTCCTGCATTTGAGATCGATTTCAATTGTGTATAAACTTTCTTTATTACTTTATTAAATATAACAAAAGACAAACGTTGTCCATGAATCATTCACCAGTTTCTCTTAAGAATTTCCTCCACATTATTATGTGGAGATTTCTGCAAAGCGTGTTAAAACCTATTATGCAAAATCCTCTTCTTCATGTCTCTTCTACATCAACATGTGTCCCCTCTTCTTCATGTCTCTTCTACATCAACATGTGTCCCCTCTTCTTCATGCTCTCTACATCAACATCTGTCCCTCTTCTTCATGTCTCTTCTACATCAACATGTGTCCCCTCTTCTTCATGTCTCTTCTACATCAACATGTGTCCCCTCTTCTTCATGTCTCTTCTACATCAACATGTGTCCCCTCTTCTTCATGTCTCTTCCACATCAACATCTGTCCCCTCTTCTTCATGTCTCTTCTACATCAACATGTGTCCCCTCTTCTCATGTCTTCTACATCAACATGTGTCCCCTCTTCTTCATGTCTCTTCTACATCAACATGTGTCCCCTCTTCTCCATGTCTCTTCTACATCAACATGTGTCCCCTCTTCTTCATGTCTCTTCTACATCAACATGTGTCCCCTCTTCTCATGTCTCTTCTACATCACATGTGTCCCCTCTTCTCATGTCTCTTCTACATCAACATGTGTCCCCTCTTCTTCATGTCTCTTCTACATCAACATGTGTCCCCTCTTCTCATGTCTCTTCTACATCAACATGTGTCCCCTCTTCTTCATGTCTCTTCTACATCACATGTGTCCCCTCTTCTCATGTCTCTTCTTCATCAACATGTGTCCCCTCTGTGTAAAGAGACTCTGAAAGTTTCAGGAACAAAGATTCTCTCTCTTTCTCCTGATCCATTTCTATAAAAACCTCTCTGAAAATGAGCTGATCAGATTTTGGACACTTTATGATGTCATAACGATGTGTTGTCTTGTGTAACCATAGCCAATCAGCAACCAATGTAACCCCCCCCCCACCTTATCACCTGAATCTCCTCCTAGAGCACCATTGAGTTCTTTGTAACCAAATCTCTCTCAGAGGGGCGTGGGGAGGGGCTCCTTATTTTCATCTAAAGTAACAGACAGAGAATCAGCACTTTGGAAACAGGGCTGAAACAGAGGGGATTATGGGATGCTGCAATGATCTGTTTGGTGTTTCAGCCAATCAGAGACAGGTTCTGGATATATCTGAGACCTGTGATATATTGATGAAAAACCGCATAATAGGGGACCTTTAAGTATCATAAACATTTAATCCAATCCAAAATCCACTCCAGAGATCCCATTGGCGTTTTGTTAAGGGAGCCCTTGCGATGCTAACCTCCGAGTCGGCACATTACATTACTTCACACAGAAGAGTTTTCCGGCTCGGTGCAGGAACAGCAGCGGCAGCACCAGACTGCTGGGCAGACTGAACCAGTTTGAAGAATGTTCCAGCGCACAGCCAACCTCGGTGTTCAGCAACTTAGATTTCCCCAGAGACAGACTCAAGATCATGCCTGCAAACCAAAGCCACGTCACGCCCAGTATGGCTGTGAGGGTGTGGAAAGCCCTTTGCTTTGATTGGTCAACGCGCTCCCTGCTCCCGCCCCCTGGCCCTGGACGAATCAGACTGCAGAGAACAGAAAGGCTGCAGAAAGACAGGGTGATTAAAGTGACGGCCAATGAGCTGAATATTGGCCCACTGGTCAAACCGGAGCCACATGTTACACCGCTCAATGCAAAGCTCAGCAGCCAAACGCACGCTATGCTAATATTTCGTATTTTGACACCACGTGCATTTTTCAGCCCCATGTACACAACGGGGTGAACAACGGCCAGGTATCGCTCTATACAGGTGAGGGTGTGAAAGCCAATCTGTCCAAAGAAAATGATATAACCGACACACACCCCCGCTTTAGTGACCTCATAATCGCCAGTGATAATGCCGCTGACGTACGTGATGCCCGCGACCCCGTGGATCATCTCTACGGCGGCCAGGTGGAAGGTGAAGATGTCGGAGTGACTCGTAGTTTCGAAGGAGCGCTGACGACGCCATCTTTGGTAACCCAGGGCGAAGACGAGGATACAGAACGGGTAGAGGAGGATGATCTTTGTGATGCCGAAGGTAATGAAGACGACCATTGCCACTTTGGAGTCTAAGCAGTGGTACTTTGAGGAAGAGTTGACGGACATTTCGATTGGTTGCTTTTATGGAGAAAATGGAGACGAGAAATTAATGAACTGATGCAACAATTAAAACATTCAAATTTATTTTCAGAAGAAGTGGGCCTCGAATTGATCCCTGTGGCACACCAAGAGCGTATTAATAAAAGGATATTTTGTTACAGGATAAAGATTTTTCCTCCACCGTTTAGCAGCCGAAAAGGCACTGAAAGATTTCCGCGAATGGTTAGATGATGTAAAATATTCTTAATGTAAAAGCTTTTTCAACCAAAACACATACTGTATATGTCATGTTTTGTATTTAATACAAATATTTAATCTAAATGTATAAAATGTATGCCTTTGTATAAAATATGGATTTTATGCTTTTAAATGAATCACTTCTACCTTCGTTTCAACTTCATTAAAGCAATAAAACCATACAATACCATCATTCTTTTCAGTTTTTGTATATAGAAGCAGCTTTTTATTTATGTAATGCAGATTCTTATATACAAGCATGTGATAATACAATTCCAGAATATTTATATATGTGTATATTTAGTCAATTAAGGTTTATAAAAATAGCTAAAATGGTATTGGTGATTCGTTATTTTTACAAACATGGGCACAACATTGAAAAGCAGACATTTTAATTATATCAAATGTTATATTGATTAAAGAACACTCACCTTGTCACGGTGTTGTTGATGATCTGTGTCTCCGTGCTCTCTGATTCTCTATTATCTGATTCTCATTTATTAATACCTGTGTGTGAATTAATGGCACCATGTGTGACAGACAGCTGCAGGACTGTGGTTTGTTTGCATATTGTCAAACAAATGATGGATTTCGTGTCACTCTACTGTAAATGGTGTCATGCACATTTTATTTTTGTTCATTGTTTTCACAGTCAGGTCGGAGCGCGGAGTCACTCGTTGCTCGAGGAAAATGTATTTACATAGAGTTTGAAATAAAATCATTGGTTATTTGTTGGTTTTTAAGTCAAATGTTGTCTTGATGCATACAACTCTCATTCAACAATGAATGCATTTTTGTTTTAGATGAAGCTCCAAAAATCTATCCATCCATCCATAATAATGGTACCTAATGGCCAAAGTTACCATCAAAATCGAACGCACATCTTTAAAGGCTTTACATAATATACATAAAGTGGTTTCCATTTCTGTTAACAATCAGGAAATGGGAACATTGAGATAAACATTTGGTGGCACTCATTCTACAGCAATTTGCCATTAAACGGGTCCAGAATCGGCCTCTACGCCCACCTGAAGACTCACAAGGACCAAGAAGGAGGACAGTCATACTCGACTACGAGTGACCGCCGATGATGACAGCAATTTGCCATTAAACGTAAGCAGAAGAAGTTCCCTAGTAATGATTACCACATACACTAGTGTAGTTCAGCCTTGTCTCATATATAATCTGATTGCACACACTAATGTGATTCAGGGTTGTGTTTGAAGCCCGGTAGTTTTCCCTCTCTGTGCAGAAACAGCAGCGGTAACACCAGACTGCTGGGCACATTGAACAGCAGTGCAAACAGGACCACCACACACTGAGCGCTGTTGAAAGAGAAGCCTACCAAATTGCAAACCAGATTTCCCCCAAACCTCAAGAACAGCACCCCAGTTATGATCAGGATGGTGTGGTAGGCCTTCTTCTGTGATTGGCTAACCCGCCTCCTGTCCCCGCCCCGCCTCCCCTGGCCGGGGCCGAATCAGAACGCGGAGAACGGAAACGCTGCTGACAGTAAGGGAGATTACATTAACTGCAAATTGGCAGGTGCTTGGTAAATAGGTGAACCTTGAGCCTTCCTTGAACAGGAAATGGAAACCCAGCCCCCCGAAGCACAGCAGCCAAATGTAGGCGGTCGCGATGTTTCTGATTCGGACACCGGACACCTGTTTCAATACCAGGTAGGTGATAGGGTGGACCACAGCAAGGTAGCGCTCCACACAGGAGAGGATTGGGAAAAGCATTTGTATACCAGGGGAAAATCCAAATGAGTAACCCAGCTTTGGCCACCACAGGGTCACCGATGAGGCGGCCGGTAATGGCGATGGCGGCCCCTAAGGCTGCAATGAGCTCCAGGACAGCCAAGTTGTAGGTGACAAAGTCAGACAGATTTGTGACCGCCGTTGAGCAACCACATCGCTGTTGTTTGCAACGCTGGAATCCAAGACGGAGGACAAAAAATGAGAGAGGGATGAGGAAGATGATGTTGGTAATGGTAAGAGCGTATTGCAGGTAGTCAATAATGGCGCAGTCAAACAAGGAGGCGGACAGATGAGAAACGGAGTCATTGGTGGAGGATGAATGGTTGACGGACATTTTTAAACAGAAGAGGCCTGAAGAGGAGGGGAGAGACAGAGACTAAATCAATTAACAGTCATGCTAACGTGCTCAAAATTACAATGCTAACATATGGGTGTTTACCAGGTATAGTATTTACCAATGTTCCCAATCTTAGTTTAGTCTTTTAGCATGCTAGTGTTTGCTCATTAACAGTTAACACAAAGTATAGCTGAGGCTGGGAATGCCATTAGTTATAGTGACAATAACAACCGACCGTCGTGGCAGAGCATTTGCTTGGCATTTCCGGTATTTCTCCATGTTAACAATACCGTGTAACTGTCACGTTTGAAGGGACGAAATCGTGACATCTTCACGTCTCCCAGCATGGTAAATCGTCACATGTTCACGTCTGGCCGTGATACCGGGTTGGCCTAGAGATAGCTATAGGTGGTCGCTGGTCTCAGACTCGGCACAGCAACCTTCTAGAGCTACGGGCAGTACTGCTCCTACAGCACTGCAAACCCTTACTAACGGTCTTCAAATATGTTGGTTTTGTCCAATCAACAGAGTTTAAACAACATATATTGCTTTGTTTAGTGTGTATGTTATCTGAATCCTTTCCAAAATATATCATGTTAAATGACTCGATGATGTATTTGTATCTGCGTGATAATCCATTTTCTTGTAGTACAATGATGCAACTGTTTTTGAATGAAATAATAAAGGTGAACAAAATTACTTCAAATTGTAAATGTGTGTTTATTGGTTGTGTAATATCTACACACATTTCATTTAGAAATCTCTAAAAATGTAATTTGTACACGTCTGTGAGAGCACACTAATACTCATTAAAGCCCTATTTAATAATAAAAAAGTGACTTATCTTTTGCAGAATGTTATAAATGTCCTTTACTTTAATTTATGAACATTATTAACAGATCCTTTGACTTCTATAATGGACGGTGGAGCCAATTTCGACTAGTTTATATATAATTATATAATGTAATGCATCATATTTTAGGATAAAACCTAAACTTTACATTTTCATTTGAAGTATATTCCAATTTAAAGCAGATTTATTTTAATTGTTGTGTTGCCCAAGTCTACGGTTTGCCTCCTGCAGCCTTATTAGATCGGGACGAATGGTAATGGGGAAAATGCAAAAATCTAGCGCTTTGACAATGAATGGTCAGCAGGAATGTAAATACCGACATACTGCGGCTTCTTTGCATGTTCCCATCACGCCTTTAGCTTTGTTCGGGTTTCTCATTGTGCAGGGAAATCGTGTTTCCATCCGCCGACAGTCAGATACAGTGAATAACACTTAACAAAGATAAGGGAGAACAATGAAAACAAAGAGGAAAGGCCATTTGATCCTGCAGTGCTTTATTTTTGTATTATTCAAGAATGATTACATGATATTCAAATCCATACACTAAGCCGTTTTGACTAATAGGACTAAACAGCTGCATCTCACACGCACACACACACACACACACACACACACACACACACAGATACACACACACAGATACACACACACACACACACTGCACTACACACTTTGGTTTTATTGGAAAACAAACCTAGGGTAATTAAGAAGTATTTAAAATATGTTTTTAACATATTTCTTATGACAATAAAATATATTTTAATTTATTTAACTGTATTTCTTCAAACCTAAATATGTTCAGCACTATGTGGATATTTCTCTGATTATTCCATATTTTTTACTTCATGGAAACCTTAGGAAAAAGTAAGGATAATAACTACATTTAACATTCAATATCAATATTGTTTAAGGAATATTGTAAAGAGTGCATTACATGTAGTGCTTGAGATGAAATACACTTAAGGATTAGGATTTATTTAATCATCTAAAAAAAGGGTTATTCTTTCCCAAAATACTGTCCTTCAAGGCAACAGAAACACTTTTAATATCATCAATAATCTGAATAATAACAATAATATGTCACATTAATGTATTTTTGCAATTGGAAATAATTCGTGAATGATTTTTAAAGACATTTCTATATCTTCACTTGTGAACACCGTTAATATGAACTCAAAGAGCCCGGATGTAGGGAAGCGTTCCATGACGTGTTCCCGGTCGGACTGTTTTTATGGCTGCACCGGTGCACCTTGAACTCAGTAAAGTAGAAAAACCTCTGACAAACTCTCGTTATTTGGTCTCTTTTACGTTAATAAAACACCTTTTTTAAACATGCAGAACTTCCCTCAGTTACTCAGGCAGACACACGACGCGTTTACGTGTTTGTCGCGGAGCAGAAACTGGAGAAAATGCGTGAGTTTGAGATGTAATTCCAGGTTAGCACAGGTTAGCTCTAATGCTAATATGTCACCCAGTTCCCGAAGGTTCACGAGTTCTTCCGAAACAAAGCCGGTGAGGATCGGCTGTGCTTCCGGTTTCTGGGGGGACACCGCGACCTCAGGTAAACACACATTATTCAAATAAATATAATTATTTAGAAAAATGACACATATCACATATCAGACATTTAGTCAATGCAAATAATTTAAATAAATACATAGAATTAATGAGGAAAATAAAAAATGTAAAACTGGGTTAAATAAACGTAATACAAATTCAATTATAATAAAGAGACTTTTAATCAAAATGACTTTAAAATTGTTTAAATATTTTTTTTCAAATGTTCTGCTTATTCTAATGTATCCGCATTAATAATTGATAATGTAGAAATGTGTATATATATATATATATATATATATATATATATATATATATATATATATATATATATATATATATATATATATATATATATATGTAATCCCAGTGCCTCAGCTGGTGCACAGTGGGAATCTGGACTTCCTGGTGTTCGACTACCTCAGTGAGATCACGATGTCTCTGCTCACCGCCGCCAAGACCAAGACGCCCGTGAGTTAAACCTCTTAATTTATAATATTAATAAAGACTAATGTGCTGCTTTTATTCACTCCTTTTGTAACAGAGGTAATATTTAATGTTGCACAGAAGAAACTGGATCTGTAGTTCCTTTATTCGTCACACAGAGGCGACATTTACAGAGTTAGAGCAAAGTATATGGAGAAGAAAAGGAAACATAACACTTTTATTCAATATATTCAAACCGATGCCATTATGTGTCTGTAGTATTATATATAGTAGCCTCAATTTATTCAATATATCGTTATATTGTGTATACTCTAGGGGATTATGTCCTTCATTTTGTATATACTTGTTCCTAGTGTACAATTTAATTTGCATTTTTAAAAACATTTTTAACTCGTGTAATGCTTGAACAATATAATCTCCCAATTTGGGATGAATAAAATATACTGGATACCTACCAACCAATGTGAGTTACCTGTGCAGCGTACCTGCTGGTGATGTTAACGTCATACTTTGATAGAATATCCATTCAATAGTAGGGACAACATGAGACATGATAATATATTCTGTGTTGTTGTAGAATCTGGGTTACGCTCCAGACTTCGTCCACGTCGCCCTCGCTCCGTTCATCAACGACATCCAGAGGAAAGGTGAGAAACCCTTTATTTTAAATCCCATTTAAACTCTAAAGTCTCCTTAACGAGTCTCCTTAACGAGCTCCTAAAGTCTCCTTAACGAGCTCCTAAAGTCTCCTTAACAAGCAACTTAAGTCTCCTTAACGAGTCTCCTTAACGAGCTCCTAAAGTCTCCTTAACAAGCAACTTAAGTCTCCTTAACGAGTCTCCTTAACGAGTCTCCTTAACGAGCTCCTAAAGTCTCCTTAACGAGCTCCTAAAGTCTCCTTAACAAGCAACTTAAGTCTCCTTAACGAGTCTCGTTAACGAGTCTCGTTAACGAGTCTCCTAAAATCTCCTTAACAAGCAACTTAAGTCTCCTTAATGAGTCTCCTTAACAAGCTCCTAAAGTCTCCTTAATGAGTTCCTAAAGTCCCCTTAACGAGCTCCTAAAGTCTCCTTAACGAGCTCCTAAAGTCTCCATAACAAGCAACGTAAGTCTCCTTAATGAGTCTCCTTAACAAGCTCCTAAAGTCTCCTTAACAAGCAACTTAAGTCTCCTTAATGAGTCTCCTTAACAAGCTCCTAAAGTCTCCTTAATGAGTTCCTAAAGTCCCCTTAACAAGCAACTTAAGTCTCCTTAACGAGTATCCTTAACGAGTCTCCTTAATAAGCAACTTAAGTCTCCTTAACGAGTTTCCTTAACGAGCCTCCTTAACAACCGCCTGTCTCTATAACTCCTCCCCCTCCTCATACCTGTGCTCAGGTATCCAGGCAGGTGGTGAGTAATGGTGAGGCGTGAATCCTCTCTCCTTAACGAGTCTCCTTAACGAGCTCCTAAAGTCTCCTTAACGAGTCGTCTTAACGAGTGCCCTGAACGAGTCTCCTTAACGAGCTCCTAAAGTCTCCTTAACGAGTCGTCTTAACGAGTGCCCTGAACGAGTCTCCTTAACGAGTCCTTAACGACCCCCTGTCTCTATAACTCCTCCCCTCCTCCTACCTGTGCTCAGGTATCCGGGTGGTGAGTAACGGTGGAGGAGTGAACCCTCTCTCCTTAAGAGTCTCCTTAACGAGTCTCCTTAACGAGTCCTTAACGACCCCCTGTCTATAACTCCTCCCCCTCCTCCTACCTGTGCTCAGGTATCCGGGTGGTGAGTAACGCTGGAGGAGTGAACCCTCTCTCCTTAACGAGTCTCCTTAACGAGTCTCCTTAACGACCCCCTGTCTCTATAACTCCTCCTCCTACCTGTGCTCAGGTATCCGGGTGGTGAGTAACGCTGGAGGAGTGAACCCTCTCTCCTGCGCTGAAGCCATACAGGAAGTCATCAGGAAGGCCGGCCTCAACCTTAAGGTCGCCGTGGTGACGGGAGACGACCTCATGCCACATGTAAGGTTGCCATAGCAACAGCATCACCTTTATCATCGTCATTGTCATCCTTTTAATTATCGTCTTCAGTAGTAGAAGTCTTCTTGTTTCCTTTCCTCTCTGCTGTCCTCTTCCTGGTTGTTTCCTCTCCTATGCTGTTCCTCTCTTGTCTTTTTCCCTCTATTGTTTCCTCCTTTCCTCTCCTTGTTACCTCTCCTTGTTTCTTCACCTCTCATGTTTAATATCCTCTGTTCTCTTGTCTCCTCTTGTCTCCTCCCCCCTCAGAGGAGCAGCCTCTCTGAAGTAAAGATGGCCGACGGCAGCAGCAGACAGAAGCTTCCTAAAACTCTCCACAGCATGAACGCTTATCTCGGGTACAAAACATATCTATTATTAAGTTGTTTATGTCCATTATATGAGGATTTTCTTAACAGTAACACATTTATTATTATTATAAATGTACTCTTAATAATTATAATTATTTATAATATTTTTGTGTAATTCGTATTTTTTCTTAATATTTTATTCGTCTATTGTTATTATTATTATTATTTATTATTATATTTATGTAATTAATATTGACAATTTTATACTATTTTTTACTTGTAATTTTATCATCATTACTTTAATTATTCATCTAATTTTTAAGACACATTTTTGCAATTTTATATATTTTTTATGTACTTTTCCATTTTAATTGTTTCTATGGTTATTATTTGTATGTTTATTGTTATTGTTGTTATTGTGTTGTGTTCAGGGCCCTCCCTATAAAGCGCTGTCTGGACCTCGGGGCTGACATCGTGGTGACGGGTCGCTGCGTCGACAGCGCCGTGACGCTCGCACCGCTGATGCACACCGTACGATTAAAATCTATAATAATCTACTATATTATTATTACATTTAATTTGAAGACAAAATGAACGCAGTCTAACTATCTTTTTTTTTAAATGTGTTGCAGTTTGGATGGGAGAGCAGTGAGTATGACCTTCTGGCAGCTGGGAGGTACACACACACACACACACACACACACACACACACACACTTTGCATTATTTATGTATAACAGGAATAACAGTTTAATTTGCAACACAAATACGTAATTAAAAAAACGGTTGCAGTACTTATTTTAAACAGCAGGGGGAGCTCTCTCCTTTTTTGTTGGACTCCTTCATTTGGAGACAGTAAAGAAAAGATTTGACTTTATATATTATATTACATCTTACTTTATACATTGTATTTTATTAAATAAATATTGACCATTATTACTGTGTGTGTGTGTGTGTGTGTGTGTGTGTGTGTGTGTGTGTGTGTGTGTGTGTGTGTGTGTGTGTGTGTGTGTGTGTGTGTGTGTGTGTGTGTGTGTGTGTGTGTGTGTGGTGTGTGTGTGTGTGTGGTGGTGTGGTGTGTGTGTGTGTGTGTGTGTGTGTGTAGTCTGGCAGGTCACCTGATAGAGTGTGGAGCTCAGAGTACAGGAGGCGTTTTCACCGACTGGCACAAAGTCCCTGACTGGTGAGCCTGGGATCATTGTGTGGTGTTTCCTCTCCTGTAGTGTTCTATAGGTTTTAGTGCATGTAAATGGTCTGCAGAGGCTAAAATCCCCGTGTTCCTCCAGAGGAGATTCTCTCCCACACTCTCAAGATCCTTTATTTAGGCTGTTTTCTGATTGGGTTAAAGGTCACCTATTGTGCAAAATCCACTTCTTCATGTCTCTTCTACATCAACATGTGTCCCCTCTTCTTCATGTCTCTTCTACATCACCACGTGTCCCCTCTGTGTAAAGAGACTCTCTCTTCACACAGAGGGGACACATGTCTCTTCTACATCAACATGTGTCCCCTCTGTGTAAAGAGACTCTCTCTTCACACAGAGGGGACACATGTCTCTTCTACATCAACATGTGTCCCTCTTCTTCATGTCTCTTCTTCATCAACATGTGTCCCCTCTTCTTCATGTCTCTTCTACATCAACATGTGTCCCTCTTCTTCATGTCTCTTCTACATCAACATGTGTCCCCTCTGTGTAAAGAGACTCTCTCTTCACACAGAGGGGACACATGTCTCTTCTACATCAACATGTGTCCCCTCTGTGTAAAGAGACTCTCTCTTCACACAGAGGGGACACATGTCTCTTCTACATCAACATGTGTCCCCTCTTTTTCATGTCTCTTCTACATCAACATGTGTCCCCTCTTCTTCATGTCTCTTCTACATCAACATGTGTCCCCTCTTCTTCATGTCTCTTCTACATCACCACGTGTCCCCTCTGTGTAAAGAGACTCTCTCTTCACACAGAGGGGACACATGTCTCTTCTACATCAACATGTGTCCCCTCTGTGTAAAGAGACTCTGAAAGTTTCAGGAACAAAGATTCTCTCTCTTTTTCTCCTGATCCATTTCTATAAAAACCTGTCTGAAAATGAGCTGATCAGATTTTGGCCACTTTATGATGTCATCACGATGTTTTGTCTTGTGTAACCATTAGCCAATCACCAACCAAGGTAAGCCCCCCCCCCAACTTATCACCTGAATCTCCTCCCAGAGCACCATTGTGTTCTTTGTAACCAAATCTCTCTCAGAGGGGCGTGGGGAGGGGCTCCTTATTTTCATCTAAAGTAACAGACAGAGAATCAGCACTTTGGAAACAGGGCTGAAA